>JAFMOD010000083.1:491750-525897 GCA_019802435.1 Corydoras maculifer | reverse complement strand
TACTTCTACTTCAAACAGCCAGTAGAGGTCGCCGTTCTGATCCAATCCCTCCTGTGTGATGAGGAACAGATGGAGGGTGACCCTCCACCGCTGCATACTTCATTATTTGCTTTTGTACAGTTTGGCGCAGACTGGTACAGGTTGCCGACGCCGGTTGTGTTTCCTCTTTGAAGTGCTTCTTTAAAGCGACCTCATCACAGCGCAGTTCAGCACTTCATTCGTGAGACTGTGTTGAATTTATCTTTCCTGTGGCTCGCACATGTTTTGCATGCGCTCTTTCAGCTCGTGCGCTGGACAAAAAAAGGCTCTGAAGTACAGTTTAAAGAAATTAGTTGTGTAAACAGTAAATGTCAATGATAAAGTTCTGTTGAAGCTCTTCTGGGTGGTAGAACAGACGTCTTATCTCCCAGCAGCACCAGACGAAGAAATGGAAATGATGCTGCACCATCGATCCTGGATTTCAAACCTAAGCAATGACTGGGTGGCTGGATGGAGGGGGGCGGAGAAAAGTGGACATATTTAATTGTTGATCGATTTAGAATGATCACAGATGAAGGTTCTAAGTTTTTAAACTTTGAAGTAAATGGACAACTCATCTGTTGGACTTCTTCATTTTACATTTGATCTTTTTTTTCACTCTGTGCTTGGTATTGTCACTTCATATTACCACTGAGTCGATTTATTAAGATTAACATTTATAGAAGGTGATTTTTAAAAAAAGATGTGACACGGGGGCTTAGTGGTTAGCATGTTCTCCTCTCAGTGATTTCCGGTTCGAATCCCAATCTGGGTGGACTTTCCATGTTCTCGTGGGTTTCCTCCCACAGTCCAAAGACATGGATCAAGGTCAATTGAATTCTCCAAATTACCCCATATAGAGTGTGTATATAGTGTCTGTGTTTGTGAGTGTGTGCCCAGCGATAGATTGGCGCCCTGTCCTGGGTGTATCTGCCCAGCGCCCAAAACGTTCTCCCCTGGATGGGCATGGGGAACCCCCCTGCGACCCTAATAGAAAATAAAGCAGAAGATAATAAATGGATGGATGGATAAAAAAAAAGCCTTATTTTCCCCATCTGTGTATAGAGGTTTGTACTGGACCTTCCCCAAACTGTTGACACAGACTTGGCATAGAGTGACAGACAAAATAAGATATAAACAATGTTAAATGCTCAGACCTGTACACACACACACACACACACACACACACACACACACACACACCTGCACAGTGTGATCAGCGCTGGCCTTGTCTTTAACAGAGGTTATACCCCAGCTATTAGCGTGGGGTCGGAGTGCGCTGCAGATAAAGATTTCCCGTTGTTCTTTGTCAAAAAATCGATGCTGGTTGACCGAGTCGCTGGTCTGATATCAACAATAGTTTTTTCAATCAATTAGCCCTGATGGTGAGGATCATGTAGCTTCACGGAGGAGGGTCCGCCGGTTAAACCAATCAGCGGCTTCCATTCCTAATGTCCTGTATCTCATTATATAGAATAAAATAAGTTAGGATTTTACTCGCTGTCACAGCACGTTTTTCTAAAGATGAAGTCGGAGCAGAGGTCATTATGAGAGGATTTTAAATCCTGCTGTTTTGTCACCTCATTCAGGATCAGAGGTTTCTATTTTTATTTTATAAGAAATTCATATTTTCTCCAAGACGGCGGAGTGTCCAGCAAGAAGCACTGTTACACAGACACATATTTATATACAAAAAATAATAATAATAATAGGGTGGCATCACAGTGATGTAATTTTTAGAACATTCTCCTCTTAGCACGATCTGGGTGGATTTTCCATGTTCTCTCCATGTCCACGTGGCATTCCACCGGGGGTTTCCTGTACACTATATATTATTTATTTATTTTAAAATAAAGGATGGATAAAGTTCAGCCTCAAAAACTATATATATATATATATATCAATCATTCATTATCTCCCGCTTTATCCTCTATTAGGGTCGCAGGGGGGTTCCCCATGCCCATCCAGGGGAGAACGTCTCCGGCGCAGATAGACCCAGGACAGGGTGCCAATCCATCGCTGGGCACACACTCACTCACACAGACACACTCTATATGGGGTAATTTGGAGAACCCGGAGGAAACCCACGCAGACACGGGGAGAACATAGAAACTCCACCCAGATGGGGATTCGAACTGGGAATCCCTAGAGCTGAGAGGAGAACGTGCTAAACCACTAAGCCACCATGCCACCTATATATATATATATATATATATATATATATATATATATATATATATATATTTTTTTTTTTTTTATTTATTTTTTTTATTAATTAATTAAATAATGTTTGTACACATTAAACAGTTACAAAAGCTAACATCTGTCATGGTTTATCAGTGCTCACAACATATAGATGTGATTAAGTTCTGATAATGTGATTTCTTTTTGGGGGGGTTATAGAAACCTACAGCGCATCACGACATCACAGTTCAAATCTGACCTCAGTTAAAAACACGATGCATCACAAGGAGCTGAATAAGGAGCGTTTGTATAAACAGTCACAGTCACTGAAATGCTGTTTAGATCCCATGCTGGTTGTTTTATTACATCGTCACTCGCCGCTGTTCCGAGAGGAAAATGTAAACAGATCCATACATGATTCTCTGCATTTAAGAAACAAACACAAGTCAAGGGTTGTTAGAATCTCAGCCCCTTCACCGTCGTACTGCACACACACCTGCGGATCTGTGAGTGGTTTAGGCTCACTTTGGGGGTCGTGCTAAAGTGCTGGGGATGATAAGAGTGTTTGTCTAACACTCTCCATGTCAAAACACTCATCTATCTTCTCAGTATCTATCCCCACCAGAGAACAACAGACAGGCGCTGATAAAATGGCTTTCCCACAGCCAAGACCAGAGAAATGGAGGGTGGGGTGTGGGGGGGGGGAGCAGGAAAAGGCACAAAGACAGAAAGGCAGTAGGAGATGGAGTTCTGCTTTTGCGTCACGAGTGTGGAGGGGAACAGATGCGATGATGTAAAGAGCCGCCGGTGGTTCAGACGGCGAGATATGAGGAGGCCGTGCAGGTTAGTTATTAACCAGCTTGTCATTAGCCATCAGAGATTTTATCGTTATCACCAGGTTAAAGTCCAGTGTCCAAGGCATCAGTCGTCCCCACCAGCCCACATCGGGGCCACGCGGGTAACCGGATCCGGGATCCGGGAATCGGCTCTGCTCTGGAAATCTCAGCAGCTCAGTCAGTTTTTCTTTTTCCTTAAATCCTTAAATGTTCTTTATCTATTTAACATCTCATTCTCCACTAACGATGCTCGCATATTAAAAGGTCCAGCCCCCTTATCACTACAACCCACCGTCTACCATACAATGCCCCCCCCCCCCCACACACACACACTCACACACATACCCCCCGAGCGCTCAGACACTGGTCTTATGTGTGGCCTTAGCAACTGGCGGTAATAACCTGAGCAGCCTTATCGATGTGATAGTGTGACCACTGTCCAAAACTGCACACTGCTCTTATCAATAGCACTGAGTCCACACAGCTCTTATCAATACAGCCGCACACAGACGCTGTCCACACAGGTCCTTATCAATCAGCACGACAACCACCGACGCCACCCCCACATACCCCCCACACCAACGCACAGCTCTGACCCCTGTAACTCCTCCATCATTAATCAAATTACTAACGGCACAGAAGAAAGTGCATGAGGGCAGAAAAATGGAGAGAAGTGAAGTAGAGGAGAGAACTGGACCTGGACCTGGACCATGACCTGTAACTGGACCTGGACCTTATCTTGAACATTGACCTCGACCTGCAAAAGAAAGCTACTTGGATAAAGAGATTAACTTCATTGATTCATTCATTATCTTCCGCTTTATCCCATATTAGGGTCGGGGGGGGGTTCCCCCATGCCCATCCAGTGAGAACGTCTTGGGCGCTGGGCAGATACACCCAGGACAGGACACCAATCTATCGCTGGGCACACACTCACTCACACACTCACTCACACACACACTCTATATGGGGTAATTTGGAGAACTCCATTGACTTGATCCATGTTTTTGGACTGTGGGAGGAAACCGGAGAACCCGGAGGAAACCCATGTGGACACGGGGAGAACATGGAAACTCCACCCAGGTGGGGATTCGAACCAGGAATTCCTAGCGCTGAGAGGCGAACATGCTAAACCACTAAGCCACCGTGCCGCAGAGATTAAGTTATTTTAAGGATTTTGATTGATTTTTATTTTGACATTTTAATCTCACATCTGTACGAACATGTTGGATGTTCGGTTAAGCCCCGCCCCCTTCTTTACCCCTTAACTCCTTGTTGTAACAACCTCCACTCTTTGGTCAAGTTCATTCCCAGAATTTGTTCTAAAAGAGTTTGTAAGGTTGAGAAGACAAAGCTCATTAGATCATGTCTTTGAGGCACTTGGACTGCATGAGCACAGGGGTCATTTCAAAACAAATTTTGGCCTTCCCCAAACTGCTGCTTGAAAGAATAACTTTGTTTCCCATTCTAATCATTTGGTACGGGGGTTCTTCGTATATAAAAAAATAAATGCGCTTAGACCATACGGGTGTATACGTACAACTACCGGCCATTTTATTAGGTACTCAATTTTGTTTCTGCCCTCACTGTCGATTTTATCAGATGTGTGTCTCAGTTCTACAGTTACAGACCGGCGTCCATCTGCTTCTCCGTATGCATTTTTAATTTCCTTTACTCTTTTCTCCGGTCAGAAAGCCCACAGAACCGTCACAGAATGCTAAGGATGATCCACCAGCGGAATAATCCCTGCCCTGTGGTGGTCTTGAGGGGGTTCTGAGCATTAAAGACCTCCTAATTCTCGTAAACATGATCTGTTTATTCCACGTAGTTTACATGACATTAAACATGGGCATTTTTAGAACAAGAATCCCGCTGCTTCGGGATTCCAATAAATGCACTTCTTACAACCAAAATTATAATAAGCATCTTAAATACATTTACATTTGGTCATTTATTGGACGCTTTTATCCAAAGCGACTTACAAGGTGAGCACAGGGTTCATCACTACATCCCTCGAGCAATGAGGGTTAAGGGTCTTGCTCAAGGACCCACACTGGTAACTTCAGTGGAGCAGGGATAAATATATGGATTAAAAGAGGGTAAGAACAAATTGTGAAACTTTAAACCTCTGTATTGTCGTTTTGTGCCAAGAATAGTGATTCAGCACTGTTTTCTCTGTATTTTTGCCTCCATTTGTGAAACCGTCCCCATCTTCTGGTTATGAGAGGAGTCTCGGTCCTGCGCTCATGTTTGCTCTGGTAACACGACCGTGTTCTCTGCTGTGAACAGATGACTTGTTGCTGTCTGAAGGTCTCGAGGTCTCGAAGGTTCTGGCCCGTAAAGACTTGTTGGCAGACATGCTGTGGGGCCCGTTCTCTGGAACCGTCCAGCCAAGCGAGACTGCGAATGGACTTTCTAACGAGGTAAGCGGATGAGGGGGTGGGTCAGAGGTCAAGTGTTTTGGGATTCCGGTCATTTGTATAAGATCTGCAGTGTCGATTCCAGCGTGCGAGTTCATGTGATTGTTCATGTGATTATCTCTGAGTGCAGGCTGTTTGTGCGCTGGTCATGTGCTGAAAGTCCATCTGATCATGTGGTGCACAGGGCTTTCTTCTCTCTCGCCACGTATTCGAATATTTTTGAGATAACGCCCGGACAAATGCATATTCACACACACACACACACACACACACACACACAGCAGCTCACACAGTGATCCAGGCCTGTGAACCTCCGCACAGACGAATCCCAGACGTAAACAAATAAAACTTTTGATTTCATCACGAGGGACGTAATAATCAGCCAATCATCAGGTGGTTGGGAGGTTGGAGATGCTTTGAAAAGGCTCTGAATAAGACCTGCTAGAAGCATGATGACCTGACCCTGATGTGGTGATTGTGCTGATGTAGCCCATCTGCCCCAGGGCTCCCGTTCCAATCGACACTCCGGTCTCCCTCCACATTGTGTGTCTCACCTGTCCTTAAATACCTGGACACAGGACCATTAGCAGAACCTTTAGTGGCTGTGTCACTTATCTCCCCCCACCCTCACATCTTCTTCCCTGAGATGGTTTAATACCCATAATGCTATTTTCGCTGCCTACAAGTTAATGCAAATGCACGTCCATAAGACGTCAGTAGAGTAGAGTACTGTATGTTACAACAACAACAAGGCAACATGTCGCAATATTAGCATTACGCTCATAGAACAACCTCGTAATTCAGAGGATCTGGTGATGTAACGGGGTACGGAGGAGTTTGGGAGTTATTTCGTGTCTGAACATAAAATTTTAAACCCAAAGTGACCGGCTTCCTCGAGATGTGGTCAGATCTTCATCCATGGATCTGCCGACGAATACTGAATGGAACCTGAATATTAATTGGACTGGCGGTCCTGCAGGACGCCCCCTAATGGACTCACATATAGTTTTCCAGTTGTTAGAGTTTTGTTAAATATCTCTACATGGCTGTCCTACATTGTTGTTGCTGCCCGGCCGCTCAACGAGGACGAGTCCCCCACTGTGTCTTGGTCCTCCCAAGGTTTCTTCCTTAAAATAACAACATAACAGGGAGTTTTTTCTTGCCACTGTCGCTTCGGCTTGCTCTTTGGGGGTTTAAAGGCTTTTCATTCTGTAAAGCTGCTTTTTGACGATGTACTGTTGTAAAAAGCGCTATAGAAATAAACTTGAACTTGAAATATGGGCATAGTGAGGCTTGGGTGGTGACACCATCATCAAATCGACATAAACGATTCCGAAATTAAACATATTAATAAATTAGACATCGAGGGACGAAGAAGAAGGAACCCTGTTTCATGCTGAGCTGCGAGAAAAGGTGAAGCCGAGCAACATATGACTTTATATGCAAATGGCGTCTGATATCTTGTCAAACGAGCCGGTCTCATCGGTTCCTCTGAAGCGTGCGGGTCCGTTGGCTGAACCCTCTACGTGATTGGCTGCTTCACCCACCCTCCATCCCCACCCCCCAGACGGACGCTCCTCTTTTATCTCAGCGTGGCGCCATCCTCCTGGACAACAAACCCCAATGATTGATTTCGCCTTGATAGTCTCTCATTTCTAAGATTTCATTTATTATCAGGATTTCTCGGTCCGCACCCACCCCCCACGCCCCCCACCCCCCTTCCTCCTACCCTCCCTCCACCTTTCCTTCACCACCTCCTCCTCTTCCTAATCTCCCTCACTCTCTCTCACTCTCTCTCTCTCTCTCTCTCTCTTCCTCGGGCCTTGTTATCGAGGTAAGACTTTGTTGATGATTTTCAGTTCGGAACTTTCACATTCGTATTCTATCGCATCGGCTCTCGCTCTCACTCGCCGCTATCAGCGAGCTGAAGGAGTGTGTATCTTCAGGAGATAACGACCGGAGAAGCGCACATTCCTGCCAATTCACCTTCTGTCCCCTCACGTCCTCCTACTCGGCTCGCCAAGGCTCGGACTGCGGGGGTCAGCAGGGGTCAGGGCCGAAACGTCTGCGCCAAAAACGCCTGTCCTTAACCGGGATGCTCTGCGTGAAGACGTTCTTCCGAACTGAATTACAACTAATGCTTTGATCTTTTATTAAAATTGTAATACTTCACCCATCAGAACAGGCGGGGGGGGGGGGGGGGGATGGAGCTGAACAAACCCAGTGCTCTTTGGGATCACATATTTTTTATATGGCATTTTTTTAAAAGTGAACACAGAAGGTTTCAGGTCCAAAAATGTTCTGTTTGAAGCTTTAATGCCAAACTTTTAAGTGTTTATGGTTCCCTTTCCAGGCGGCACGGTGGCTTAGTGGTTGGCACGTTCGCCTCTCAGCGCTAGGGATTCCCGGTTCAAATTCCCATCTGGGTGGAGTTTCCATGTCCTCCCCGTGTCAGTGTGGGTTTCCTCCGGGTTCTCCGGTTTCCTCCCACAGTCCAAAAACATGGATCAAGTCAATTGATTTCTCCAAATTGCCCTGTATACAGTGTGTCTGTGAGTGAGTGTGTGCCCAGCGATAGATTGCCCCCCTGTCCTGGGTGCATCTGCCCAGCGCCCGAGACGTTCTCCTCTGGATGGGCATTAGGAACCCCCCGCAACCCTGGTAGAGGATAAAGCGGAAGATAATGAATGAATGAATGGTTCCCTTTCCAGCAGAAGGTGCATGAAACTGAGGGGTGAGTCCTAAATGGGAACGCCGAGTGTAGTATCTTTCCCGACTCCAGCTCATGACTCCCTGTTTACATGATAATCAAATTTGGGACACCCGTGGCTTTGAAGCCTTCAGCCCAGACGTGCAACCAAAACATATCCTCAGATGTGGTGATGCACACCACGCGCACCGCCTTTGTTCCGCAGCCATCTTCCGCCTCATGCAACCGCTGCCTCGCAGGCGTGATGGTGAGGAGCGCGAGTGCAGAGTTCAAAGCCTTATCGCTCGCCGAGCGTCTTTTCGTCATGTTTTAGAAACAAGCGTCTTCCCTAATCCTCGAATAATCTGTTCAGGAGAACTGCGCTGATAAGCACCGCCACCCACCACACTTTATCCCACTTTTTTTGGGGGGGGTGGGAGATCTACACCCCATAAAGGGCACATGAAGGTTGTGGCACTCTCTCACCACCAGCATCACTTTCACCCTCTCTCTCTCTCACGCGTTCGTTCTGATAGAGTTTGTTTACCAATCTATCGCGCTGGGTTATCTACATCTGCCAGTAGAGTGTCTCGGCGAGTCACCCGTCACTGCCCAAGCTTTTTGCCGAAAGCGATGCATGAATACCTTCAATTATAGTCTCTCTCAATTATCTGCTCGGTGATCAAGAGGGAAAGCAAGCCAGACCGCATCCAATTGGAAAATGACATCATGCGGTTTTTAAACAGGGCGTCCTGATGAGGATTTCGACGCCCTGGGTGGGTTTTCTTCCCACCACGTTGGCAACAAAACCAGTGACTTGGTGCTAGAAGTCTACAGGGAAGAGACGTCCAATCAACAACGGACTCTGTTGTTCATTTATTATCAGGATTTCACGGTCCGCACCCACCCCCATGCCAATGGGGGGGGGGGGAGTTCCCTATGCCCATCCAGGGGAGAACGTTTCGGGCGCTGGGCAGATACACCCAGGACAAGACGCCAATCTATCGCTGGGCACACACTCACTCACACAAAAACACTCTATAGGGGCAATTTGGAGAATTCAATTGACTTGATCCATGTTTTTGGACTGTGGGAGGAAACCGGAGAACCCGGAGGAAACTCACACGGACACGGGGAGAACATGGAAACTCCACCCAGATAGGGAATCCCTAGCGCTGAGAGGAGAACATGCCAAACACTAAGCCACCGTGCCGCCCCCGACACTTAACAGTGTGTCTCAGATCATCCGGATGTATTTTACTGACCAAATTGTCCGAATTTATTCTGCTGCTGCCATCATCTGTGACATCATCAGTGAATAGGATTTGTGCTGTTTCAGGAGCAGCCGTGATGCTGCCTCCACCATGTTTCACAGATCCACCGATATGTTTGGTGTGTTTATAAAACCCTGTCATGTGATTCTAGCTCCCGAAATCAAATCGTTGACCGACGGGATGATTAAAGGTCAACGTGGCGGCACCCTGATATGTGCACATGTGGCGGAGAGAAAGTTCAGCTCACGGAAGAGTGTGTGTGAGAGCGCGAGGGGCGGATGAGAGAAGCCTTCTGATTATTATCTATCTTCCTTTTCTTCTCTGTATTTTTGGAGGATTCACACACTGACCCCTTTGTTTGGGACAGTGTGCCCCCCCTTCCCACCCACCCCCCCTGCTGGGAAAAAAAAAACATTTCCTGTAGAGAAGAGATAGAGAGAGGGCAGATAGAGGGGTAGGAACTGGAGAGGCAGAGTTGAGACTGGATGAAAAAAAAGGGGATATGAAGGCAGATAGAGGAGAGGACGAGATGGTGAGAGGGAGACAAAGAGTGAGTCGGTGCATAAAAAGAGTGAGGGAGCCGCAGACAGATTAGGAGTGGATTACGGAGATTAAAGCAGCAGGATGAAGGAGGCGCCATAATTGGGATCGTCTCAATAATTCTGACTTCTTTCACACAGAGGAGTTTTGAGGAATCGTCACTGTAAAGATCAAAAAGTTTTGGATTGCCATGAAATGTTTGTCAGCGGTGCGGATCGTCTGACGTGATCCGAAACAAACACACTGTGATGTCATAACAGTCTCACACGTGATTGATTTATGTCTGGAGATTTTGTTCCGGAAGTGTGACTGTCTACGTTAATATTCAACTGTGTTTTAAAGGCAGTGTCGTACATTTACACTGTGTGGACACACACACACTTAAATCTGTCAGAGTGTCCCAGTGTGTGTGTGTGTGTGTGTGTGTGTGAGTCCCACCTGTCTGCACTTATAACAACTTCTGCAAATTTTAAGTGTGTGTCTGTGTGTGTGTGTGTTTTATCTGATGTACCTTATTATTATTCCAACTTTAAATGTGTGTGNGTACATTTGCTGTGCATATAAGAATGCTGTGTGTGTGTGTGTGTGTGTGTGTGTGTGTGCGCCTCTCTTTTCCTCCTGATGATGTAGAAGTATGTGTGTGTAATGCGGTTGCTGTTTAATATCAGACCAAATAATTAGATTGCCTATCTTCTGGTTGGCAGCGGCGCAGGAATCGGGCAGATTAAAGCCTGACCACCGGGGATTAATATTCATGAGGGACAGGGAGTTGGGCGCGGGGCTTAGACTGCACCTCAAAGAGGAGCACCGAGGAGCTTAGAGCAGTCCTCTCAAAGGAGACCGGTCCAGAGAGAGAGAGACGGTTGGAGAGATACAGAGAAAAAAAAAGCAACCTGAGCAAAAGTGAAAAATGAGAGAAAGAGCGAGAGCGAGATTGCTGGGTGAGAGGGTAAAAGCCTGAGCGGGAAGATAGGAGCAATTATTTACCCTCCATAAAACCACAATATACCACAAAATGTAGACACTAAAATATGTAGACACCCTATTTTTGTCCCATGCTTTGAGACAAGATGGTCTCTATTCTGAAGTGGGGGAGGGGGGCACTCACTCACTCAAGAGAAAATTTATTCATTCATTCATTATCTCCCGCTTTATCCTCTATTAGGGTCGCGGGGGGGTTCCCCATGCCCATCCAGGGGAGAACGTCTCGGGCGCTGGGCAGATAGACCCAGGACAGAGTGCCATTCTATCGCTGGGCACACACTCACTCACACAGACACACTCTATATGGGGCAAATTGGAGAATTCAATTAACTTGATCCATGATCCATGACATGGGGAGAACATGTAAACTCCACCCAGGTGGGAATTCGAACCGGGAATCCCTAACGCTGAGAGGAGACAATTTAGTTAGAGGTAATTTAGAGCAGTCAATTCACCTTGAATCCATGTGTTTGGACTGTGAGAGGAAACTTGAGAATCAGGAGAGAACCCACCTGGACGCGTGAAGAACATGCAAACTCCACCCAGATTGGGATTCGAACCCAGATCGCCAGCGCTGAGAGGAGAACATGCTAAACCACCGAACCATGGTTTATGGTTTAAACACAGTATTATTTCTGAACACTAAAAAACTTAGTGAACAAATATAGAGCCGTAGTTTCTGAGTTTAGACTTTAAATGGTGTTTCAGTTCAGCACGGGACGGGAAGAACATACAAACTGGACATTGAAAAAAAAAAAAAACTTGTCCGTCCTGCTGAAGAACTGAACGCAGGACGTCCTCGCAGTGAGATGACGGCGAGTCCCAGCGTGAGCATCTCTGGACCGTCTGTTTGTTTGTGTGTGAGCGGGGGCGGGTAGACGGCCGTGTTGGATCCGAGGACAGGTGTCTCCATGCGTGTTGGGTCGGACGGGGTGGCTGAGCACCGATGCCCTCTGCTTTTGTGCGGCTCAAAGTCGAGTCGTGTTAAATGAGTCTGAAACAAATTAGCAAAAGCACGCAGCACTTATGGCGTAGACGGCTCCGGCATTGGGTTTCAAATTAAAACAAAAGGAGCCCTATCTCCTTATCAGCACTAGTTCTCCATGAAATACAATCCGGACCGTATCTTTAGGCAAAGAGCAGACAGATTTAGAAAGAAACCCTTCAGCTGTCCTCCGCAGCTGCCCGTCTCATCTCGCTGCCCCGCCGCTCGCTTCCTTTCATCCTCTCTCTTCTCTCCTCAACAGATCTTATAGTCTGGAAAGTTTGGAGACATGACAGGATATTGAGTTGAACCTGAGGCTGTGACTTGGGCTTGTAAGAATGCTGCCCCTTAGTGGTCATCATTGTAATCTTAACTGCATCGTTACTCTAATACACAGGAGGACACTGATTTTGTCTCTGCTTGAGGAGACATGGTTTATTTATTCATTCATCATCTCTCCGCTTTACCCTCTATTAGGCTCGCGGGGGGGAGGGGGGGTTGGGTCCTCATGCCCATCCAGGGGAGAACGTTTCGGGCGCTGGGCAGATACATCCAGGACAGGATCTATCACTGGGCACACACACACACACACACACACACAGACACGCACACACACACACTTTATTGGAAAATTTGGAGAACTCAATTGACTTGATCCATGTTTTTGGACTGTGGGAGGAAACCGGAGAACCCGGAGGAAACCCACGCAGACACAGGGAGAACATGGAAACTCCACACAGATTGGGATTCGAACCGGGGATCCCTAGAGCTGAGAGGAGAACATGCCAACCATTAAGCCACCATGCCGCCCAGACATCTGTGGTATTTAAGAGACTACAACATCTTAGGGATGAATTGGAACTACGAGTTTCTGTGTAAAATCACCGAGTTTATGTTTAACTATAGATTTGACCCATAGTGTTACTGATGCTGTTCTGTTATTTGCCCCCCAGGGCAAAAATAAAGTGTTCTGATTCTAATGCACGCTTTTCTATCTGTTAAAATAATATACGTTTATGATTTTTAGACGTGATCACGTGATGATTTGTCGTCATCATATAAAACGTGGAGTTTTACATAATTTATCTCAGATTAACTCATTACTTTAATCCGGGATTAAACATTGGATCGATACAGCGAACGTGAAGCAGGTTGTAGTCGCGAGCCACCATCGAACATGTAGCTCCCTCTAGTGGGTGAAGTATGAAGTGCGTCGCATTAGTTTAGGGAGTGATGACGTTTAAAGCCCACATTAAAATATAATGGGCGCTTTTAAAAAATGTGTTAATATAACATTTATGCCAAATCATTTAAAAAAAAATCTTAATCAGTTATTAATTTTTTTCTGAAACGCTTGTTCAGATGACTTTTTTTTTTGTTTTTTTTAATTAATAAATTTAATTTAGTAAACGAACAGTAACTGTGCAGTAAAGTCTGCGGAAGTTTAAAACAATCAAACTAAATCTGCTCTCGGACCAAGATTTTAAATAAAACGATATATTCATTCATTTGTTAATTTATTAACTTCAGATTTATCCTCTATTAGGGTCGCGGTGCGGTTCTCCATGCCCATCCAGGGGAGAATGTTTCGGGGGCTGGGCAGATAGACCCAGGACAGGGCGCCAATCCATCACTGAGCACACACTCACACACACACACACTCTATATGGGGCAATTTGGAGAATTCAATTGACTTGATCCATTTTTTTTGACTGTGGGAGGAAAACGGAGAACCCGGAGGAAACCCACGCAGACACGGGGAGAACATGGAAACTCCACCCAGATGGGGATTCGAACCGGGAACCCCTAGTGCTGAGAGGAGAACATGTTAAACCACTAAGCCACCGTGCCACTCATAAAACGATATATTGTGTTCATAAAATAAAGTCTTCTTATTGTGCTTTGTTACCACAAGAGGGCGCTACAATGTTGAGGATTCGCATTATCGACTTAAACACTTATATCTACTATTTACTCTTTGTATTTTACATTCAAACATTAATAATTACTTATAGATCAATACATTCAGGATATAAAAAAATATATAAAATGTAAAGTTGAGTCCAACTTAGGTTTCTGTAAACATGCAGAATATTGTTTTTGGTTAAACATGTCTTTCTGAATTCACATAAGTAATATATTTATGATAGTGAATTGATTGAAGGATCATCATTGATTTCTTTATTATCTTATTGATTAATTTGCAATGAATCAATTAAATCATGAATGTTTGTATTTTTTAGAACCCTGAGCTGAGTCTGCTGTGTGATGATGATGACTGCTGGATCACTAAACTTCAGGTCACCTCCTGTTCTTCTGAGGCTAACTGCATTATATACACACGAGGTACCGTACACCGTACACGTTATTGTAATAACCGACTGTTATTATTGTTATGCATTTTGAATCTAATAAGTTTAAGAACTCTAGATGAATCTGCTTAAACAGATTTTAAATGTATGGTTCATTTCATTTCATTTCATTTCATTTTTGCAATTCGACGTTTTTTATAAGCGTATTATATTTTAAATAGATTTTTTTTTATAACTAGTTATCTCCGCTCTGCTGTCCTCTGCTGGTACAAGTCTGTAACTACGTGTACATCTCTATAGTTGATTTTTAAATTTTAGTAAAAATAATGGTTTTAAACATTTATTAAACAGCATCAACTTCAAAAATGTTTAATGCAGTTTATTGTGCACAATAATTTTTTATTATAGTGATTTAGTACGATAACTATATATTTTTTTCCCAAATTATTTCTGTTAAATATTTGTTTTAACATATTTTGAGCTTTATTATTACATTAATGTTTTAAATGTTATTTATAATTATGTTATATATAAATGTCTCCATGTTTGATAATTGTGATTGATGTTTACAACAGTAATATAAATGTAATCAACATTGAACATTGTTCTTTTTGTTACATAAATAATTATATTATACTTTTATTATAATTTCACTTAATTCATTATAAAATTTACTGCTGGATTTAAATTTGTAGATGTAATAAAATCACACATTCACTCTTGTAGAACCGTTTCTGAACCGGCTCTGAGTTCCTGCTTCCTGAGTTCAGCTTGTCTTTAGTGAGGATGCTTCTGTGTTTCAGGTGATGCTCTGTACTGTAAACTCACTCAGGACCTCTCTAGTGGCACTGCTTTGATGGCAACGCTATCCTGTAGCAATGTGGAGCATCCTGTAGAGACTCAGACTCATACTGCCCCTGTTAAAGAGGAACCACAGTACCAGGCAGCTTTGCCCTCTGAGATCCATCTCCTCCCACAGCAGGCTGGCATGGCTGCCATTTTAGCAACTGCTGTCGTTAACAGTAAGTCTGTGTGTGTGTGTGTGTGTGTGTGTGTGTGTGTGTGTGTATCTGTGTGTGCGCGCAGTATGCATACACTTTGCTAAGGTTTCGTCCTTTAATAAACATTGTAATGATAATAAAATCAAATAAATAAATAGTTCAGTGACAGCAGGACACTTACATTATTATAAATAATAAATGAAAACATTAAAATAATTCATTCATTCATTCATTCATTATCTTCCGCCTTATCCTCTATTAGGGTCGCGGTGGGGTTCCCCATGCCCATCCAGGGGAGGACGTCTCGGGCGCTGGGCAGACAGACCCAGGACAGGGCGCCAATCCATCGCTGATTAAAATAATTATAGAAGTTTATTAATAATCAAACTGTGTTAAAGAATAACACACTATTAATAATAGAAGTTCTTTGTTTCATTCATTCATTCATTCATTATCTTCCGCTTTATCCTCTATTAGGGTCGCGGTGGGGTTCTCCATGCCCATCCAGGGGAGAACGTCTCGGGCGCTGGGCAGATACACCCAGGACAGGGCGCCAATCCATCGCTGAGCACACACTCACACACACACACACACACTATATGGGGCAATTTGGAGAACTCAATTGACTTGATCCATGTTTTTGGACTGTGGGAGGAAACCGGAGAACCCGGAGGAAACCCACACGGACACAGGGAGAACATGGAAACTCCACCCAGATAGGGATTCGAACCGGGAATCTCTAGTGCTGAGAGGCGAACGTGCTAAACCACTAAG
This sequence comes from Corydoras maculifer, assembly GCA_019802435.1. Classification (NCBI taxonomy): domain Eukaryota; kingdom Metazoa; phylum Chordata; class Actinopteri; order Siluriformes; family Callichthyidae; genus Corydoras; species Corydoras maculifer. Next base: position 509,880 of record JAFMOD010000083.1, on the reverse strand, counting down.
CCACCGTGCCGCCCTTGTTTCTTTCAGTTTGTTGTATTTTTTCAGTTGTGTACCTGTATATTAGTCATATCACCAGTAGGTGTCAGTATCGTCTAAGTGTAATTCATATTATTATTTAGAGCCACTGTCTCTCTCACCCTCTCACTCTGCCCCTCACCCCGAATGCTGTACCCATATCCCAAATTCTTTCAACTTATTTATTTAATTTTCTTTTCTTTATAATTTTTTCACCCTTTATTATTTTACCCTTCACTCTCTTTCTCTCTCTCTCTCTCTCTCTCTCTCTCTCTCTATCTCTCTCTCTCTCTGTCCTTTTCTCTGTGCCTTTCTTCTCTTAACCTTCATGTTGTGTATCCTCTCTCACTTTTCTGTATGTACAGTTGTGCTGTAACAACTTCATGGTCATTCTCAATGTTTAAAGCAGTTCCTGTAGTTCAGCTCACAAAAAGTAATTATATCTAATATCCCTGATTATAATAAGGTTATTGTAAGTATCAACCTGGACACACACACACACACACACACACACACACACACACACACACACACACACACACACCGGCTCTGTGCAAGCCGGTCAGAGTTTTCCCCTCATCGTTGTTGTCAAAATGAAAACATTGTGGAGATGAACCAGTGGTATTATTATTCATTCATTCATTATCTCCCGCTTATCCTCTATTAGGGTTGCGGCGGGGTTCCCCATGCCCATCCAGGGGAGAACGTCCCGGGCGCTGGGCAGATACACCCAGGACAGGGCGCCAATTCATCGCTGGGCACACACTCACTCACACAGACACACTCTATATGGGGCAATTTGGAGAATTCAATGGTATTATTATAATATATATATATTTTTTATCCAGAGGACATCTTCCCGTGTAAAGACTGTGGGATCTGGTACCGGAGCGAGAGAAATCTGCAGGCTCATTTGATGTATTACTGTGCGAGTCGTCAGAAGCAGAAGGCGGCAGCCTCCCCTCCAGAGGAGAAGCCCAAAGAGCCCTACCCCAATGAGAGGCTTTGCCCTTTCCCTCAGTGCAACAAAAGCTGCCCCAGTGCCAGCTCGCTGGAGATCCACATGAGAACACACAGTGGTGAGCAGGTTCTTACATCACCATCATTCACATTCGTTTTTCAGGTTTCTGGCTTTTGTGTTTTTAACTTGATATCAAATCTGTTCTGTTTGTTTTCGAACCTGGAAGAAAACAAGACACGCGTTACGCAATATCGACGTTTTTCCTTCAGGTTAAAAGCTTAATAAAATCAAAAGTGACTGTACGATCCCAAAAAGGTTACTTCAAATGTGCCCCGCTGCTTTTCTTTTCTGGGTTTAACATAAAACCTAAATGCAGAAATCATGTGCTAGATGTTTGTTGCCCCAAAAATACATCAGTCATCAGGCAAAGAGACAAAGCGTCTGTCTGACGAGGTGCATTCCTGTGGTTTCCTGGAATTTTGACCCGGGGGTGTGTTCATACTTCTGCTCCTCCTCAGGAAATGTTGGGGAGACTGTGCGTCGTTTTCCTTACAGATTATCTCTCATTAAGTATTTATTCATTATCTTCTGCTGTATCCTCTATTAGGGTCGCGGGGGGGGTATATTAGGGTTCCCCATGTCCATCCAGGGGAGAACGTTTCGGGCGCTGGGCAGATGCACCAAGGACAGGGGGGCAATCTATCACTGGATACACACTCACTCATACAGACACACTCTATATGGGGCAATTTGGAGAACAATTGACTTGATCCATGTTTTTGGACTGTGGAAGGAAACTGGAGAACCCGGAGGAAACCCACACAGACACGGGGAAAACATGGAAACTCCACCCAGATGGGGATTCGAACCGGGAACCCCTAGTGCTGAGAGGAGAAACCAAACCACTAAGCCACATTAAATATTTATTTTGCTATTTAATTTATTCATTCATTCATTCATTCATTATCTCCCGCTTTATCCTCCATTAGGGTCGCGGTGGGGTTCCCCATGCCCATCCAGGGGAGAACATCTCAGACGTTGGGCAGATAGACCCAGGACAGGGCGCTAATCCATCGCTGGGCACACACTCACTCACTCACACAGACACACTCTATAGGGGGCAATTTTGAGAATTCAATTGACTTGATCCATGTTTTTGGACTGTGGGAGAAAACCGGAGAACCCGGAGGAAACCCACGCAGACACGGGGAGAACATGGAAACTCCACCCAGATGGGGATTCGAACCGGGAATCCCTAGTGCTGAGAGGCGAACGTGCTAAACCACTAAGCCACCGTGCCGCCACATTAAATATTCATTTTGCTATTTAATTTGATGCTTTTAAATTACTTTTTGTTGTGCACTAATAATAAAATGCATGACTGACTGTGTGTGTGTGTGTGTGTGTGTGTGTGTTTTAGGTGAACGTCCATTTATGTGCTTGATCTGCCTCTCTGCGTTTACCACCAAGGCGAACTGTGAGCGGCACCTAAAGGTGCACACCGACTCGCAAAACGGTGTTTGCCACGGCTGTGGGTTCATCTCCACAACAAGAGACATCCTCTACAGCCACCTGGTCACCAGCCACATGGTGTGCCAACCAGGATCCCGCAGCGAGGGGTACTCCCCGAAACTTCCGCTGGCCCCCGGTAAGCATCCTGTTACTCCACAGGTTCTCATTACTGCGGAACCGGTGTAATGTTGTTTCCACTGCTGTAGCTACAAACCCATGACCTTAATTCATTTCAGGACTCACGTTCTTGGTCTCGTCTTCCTTTTCTCAGCCTTAAGTCCTGGAGAATCCGGGATTCTGCTCAAGTGTCAGGTGTGTGGCTTTTCAGCAGACACCCCCGCCCTGCTGCAGCAGCATGTCCACACCCACCTGGAGGTCAGGGTCCCCGTTGAACGGAGCTACACACCCCGCCAGGGCAGCCCACCAACTTCAGACCTGTCTGAGTCTCAGGACCAGGAGCTGTCAGCCAGCATGCCCAGACCCGAGTCTTCCAGTCCAGGAGCCAATGGCGGTGCGGCCACCTCCCGTGACTGTAGTCCTCAGGAGCAGGTGAAGATCAAGGAGGAGCCTCACTCCGACTCCGAAGGTGAAGCCAGGGATGGAGAGCCAGATAGCAACGATGGCAGCAAGGCCATAGAGTCGAGCTCTTCCCATCCTACCTCACCGAAAAGCCCCCCACATATATCAGTGAAGACTGAGCCAGCCAGTCCCACTCCAGGTTCCAGCCCTGTCCACATTGCAGCAGGGGGGTCGGTGCTGCCTGGTGGAGCTGTCTTTCTGCCGCAGTACCTCTTCAACCCCGAAGCCGCCATCATGCCGCAGGCATCCGAAATCCTGGCCAAGATGTCGGAGATGGTCCATAGCAGACTGAAGCAGGGCCAGGTCCCCGTAACAGGACATCAGGGCTTCTACCCTGCTGGCTCTCCCTCAGGTGTCCTCAAGGGGGCGACGTGCTTCGAGTGTGACATAACGTTTAATAACATCAACAACTATTATGCACATAAGAGGCTGTACTGTTCCAGCCGGCACCATCCGGGAGAGGTCTCGGGTCAGAGTGCCGAGGAGTCCGAAACGACGGAACCCCCCGCAGGCCCTGATGCCGCATCACAGCCCGGACTGGACACTTCCACAACCTCCGCTTCCCCGAGCTACACTGACCCTGCAGGGGCAGCCCCGCCCATGGAGCTGAAGCCGGCGGAGGTAAAAAGCGAGACTTCGACATTAAAAGAGGCAGCCTGCTCGTCGTCCTCAGAGGGTGAGAGCGGCGGCGTGAGTAGGGCCAGCGAGGGCAGCCAAAGTCCCGCCGAGCTCAGCGGATCGGCCGAAGACGCGGAGGAAGATCCCACGCGGACGTTTTGCCAGGCGTGCAACATCCGATTCAGTAGACATGAAAACTACATCGTGCATAAGAGGTTTTATTGCGCGTCGCGTCACGATCCTTCGAACCAGCGTCTTGTGGCGGGAAAGGCCTCGTTCGTACCGCAACCCATTCGTACACGCAAACGCAAGAAGATGTACGAGATCCACATGGCACGGAACGAGGCGCTGGCCAGGGCCGCCGCTCTTTCGGCTGCGTCAGGGATGTCCGTCAAACAAGAAGGTGCCAGTCCCTTATCAGCGCCACCTTTGGCTTCCGCCTCCACTCCAGCTTGTAGCTCTAGTCCAGAAGGTGATGGACCTATTGACTTAAGTAAAAAGCCTTGTCTAAGGGAGAGCCCACGAGGGACTAACCTCCCTGCATTGCCCCTCTCAGATTACCACAAGTGTACAGCCTGCAGCATCAGCTTCAACAGCATTGAAAACTACTTGGCCCATAAAACCTACTACTGTCCTGCCACCGCCTTACAACCGAACACCCGTGAGCAGCTGCACCGGCTGAAGAGGCCTGCGTCCACCTCGCCCAAAAATCGAGTTTCCGATCAGCATCCTGACACTAAGCCCCAGCAAACTGCTAAACCCACTATGGTCCTCCAAGCCTCCATCTTGCCCAGCCTGGAGTCCCCCTCGCAGTCAGTTTCTGGACTGAAGACCCCAAGTACTTCTCCTGTGGTTTGCCCCTACTGCCCTCCTAACCGGGCGGTGACCTCGGATCTGGTGGAGCATTTCAGGACCACTCACGGTCTGGTCCTCGCCTTGCAGCAGCAGCAGTCTGACGCCCAGTCCACCAGCCCAAGCCACAGCCTCAGCCCTCGGAACGGAGCCTCCCTGACCCCTCCCAAACCGAGCCCCAAACCCCAAAAAGAGGGGATGAATGGCCAGAACAGGAGGGACACCTCTTCTCCTGGCTCACCTCTGCTTAACGGAAGTCCAGTTGCACAGAATTCCTCCGGAGCTGGCTCCCCCAAAGCCGCTCCGCCAACCCTCTCGCCCACCGGCTCCATCACCGTGACCGTATCACCTGTGAGTGAAACCTCGAGGGAGATGGCATTACAAGCACAGACCTCCACACTGTTGGTTCTCCCCGATAAAGCATTAACTCACGTGTCCCCGAACTCGCCCAAGACGGCGCTCGCATCACCTCTGCAGAACGGGAACACTCGCTTCTGCCGACTGTGCAACATTAAGTTCAGCAGCCTGTCCACTTTCATCGCACACAAGAAGTACTACTGCTCCTCTCACAGCGCCGAACACATCAAGTGAACCCACCACTGGTCATTACTCTCAACTCTGAAAGTGCCAAGTGTCACCTGTGCAAGTGGCGCCCCCCGCTGGGATCCGAATAACACCAGACTGTTACTGACCAGGTCATTGGGTGGCAGTGCTGACCCTGACGTCTTTGGTGTTGTTACTACGGCAACGTATTGCTTAAAATGGGTCAAGTTTGTATTACACTAAAGGCTGACACATGCTACCTGCACACAGACGTGTGCCCCTCCGATGCTCTCCGAGACCCATGTTAATCCGTGGATACTAGCTGCTGATTGGACAAGCGAATCTTGCTATTTCCCCCATCACTTTTTTTTTTTTTTTTAAACTCGGATGTGATCGATGTTTGCTGATGTTTACTTTGCATTCACACGTCAATTCCTGAGCCATTATTATTTGTGGGCACACCCCTCCCCCAGGTGAGGTACAGCTCACCAGGTGTAATCACTAGAGTCACTAGAGATGGATCAAATCTGTCCCATCCGTTTTTAAAAACCCAGACGGGTAAAAAAAAATAAATAATAATAAATAAAAAAAAATTTCCGCAGCTCTGAATTCCATCACGTACCGATTGTCCATACACTGAATCGTCTACTAAACAAAAGTACGCCGATAGATACTGTCTCCGTGAAGTTGCCGGCTCCAGGTGGAAGATTTTGAAGAAGGGAAACCTGTCCTTGCCCATTTCACTTCCACTCATGACTACCTACTGTGTTTAATATTTTGTTTGTATATATTTTTTTCACACTGTCCATAGAAATCATTTCAGCCTTACTGTGTATTATATGTATTTTTTTTCAGCATAGTTTTGTATCTGTCCACCGCAGCGTTAAAACACTGAGGACATTGTTTCCACAACATTACATCTGATCGAGAAGTGAATGAGAAAATGTAAGCACAGTGATCTTTGACAGTATTTACCCCAGTGGGAGGTGTTTAAGAGCATCAGTCTGTTCTGAAATGTAATGAAGGTTTTTTTTTTTTTATTATCTTTATTATTATATATTTTTTATTATTAAAATAATTAGGGTGATAAAAATGCTTATACACGCAAATCTTACTCCTTCTGCGAATGCAGACATGCTGATTGAACTACAGTCAGCTCCAGAATGGTCGGCATCCTGTAGTCTGTGTCCATTAGGGGGCATCACAGCGAATCATTATCCTCCTCAGTCACCCTAACCTCCTCTCTCCTCTGAACATGTCCAAACCACCTCCATCTTACCTTCCCGAATTAACCATCCAACCTGTACCATTTCTCTAAATAAACTCATTCCTGATCATCTCCATCATCAATGGCAGCATCTTCATCTTTCTCTTCATCATCTTTATAACCATGGCAAACAAGAGGACCGAGCAGGTGGATTCATTCCACAGTTGCTCCTCCTGTAAGGTTATAACCTCGTTTGCTGGTTAGCTTGGTGAGTGAGAGGATGTTTGCTCAGATACCAGACTGCTCAGCTCAGATCCTAAAAGCCAATCTTACAGCTTAATGGAGCTCATCTCGTGCACAGGATTAGTCTTGTTGGAACTGGAACGAGTCTTTAAGCACACCGATGGAATTAAAAAAAAAACTGTCTTTTAATGCTGTAGCACCAACACAAGCCTTCACTGGAACTATGATGGTCAGTTTTACTACACTGTAGCTTACACTGTATCCTGACACGCACTTGCTTTTAAGATGTGTTCGTGATGAGATGGACGTGTAAAGACTATGATTGGTCTATTTGGACGGGTTACCTGATGAAGTGCAGTGCAGTGTGATGTAGATGCATCAACACAAACGGTGGTGAGACCGAATGCCGGACTGGAGACGGGAGTTCACAAGCTCAGGACTGTGAACTTAAGGACTTTATTCACACAGCTTTTAAACATACAGTAAATACAGGTGCTGGCTGGTGTAGCTGCCTGGAGAAAGTGGTGGAGCTCTCTCGCCACGGCATGTGATGTTTCCGATTATGAAGGGCGCACACGTTCATCAGACGGCACTAGTTTCTGGATACTTTAATCAGTGTAGCTTTGTTATAAATCACTTATTAAAGCAGAAAAAGATTTGGCCTTATAGAGATTCTTGATGCTTTGGCTTAAACTCAATTTTTATTCGTATTTATACAAAAAATGCTCAGTGGAACACAATCGAGGTTGGAAATAGCTCTTCACATCCTTTATTTGTTTCTGGCAATTAATGTGATATATAAATAAATATGCCAGCATGTTAAAAATGGAAGATGAGGCTGAGTTTCGATGAGGATGCCGATAGTTCTTGACCTGACATTTCACCAGACCAACTTTACTTGCTCACACCGTTTGGATGTTCTCTTCTCAGACCTAACATGAAGGAAGGCACGTTGGGGGATGTCTGTCGGACACCTCGCTTGCAGAGCAGGGGGTTAATGCTGGAGTTCAGTTGCACTCCCGCGACTGCGATTGGTGCTGCGTGATGCAATCTGTCATCCATGAATAGACTACCTTGCAAAAGCCTTAATGAAGACTCCAGTGTGCAGGTCTGAAATGGGTAGCAGGTGGACTCTTCTTTTCCGTTACTAGTGTTGCTCCTAATTTCCCATGTTACAAAGACAGCAGGTGCCTCTGTGCAGAAATCTGGCGCGACCGTATTCTGGGCTGTTTTGGTTTCGTACCGATGCGTCATTACACGCACTGCACACAGGCCTATTTATTATTCCTCATCCGTGGACCATCAGAGACTCATCAGCAGCGTGAAGCCAATTCCACATCGTCCACCTCCCGGTCGCTTTTTTGTTTCGTTCGTTTCGTTTTGTTTTTGCACTGTGTTGTACAAAAAAACGCTGAATGTTTTAGTTTTAGAAGCTTTTTTTTTTTTGTATTGTATTTATGTTTTTACAGCACTTTTCTTTGTCCAGACCTCCTTCTGAAGGACTCACTGATGAAAACATTTTGAATATGGTTAAGATATTTTGTGAATAATTACAAATGTTGGAAGAATGATGATGAATGTCACATGTCCCCCGCACCCCCTCACCCCCCACCCCCCGTTTTATAACTTGCTCCACTACACACTTGTCCAAACTATGCATGGGGAAAAAAATTAAAAAGTCCTGGAGGACAGTTAAAGTGCAAAACTCATTCTGTTTTTAATTCTTGTTTAAATCTTCTTTATTCTGAATTATTTTTTTTCTTATGACCTTTTATGTGTACACTTAAATATTTATGTACCTTTTTTAGCCGTACACACTATTACAAAAGCCACTTTACTGGCACTTGAACCTTTTATATATAAAAGCTCTCTCTCTCTCTCTCGCTCTCTCTCTCTCTCTCTCTCTCTCTCTCGCTCTCTCGCTCTCTCTTGCTCTCTGTATATACCTACATTTAAAAATCATGAGGCTGTGGATTTTATTGAACTGGAATATAATGGTGCAGAGGGAAACCCTGGCAGTGCTATAATCATGCTATAAGAATTATAATACGCTTGCTAAACAAATTGATCTTCAAGACGCCACAAGCATCTTATTTGTGCTCCGTCCCAAACTGCTCTCTGCCCTTTTAAGTATAGTTATGCATCCTGGTTCAAAACATGAATTAATGATAAATACATTACATGGACAAAAGTATAGAAACCGACAGGAGCTTTTATCAAATTCCATTCTAAGTGGTTTCTTCTTTGCAGTTAACAGCTTCCACTCCTCAGGGAAAGGCTTCCTGTGTGTGTTGGAATTACTACCTCTTTATCCAGAAAAACATTTGGGGGGTCAGGCACTGATGCTGAAACGAGGCGGTTTGGCTTACAAACTCTGGCTCGTTCATCTCGACGGTGTTTAATGGGGTTGAGTTCAGGTGGCTGCGTGGGACCATCAGCTTCCTCCACAACACTCTCACTCAGCCAGGTCGTCAATAGGACTGATTGAATCGCCTCTGATCTATGATCCATAGCCATGGTCCTGTACTTTTGACCATGTGTTGTAGTTCCAGGGTCAAAGAATGATTAAGGATTGTCTTCTGGGTTTGCTGTCCTGGGTGTCAGCCGTAAAAGCCTTCGGTGGACGCCATGCTGTATCCTTCTCAGAGATTTTATATGTTCATGTAAATCCACCAATAAGATTCTCCATCGATCCATTATCTTCCGCTTTATCCTATATTAAGGTCGCGGGGGGGGGGGGGGTTCCCATGCCCATGCCCATCCAGAGGAGAACGTTTTGGGCGCTGGGCAGATACACCCAGGACAGGGTGCCAATCTATCGCAGGGCACACGCTCACTTACACATACACACTCTATATGGGGCAATTTGGGGAACTCAATTGACTTGATCCATGTTTTTGGACTGTGGGAGGATCCCGGAGGAAACCCACATGGACACGGGGAGAACATGGCCAATGAGATTCTGCATAACTAATTTATTTACAAATTTTCTGACCTATTTATCTTAATCCGTATCAAAGAAAAATTCTGAAGCCTACCCATCACTTTGTCATTTACAGGGTAAACATCACATAAAGAAAAAAGTGCCTCCACTTCGTCCAACTAACTTTACATTTAAAATTAGTCTGGATTTTCTGAAGGAAACCCTCCCAGATGCTGGGAGAACATGCAAATTCCCTTTACTAAGGACCTTGCTGAGGTCTGTTCCTCATGCTCAAGCATAACTTTCTAAACTCATCTTTCTGACTCCTTTAAGAATTTAAAAGGAACGTTGTTTTTATTTGGAGTCGTTTTGTTTGAAATCACGTTTTTTGTCTTTTTCTCGTGTTTCCTGTTACAACGTGGTGCAGATGGCCCTCAGATGATTCACTAAGTCTTATACAAACCACACGGCAGGGACCATTTGCTTTACTGAATGGGCTTGTTGTGCTCACACTTCGTTTCTTATTGTGTATTTACGTCATCGCTTAAACCTTCATTACTCAATCATCTCTCTCAGAGCCACATGCTTTTCAGTGCAGGTTCTAGGTGATGACTGCAATTATGGGAATAAAGCAAAGCTTTCTCTCTCTCTCCCTCTAGCTTCAAGGCTGTGGGCCCCGTTCGTTAGTAAGCCATGCACGTCTCATCCTGTGGATTGTTTTTCGTGATATGTTCACGTCACTGCTGCTTCTAAAGGTAAGAAAAGACTTTTACAGACTTCAGCTAAGTCAAGGTAACATGCTTCCAAAGCCGTGTCTGATAAGTAAAGAGAACAGTGTGAAGAGTCTGAAGCCAATCCGCCTCTCAGATTTCATGATCATTCATGATTCAGATGTAATATTCATTCATTCATTATCTTCCGCTTTAGCCTATATTAGGGTCGCGGGGGGGGGGGGTTCCCCATGCCCATCCAGGGGAGAATGTTTCGGACGCTGGGCAGATAGACCCAGGACAGGACGCCAATCTATCACTGGGCACACACTCACACAGACACGCACACAAACACACATTATATGGGGCAATTTGGAGAACTCAATTGACTTGATCCATGTTTTTGGACTGTGGGAGGAAACTGGAGAACCCGGAGGAAACCCACACGGACACGGGGAGAACATCCCCCAGATGGGGATTCAAACTGGGAATTCCTAGTGCTAAGAGGCGAACGTGCTAAACCACTAAGCCACCCTCAGATGTTATATATTTATATTTAATAAGTACCAGTCTGTAATTTGTAGTTTTACAATTACAGACTGTAGTTCATCTGTGTTGTTTGTTTTTATTAGTCCCCTGTTGGTTCTCTGTTGGTTCTCTATTGGTCAGGAGCATCACAGAACAGGTATCATTTGGGTGGTGGATTGTTTATTGTCAGTTCTGCAGTGACACTGATGTGGTGAGGGGGGTTTTAGTGCAGCAGTGCTGCTGTAGGTTCATTGCTCCATCTCAATGACACTGCTGGGATAGGAATCATGCACACACCAAATAATCCCTGCTCTGTAGTGGTACCCTTTGGGGGTTTGACCATTACAGAACAGAGTAAAGGGTACGTCCACAGTATGTACTGTAGTCCACAAACAGAATGCCGGCAGTGATCTGTATGAAGCAAATAGAAGGCGTGTCCACATTTTTTTTTTACTTTCTGCGCACCTTTATTGCAACTTTTAAATATATTTTGGCAACAGGTATGTACCTTCTTGGCTGTCATTTAATCATCTCAAGGGGGTACCGTGACTTTAGCCTGATTTATGACAGTGGACACACTAACAAAACTTTTAAGATTTGTATTAAACCTGTTTTAAACTCTATCCTCTCAGATTTATAAAGGGACTTAAGCCCAAATTACCGGGACATGGTAAAAATCCACATTTCTCCAGTCTATCATCATAGAGAACAAAGGTCTGTGAGCTATTACTATTATAGGCATGTGCAAAGAAACTTAGGCTATTGACATAGGGAGAACATGTAAAAAAAAACCTACAAAGCCCGAAGAAGTGGCAATTACACCCGGGTCCTGTGTGAACTCATGACATGTTCTACCCAACACAAGGCCTTTCTTTGCAAAAGAACTTTGTATTTTTGTTAATTGCAGTTCTCTGAGCCAGTCTCTTTAACTCTGAGATCTGAAGTCTCCCTCCGTAATGTGGTAATTATTATAATGACAATTTTAAACACAAATTAAAGCATTGTCTTCACGTCGTAGAACTTTCTCTCATATTAAGTGATATTTTTAGATTATTCACAGATTGTGTGATTAGTTTCGTGAAGTCACATTCATTCTGCTGTACAAACACGTCTTTGCTCAGTACAGTGAATGCTGCTTAATCATACACTTGTAAATGAATAATTGAGTTTTTATTTGTGCGATACAGAGCGGTCAGTGTTCGGAGCTCTGATTCATGTGGCCTTGATTGCAAACATGTTCAGCAGAATGGCTCATTTTTCATGATGATTAGTTCATTCAATTGTAAATCAATCCATGGTTTTATTCTTGTAATGTGCTGAATAAAATCATATGTTATGTATGTGAACACCTCCTCCTTATACCTCCTCTGTTTTTAGGATTAGTGTTCGCAACAGAAAGGCACCAAAACCTGGCCTGATCAGTTAACACGGAGAACCTGCACAAAACCCTGATGGCATCCCTATTAAACTTATATAGTATGAATAAAAAATGCTATTCAGATCTAGTGGCTAAAATTTCAGTGTCTGGTCTTATTAGACACTTAAATGTCTCCTGTTAAGTATCTCCAGAAGAATGGAGAAGAATGGAGGCTGTCGTGTCTGCAAGGCACAGCAACTTCATATTAATGTCCTTGGCATAAAATAGATGAAAATCAAAAACAGGAAACCCGGTTTAACTTGCTGTAGTTAAAAGCTCTACAGTATTTAAGTTGTCAGCTGCAGGGGGCGGCACGGTGGCTCAGTGGTTAGGACGTTCGCCTAGGAATTCCCAGTTCGAATCCCAATCTGGGTGGAGTTTCCATGTCCTTTCCATGTCCACATGGGTTTCCTCCGGGTTCTCCGGTTTCCTCCCATAGTCCAAAAACATGGATCACGTCCATTGAATTCGCAAAATTGCCCCATATAGAGTGTGTTTGTGTGAGTGAGTGTGTGCCCAGCGATAAATTGCCGTCCTGTCCTGGGTGTATCTGCCCGACGCCCGAAACGTTCTCCCCTGGATGGGCATGGGGAAACCCCCTGCGACTCTAATAGAGGATAAAGCGGAAGATAATGGATGGATGGATTGTTAGCTGCAGATTTAAACGTCTGTATACATCAGCATTCTCGTCTTTTGGATGCTGTTACTTGTGCAGGACTGAGCTTTGTGTGGTGTTGCATTTGACGGTGTTGAGCGACTCAGGTCTGTCCTCATTACAGCTGGAGAGCTCTGACAAGGTTGTTTGCAACTGATTGCTGAGAGTGAGAACACTTTAGTACTGTAAAGGTGGAATAGGAAGGAGAGAGAAGGAGGACTGGAGGAAGTCTAGAGTGCTGAGGGTTATTATATCCTGACTGAAAGCCTCACCAGGCCTTAGTTCCTCTAAAGTACCTCCAATCAGCTTCTTAGCGGCCTCACTTCAGTAATCACAATGCGCAGATCACGGCTGATCATTCTCCCTGTAAACAACATACACAGATTTTCTCAAGAAACTTTCCATCTTGTGGCTGAAGAATTACAACAGTGTATCAGCAACTCTGTAATGGAGCACTTATGAGCAGAAACAGCCAAATGTTTTAAAACCAAAAAGTCTTTTTGGTTTCAGAATTTTATTGTAATTAGAAAACCTTCCAGAAAGTCTGTTTGTTTCTGCCAAGAAGCTCACGTTGGGATTACAGGGACTCTTTACTGCTTAGAGTTATTAACAAAGCTTGAAGTTGACTTGGAGATGATCTACATTATGTTTTTTTTTTTTTGTGTGTGTGTGTGTCTCTCTTTGTGTGTGTTTTAGTCTCTTGTTACTTTGAATTAGTGATATACAGTACAATACAATAATAAAGGCGAGGCAATAAAAAGTATTTACATGAAAACAGTGAAAAAAAATCACCTCTAAATATATATATATATATAATATGGTGGCACGGTGGCTTAGTGGTTAGCACGTTCGCCTCTCAGCACTAGGGATTCCCGGTTCGAATCCCCATCTGGGTGGAGTTTCCATGTTCTCCCCGTGTCTGCGTGGGTTTCCTCCGGGTTCTCCGGTTTCCTCCCACAGTTCAAAAACATGGAACAAGTTAATTGAATTCTCAAAAATTGCCCCTATAGAGTGTGTCTGTGTGAGTGAGTGTGCGCCCAGCGATGGATTGGCGCCCTGTCCTGGGTCTATCTGCCCTGAGATGTTCTCCCCTGGATGGGCATGGGGAACCCCACCGCGACCCTAATAGAGGATAAGCGGGAGATAATGAATGAATGAATGAATATATATAATATGTACTTGGTGGGACTGGGAATAAATTCTGAAATTATTTTGTGATATACAGTGTGGTGCAAGGTAAGATACGAGACAAGATAAGCTTTTATTTGTCCCACCAAGGAGAAATTTAATTACTTACAACAGAAAAGGGACCTAAATAAAGGCAAGGCAATAAAAAAGTATTTAAATGAAAAAGGTAAGGAAAAAAAAAAAAAAAATATATATATATATATATATATATATATATATATATATATATATATATATATATTCACCAGTGATGGACTGGCTCCCTGTCCTGGGTCTATCTGCCCCTGAAATGTTCTCCCCTGGATGGGCATGGGGAACCCCACAGTGACCCTACTAGAGGATAAAGCGGGAGCTAATGAATGAATGAATATATATATATATATATATATATATATATATATATATATATATATAAAAATAGGTCACAGCTTGTCTGTTTTTCTGATCTGTTCTTCTGCCGTAAAAAAAAGGTTTAATAGACAGAGATCACAGTGTGGAGCCTGGAGGTTCTAATAGGCTTCTGGCAGAGTCTGGGTTCATGTGCCGTCTGAACACGAGGTGACTAAGGCCTGAAGTTACTGCTCATGCTTGTCTGCACATCATTTTTAATAACGGGTTCCTACAAAGTTAGGTCAAAGTTCAGACCAAGATTAGTCACTCTGTCGTCCGTTTTTTCGGTGGAAAACATGTTGCAGGTCGTGTAGTTGGAAAATTAGCAGCGAAAACATTTCAACTATTTAAATGTGAACAAATGCGAATGGAAGCGCGACGTGGAAACTTCGTCCTTGATGTACGAACGTGTCACAGAAGCTTTTTAAGTGTCCTGTGGACTGACGCAGAAATGGGTTTGAGTCACTCGTCAAGTATCCTCATTAGTGAATGGAGGCACCACAAAGGCAGTTCTGATGCTTTTGCACTCTCAAGGTTTCTGTGGCTTTGTGAGTCTCTCACTTTCGTTTCAGCGTCTGCATCCAGGATTCGGTCGTACGGCAGCGTGTGTTTTATGAGGATAAATGGCTGCATTGAACAAGGATAGTCACACTGTAGGATCAGAGGTTCATATCGCTGTAATATCCTGTGCTTTCTTACGCTCTGTCTTTACATCAAAACTTTTTGTTCATCTGTTTTGTGCTAAAACATTTTTTGATGCATTTTTGTTGACGAGGAGGTCTCACAAACCTGGTTTTATTCAGTTTATTGCTAAACACAACCAGATAACATTAAATAATAAAAAAAAAACTTGTATGTTTGTTGTACTATACAGTAATACATTCAGTCGATCATGTCAAAGCAGTGCAGTGTATTACACAATTACTCCAAATTTTACGTTAATTATCAAAATGAGGGGAAAATATGATGTTTGTGCCTTTGTCTGTGGCATGATTGGTGGTACCAGACAGGGTGGATCACGTATACCTCCAAATGCCACAATAAAGGGACGAAAATAAAGCATCCAATGAGTGTGAGTTCTACAGACAGATGTTCCATGTTGATGAGGGAGGGTGTAGAGGAATAGACAAGAGCAATATGTGTATTTCAGTGATATATTTTGCCATCAGTGCTTACACACAGTGGAATGTGTGCTCCACATTAACCAGTCCGTGCAGTGTGACACACACATATACACACACTAAGTGAAGTGAACACATGTGCCCGGAGTGGTGCGCAAGTGGGGAGCAGGTGGGGTTGGGTACCTTGCTCAATGGCACTTAAGCCATAGTACTTGGTGGGACTGGGAATTGAACCAGGGACCTTCCGGTTGCAAGGCTGGTTCCTTGACCACATTTCATTTCCATGAGAAATTCACTATTATACCCTCAGTGAGAAATTATTTGAGGGTAATTGGAAAGCTGGCAGAGTTTCCGCTGATGGTCAGTGTGATACGCAAGTAGAGAGGGTTCAGAACATCGACAGGAACATGGCATGACGAGGGGGGGACTACACCAGCCCATTTTATATAACTGGCCATCACCGACCATCGACCTGACCCCTAAGCGTCATCTATTTACACAGAGGGAAGCGGTATTAACAGACTGGATGGAGCTGACAGAAAATCCACAGTTTTACTCAGAATAAACAAGACATTTAACAATTAGAGGTTTAAAAAAACAAAGATAAGTGCTGGCATTAATATTATTGGTCATCAGTTTCACTCAACGGTCAATATTATGTGGACACCTGTGATGCGTAACCCACAGAGCCGCCACCACCGGGGAACAAAAGGTTGACCACACCGGTGTCTGCATGAAAATAATGATGCTACACTACAATAAGATTATCGGATTCTAAATCTCCTGCCAAACCGAAAGAAAATGAGGGGAGCGCTGTACATCGTATTGTGTCTTAAACATAACCTGAAGTGATGTTCTCCTCATTCACTCCTCATTTTCTGCCACTTTACGAGTCGGAGAGATAAATGGATTTATCAGCTCTAATCTTAACCCTCTGTCGTCCCCAAATAGGAAATGGTTTCGCTTCAAATGACGGAATTAGCAACAGCGCGCTGTGAGGAGCTTCACACTTATTAAATCAGGGCCGTGGCTCGATTAAGGTCAGCTTACATCTTTTTGTGTTACGTGGCGGTGCGTGTGCTCTGTCGAGTATAAAGTCAATTAACTCGCTTACTATTCAGCTAATTATGTCTGGTTCATCGGGGTGCTTTGTTATGTGACGGGTATGTCGCAGATACTGAATAACCCCACGAATGTTTCACTTGAAACCGTTCCTGTTGGAAAATAGCCGACGATTCTGTTCGAAGCTTACGCTTCTAAATAAGTAATCTAATAAACTAAATCATGTGAGATGGACCACTAAGAGACTAAGAGGTGTGTGAATCGCTAAGATGCATGCTGCATCCATGCCGCAGTAGTCCAATCAGCTGATTTATCCATCCATTCATTATCTTCCGCTTCATCCTCTATTAGGGTCGCGGGCGGGGGGGGGGGGGTTCCCCATGCCCATCCAGCGGAGAACGTCTCAGGCGCTGGGCAGATACACCCAGGACAGGGCGCCAATCTATCACTGGGTGTACACTCACTCACACAGACACACTCTACATGGGGCAATTTGGAGAATTCAATCGACTTGATCCATGTTTTTTGGACTGTGGGAGGAAACCGGAGAACCCGGAGGAAACCCACGCGGACACGTGGAGAACATGGAAACTCCACCCAGATTGGAATTCGAACTGGGAATCCCTAGTGCTGAGAGGCGCTTTATACTTCTTTAAATAAGAAACAATAACTTAAATCTCTGGAATTGTAATCAGAGTCTTGATTGAACTTAAATAACATAAAGTTATGTACGGAATTGCAAACTATTTATACATCCGAGTGAATAAATGCATCGGAAATCATAAACTTGTCTAACTGATCAAGGTTGTTGATTGACATTCCGTCAGATTCCCAGGATCGGATGGATATGGATTGTTGTGTGTTGATTCTGAGTGTTTAATTAGCTGTATTGCCGACAGAGGAGTTGGACCTGGATCGGACTGCAGGGGCATCGGGAGATCATGCACATCGCAGACTTCTCCCAGCTCTAGTCCTGGCTCATTGAGGAACCTCATTAGTTAGGGCCTCATTAGACATGCTGGGTTGTGCCTCAGATGATGAAGCAATTAGTACAGTTCATCTCCACACACATGACCTGCGCTGATGGCGCCGTGTCCCGGCTGAACCAGAAGCCACCGGCGGATTTTATAACGGAGACGCTGTGCTTTCACTCCCCCTCAGCTCCTCATTTACAGATAATGAGGGCAGTGAGGGGACGTTACACACGTCATTAGGTTTCAGTGAAATGACAAAAGACTTCACCTGAACCCATCGGACGCGAGCACGGTTCCCGTCACTGAGACTTTAAATGATTTTAAAATCGTATTAGACAGCAAGCGTGTGACAATTCAACCTCTGCGTCTGAAACTGATCCTGATTAAGATGTTGAATAACAAACAAAAAACTTTTTTTTTTTTTTAACTAACACTCATTAGGATGATGGAGAGTTGTTTTTGAGATGGAAAACATTCCTTACTGAAATTTGTACAGCCTTCTTAAAACAAGAGCAAGTCATTCAGAGATGTAAACTCAACGCGGTTGAAGGTCAGACCTCATGATGAGGAGCAGCAGCTAAACAGAAGGTCAGGTGTAAATGCATTTTAACTATTAAATGCTCTATATGAGC
>JAFMOD010000083.1:471788-490104 GCA_019802435.1 Corydoras maculifer | reverse complement strand
GGGGGGGGGGGGGGGGCAAAGTGAGGCATTGTGGCTGAGTGAGTAGCGCTGTTCCTTTACATAAAGATGGTCCCTGGTTCGATCCACAGTGTTGTACAAGATGGACTTTGATTTTTTCCCACAATCCAAAGGCCGGCGGCACGGTGGCTTAGTGGTTAGCACGTTCGCCTCTCAGCGCTAGGGATTCCCGGTTCGAATCCCCATCTGGGTGGAGTTTCCATGTTCTCCCCGTGTCTGCGTGGGTTTCCTCCGGGTTCTCCGGTTTCCTCCCACAGTCCAAAAACATGAATCAAGTTAATTGAATTCTCAAAATTGCCCCGTTTAAAAGTGTGTCTGTGTGAGTGAGTGTGTGCCCAGCGATGGATTGGCGCCCTGTCCTGGGTCTATCTGCCCAGCGCCCGAGACGTTCTCCCCTGGATGGGCATGGGGAACCCCACCGTGACCCTAATAGAGGATAAGCGGGAGATAATGAATGAATGAATCCAAAGGCCCCTGGGTGTAAGTGTGTTTGTGTGTGTTTTCCCTCCATTGGCTCCCTGTAACTGACTCTGGCCTACAGAACCATTTCTGGATCTTTCCCCTCCTACCTTCACTCTATCTTTTTAAAATACACTCCGACTCGTTCACTTCGCTCCAGTGATGATCGCCGCCTGGCGATTCCACCTCACCGAGGAGCTGATTCTCACTCCGTGGCGTTCACCACTGCAAAAAGGTGGAACGATCTTCCCAACTCTGTCCGTAAGGCAGTATCACTAGAAACTACTGAAGACGCATCTCTTTAACAAATACCTGTTGTAAAAAAAAAATATATTAAAAAAGCTTTGATAAATTTACAGTGGAGTTGCATAAATTCTGACTTGTAATGTTCTCATTTGTAAGTTGCTTTGGATAAAAGCGTCTGCTTAATGTAAATTTGTGCAATGGGTATGCAACATGGGAATACAAGGCACTGGAACATGGACCCCCCCCCCCAATCTAACAAGGGTAATCTGCTTAGATAATATATGTGTGTGTGAGAATGGAAAGCTGTAATGTATGTGCTCTTCATTAAAACGTTGCCATGACAGTTGGCTGATCTCGGTGACAGGCTTTGTGTCTGCAGTCCCTACCTGAGGAGGAAAGTCAGGCATGGCATTTTGGTATTTTTAAAGCCCAGGTGGGTGGTAAATGGAACATGCTAGAGCGTGGGATGTTTAACTCCTGGGCAAAAACATTTGACAGGTTACTTATATTTATAGTGTAGAGTGTATTGCCTTGGATGTTGTGCACTCAAGGTGGCTCTAAAAGCATCAGCTGTACATTAACCTGGTGGTGGGCAGCGCTGCACGCTGGTTTCCACGTTCGTTCAGATATATGAAACTCTATCTTTAAAAACAGGAGTAAGCTGGTTTTGGTGCCGTAAATATAATTCATAGCTTTGCTCTTTGCCTTCCGTGTCAGATCCTCTCTGAAGGATTTGCTGGCACACTTTTAATGTGAAGTGAAAAAAATCCTTTATTTTAAACAGTTTCTGTATTCTGTTCTGTAGCAGACGTGAAATCGTATTTAATCGCAAGTAATTTCTCAAATTGTGCCGTTAGCAGATTTTTGACACTGTGGTGGGAAACTGAATTGTGGTAGCAAAGAAATGAAGTGTCTTTAAAGCGCGGAGATTAAAACCGTGGCTTGTTTTTCAGCAGTAAGCAGTCTGTGGACCAAAGAGTAATGACCCGTTTGATCTGTGAGTTCAAAGGCATAAATATTCATTCATTCTAACATTATCTTCCACTCAGTTCTGTTATAGGGTCACGGGGGGGGGTTCCCTATGCCTGAATAGGGAGAACGTTTTGGGCATTGGGCAGATGCACCCAGGACAGTGTGCCTATCTATCACCGGGCACACACACACTCACACACACAGCCACACTCTATATGGGGCAATTCAGAGGATTCAATCTACCTTAAATGCTTTTGGATTGTGGAAGGAAAGCGGAGAACCCAGACAGTACACCCACTCACACAGGGAGAACATGCAAACATTCAAACACAGGATCTTCTTTTTGCGGTGAGGTGGTTGTACAAACCTTCCTCTATCCATCCATCCATTATCTTCCACTTTATCCTATATTAGGGTTGCGGGGGGGTTCCCCATGCCCATCCTGGGGAGAAAGTTTCGGGCGCTGGGCAGATACACCCAGGACAGGGCGCCAATCTATCTATATGGGGCAATTTAGAGAACTCAATTGACTTGATCCAAGTTTTTGGACTGTGGGAGGAAACCGGGGAACCCGGAGGAAACCCACGCGGACACGGGGAGAACATGGAAACTCCACCCAGATGGGGATTCGAACCAGGAATCCCTAGTGCTGAGAGGAGAACATGCTAAACCACTAAGCCACCGTGCCACCCTCAAACCTTCCTCTGCCGCAACACTAATCCTTTAATGAATGTTAAATATAGAAAGGAGGCGGCACGGTGGAATAGTGGTTTAGCATGTTCTCCTCTCAGCACTAGGGATTCCCAGTTTGAATCCCCATCTGGGTGGAGTTTCCATGTTCTCCCCGTGTCCGCGTGGGTTTCCTCCGGCTTCTCCGGTTTCCTCCCACAATCCAAAAACATGGATCAAGTCAATCGAGTTCTCCAAATTGCCCCATATAGCGATAGATTGGTGCCCTGTCCGGGTGTATCTGCCCAGCATCCGAAACATTCTACCTTGGATGTGCATGGGGAACACCCCCCCCCTGCAACCCTAATATAGGATAAAGCGGAAGATAATGAATGAATGAAGGAAATATAGAAAGGTTTGGAATATCAAAAGTTTACCACAAAGGCCTCCAGATCACCAGAGGTTCCGTAAAGCATCTTTAGCATTTATACAACTCAGAATGTTTATAGTAAGTTGTCACTGGAAGAGAAACTGATTTGGCTGCCAATGATCATAAATGACCTTTAATTTCCATACATCCTAACTCTCGAGTGATCGTGACGGAGCTTCAGCTCTCTGAAGCTTCATAAATACCAACGCTGGTTCTGGTCCAGGAGAATCAGGAGAAGCTTAATAGATGCTCTGCTGATCGGTCTGTCTGGAGATATCAGATCTTGGCTTGCAGAAATAACAGATGTCCCAGCCATCTTTCCCGCACTCTTTATTGGTTATATTTATCTTCAGTGACCCCAGATCAGTCATAAGATGGTTTCTGCTGGCAGCAGGTCAGAGTCTAATCAGATGGTGGTGAAATAACACAGGGCTGTGCGGTGGCTGAATCACCGCTGAGCGATTAAATGTTTCTAAACCTCGGCGAGTCGAAATAATACTTGTGTGAAAAGGGCAGCGGTACTCAACTGTGGTCATGAGTGTTTCTGTCAGGTTCATTAAACTGTAATGAAAAACACACCGTACTGTACCCAAACCGACTAACACTCTCTCAATCCCTCTGAATCTCTATTCTTTTTAATAATTGGAAAATTGGATTAGTTACAAGATTTAGTACTACCAAGAATAATGGCAGTATTATGGGATGTCTTAACACTGTATTGCATACAGGTTCAATCAATAAAAATCGAAGTTTATCATTAAACAATGATTATCACTTGATTAGACGCCCACACTAAGACCTGGTCCTCCGAAAGTGTTTTCCTTAAAAAACAACCGAACAGAAGTTTTTTTCTTGCCACTGTTGCTTCGGCATGCTCTTTGGAGGTTCAGGAATACTTAAATCTGCTTTCTGAGAATGCATTATCTTAAAAAGCGCTATATAAATAAATTAACTTGAATTTAACTTCATCTTGGGCGGCACGGTGGCTTAGTGGTTTAGCACGTTCGCCTCTCAGCGCTGAAGATTCCCAGTTCGAATCCCAATCTGGGTGGAGTTTCCATGTCCTCCCCGTGTCCATGTGGGTTTCCTCCGAGTTCTCCGGTTTCCTCCCACAGTCCAAAAACATGGATCAAGTCAATTGAATTCTCCAAATTGCCCCATATAGAGTGTGTGTGTGTGAGTGAGTATGGATTGGCGCCCTGTCCTGGGTCCCAGCGTCCGAGACGTTCTCCCCTGGATGGGCATGGGGAACCCCCCCGCGAACCTAGTAGAGGATAAAGCGGAAGATAATGGGGGGATTAACTTTATCTTTGGTGTGTATGTTTGGGGGGTAAAAACCCACTCGGGCTCCAATCGGAAATCGAACCCGGGCCCTTCTTGCTGTGACGGTGGCACTGGCCCCTGCACCTTCATGCCACCACAGTTTCATACAGAATGTGAATCCTCATCCTCTGTGGATTCAGGAAGCGATGAGGCCACAAACTGGGACTTAAACCTGGGTTCACAGGGCATTTAATGTTTTGATGAACATTAGGTTTATTAAATGCTGCATTTGTACGATGATGAAGTGATGAAGTACTTTTAATTAATTAAACAACTCATGTGACTGCTTCTTGATTAAATGCCACAGGTGCAGCTTTTCACAGAGTTAATGTTCTTCCTGTTGAACCATTAAATGATCCTCCAGCGGCAAATACAGTTTTATTCTTAATTTTTAATCTCGTTACGTAGATGAACTGGTATCACAGCAAAGGTTCTGAACACGTTCTGTACAGTATGTAGTCTGATGCGGCTGGATTATTATAATAATTGGCCTGGCGATTATATCATATTACAAAACATGAGGCTCTAACTAAATAAATAAACATAAATGTAATTTTTCACAACTTTATAGTTTAGCACAGCTGTTAGTGGTGCATTTTTAAGTAATTCATTAATATTTACATTTACATTTAGTCATTCAGCAGACGCTTTTATCCAAATCGACTTACAAATGAGAACATTACAAGTCAGAAGTTATGGAGAAAACCTACTATACTGTAAATTCATCAAACCTGATTGTTACTTGATGCTGCACCCCCCCCCCCTTTTTTTTTTCTTTAACAGGTATTTGTTAAAGAGATGCGTATATATACGCATTTATTAGATGGTAAAAAAATATATATATATATATTATAATATATAAAAAATGTTCTCTTTCAAATGAATATGAACACAGGGCGGCACGGTGGCTTAGTGGTTTAGCATGTTCTCCTCTCAGCACTAGGGATTCCCAGTTCGAATCCCCATCTGGGTGGAGTTTCCATGTTCTCCCCGTGTCTGCGTGGGTTTCCTCCGGGTTCTCCGGTTTCCTCCCACAGTCCAAAACATGGATCAAGTCAATTGAATTCTCCAAATTGCCCCATATAGAGTGTGTGTGTGTGAGTCAGTGTGTGCCCAGCGATGGATTGGCGCCCTGTCCTGGGTCTATCTGCCCAGCGCCCGGGACGTTCTCCACTGGATGGGCATGGGGAACCCCACCGCGACCCTAATAGAGGATGAAGCGGAAGATAATAAATGAATGAATGAATATGTATATATATATATATTTATTTATTTATTTTACCATCTAATGACTTTTAAAATTACTTTATCAGATCGACTGAGGCAGTTGAGATACAATGGAAATCAATTGTTCATTTTCTCATTTATATTTGTATTTACGTCTTTATGTTTCTGTTATTTATGTCATCGTGTAAAAACGTTTTATTTTGGTGTATCGTGACCTTGTATTTGAGAAAAGCTTTTTATAAAAGCAACATATTTATTTATTATATATTGTTAGATACTTTCAGATTTGTAAAAGCATGTTCAACAAGGCCACCTCTTAAGCATGAGTGTGTGTGTGTGTTTTGCTGTGTTGCGCCGTGCTGTATCCAGCGCTGTATACTTTGATTTCATTATTATTGTTTTGATAACTTTGTCCTTTTGGTTGGATTCCTCAGAGCCTTCATACTGTGTTTTCTGTGGGTTTTAATTTTAATTTCATCCATCCATCCATTATATTCCGCTTCATCTTCTAGTAGGGTCGCGGTGGGGATCCCATGCCCATCCAGAGGAGAACGTCTCGGGCACTGGGCAGATACACCCAGGACAGGGTGCCAATCTATCACTGGACACACACACTCACTCTATATGGGGCAATTTGGAGAACTCAATTGACTTGATCCATGTTTTTGGACTGTGGGAGGAAACCGGAGAACCCGGAGGAAACCCACGCAGACACGGGGAGAACATGGAAACTCCACCGAGATGAGGATTCGAACCGAGAATCCCTAGCGCTGAGAGGAGAACATGTTAACCACTAAGCCACCGTGCGCCCAACTTTACTTTCAGTTTATATAAATAAAACTATGTACCAAACACGTCACCATCGGCTTTTAATAGAACTTCAATAGAAGTTTAACACTCAGCGATTTCTTTCGGACCAAACAAAACAACAACGTCCTGAACATTGTGCATTATGAGAAACCGGAAATCTCACTGCATTTTAAAAATGGCTTTTATCAAGCGCCCACTGACACCACAGCAGGCGCTCCTCCGAGAACATTACCATACACTCTGTAATAATGAATGCAGGATTTGCCCTTTTACTGCTCCACACTTTCAGTTTGGACATATTAATTTATTCATAATCATGATTGGTATCTCGCCAGCATTTACGCTCCAGTCTAAAAAATTTCTTCTCTCTTCCCTCAGTCTCTGGATCGTCTCATTAATATTACGACTGGGTCACTGTGTTCTGCGCCTTTTTAAAAAAAATTACTTTTAGATCTAAATATCTCTCTTCGGGGATCCAGAGACAGACGGCTCAGAACGGTCTCGAGTGAAAGTTCACTGATTCCTATCACTCCATCTGTCCGTCAGGGGTGCAGCTGCTGGGGCGAGCAGACCCAGAAATTGCTTCCCGTGCCGGTCAAGCGGGTTAATGTGTGAGGTCTCGGCTCAGAGCTGTTCTGTTAATCGCCCTATAGACCTGAAGGTTGTAACCGCTGTTGTAATTAAAACATTTCAAATGTAGAACACTTCACGTTGTTAGGGCTGGGTCTCAACATGCTCAGGTGCCACAATCGGTGTCTTTTCCACTGAATAGGCACAGATTCTTACACACACCTTCAATTTTTCGAAATGATGCCCCTCCTGATGCAAC
Organism: Corydoras maculifer; assembly: GCA_019802435.1. NCBI lineage: Eukaryota > Metazoa > Chordata > Actinopteri > Siluriformes > Callichthyidae > Corydoras > Corydoras maculifer. The sequence goes on along the minus strand of JAFMOD010000083.1, from coordinate 483,121 downwards.
CCACCGATTTACACACTACATGGGGCATTTTGGAGCATTTAATTTACCTTGAATCCATGCTTTAGGACTGTGGAAGGAAATTTGAGTACCTGAAGGAAACCCATGTAGATGCCGGGAGGACATGGAAACTCCTCGCCGATTGGGATTTGAACAGATCTCCTGTGCTGAGAGGAGAACATGCTAACCACCAATCAACGTTGTCACCCTGCAATAATTAACTTTACCAAAAAAGTGCTAGAAATCACAGGAACAACACACCGTTTCTAATGTTTTAAATGTATTTATATTTATGTAAACATGAAATAACATTTTGTTATTGAAAAGACGGCACAGGGATTGACACAAAACATGCAATTAATTTGTAAAAATCAAAATTTTAAAAAATCTGTATGGCTTAAAGTACGTGTTCGTATCCATTCATCCATTATCTTCTGCTTTATCCTCTATTAGGGTCGCGAGGAGGGTTCCCCATGCCCATCCTGGGGAGATCATCTCGGGCGCTGGGCAGATACACCAGGACAGTGGGGCTTTGCACACACTTACACACACAGACATGCACACAAACACAATCTATATGGGGCAATTTGGAGAATTCAATTGACCTTGATCCATGTTTTTGGACTGTGGGAGGAAACCGGAGAACCCGGAGGAAATCCACGCAGACACGGGGAGAACATGGAAACTCCACCCAGATTGGGATTCAAATCGGGAATCCCTGGTGCTGAGAGGAGAACATGCCAAACCACTAAGCCACCGTGCCGCCCTGTGTTCATATTCATTTGAAAGAAAACATTTTTTCCACTGTAAGGACAAAGTACACAATCCAGTGTGCTGAAAGTAGAAAACATCGCCATTGCGTTTAATCATTTGTAACGATTTTAATCACGATTAATTGCAGAAACGATTAATTGTCTCATCGCTGATCAACATGTCTTTAGATGTAGAAGGACATGCAGACCGCACACAGAACGCCCCACTGGGAATCAAACGGAAGACCTTTTAACTGCAACTGGTGCGTCATCGCATCGTCCACATTTTAGTGCCTAACTCCATTTAATTTCTAAAAACAAAGACAGTTCGATGCCCCCCCCCCTCTTATTTCTTACATGCACAGAATTGGACAAACGTTCGTTGATTTCGATTGTGATTTGGTTTGAATGCAAGACCACAGAGTTGAGCTCAGGGGATTTTGCAGGACACTTGAGTTCCGACACATCGGACTCGTCAAGCAGTGTTTTTGGCGAGGGTTTTTGGTTTTGTGGCTCTGGATAATAACGTTCTCAGAGGGTGTCTGTGATTGTAGTGGATAGTGATGATGGCTCTCGGTGAGGACTGAATGAAACTGATAATCTCATCTCCTGAAGGGTGTTTTGTGTGCTAAATTTTTTCAGGCCAGCTGTGAGCATCGTGGATCTTGGAGTGCGTCTGTTCGAGTGCGTCTAATTATTTTCCACAGCCACAGTCACCTTGACTCCATGAGGGAACAAAAGCACTGCTCATAACCACAGGTACAGCCTCTTACCTCCCTCTTCTTAAATTTGACTTTTTCCCTCTCGGTCTCTTCCCTCTTTCCCCATCGATCAGGATGCCATCTTTCTTTTGCTTTCTCGGCGCTGGCCGGCATTGCCGATGCTTTGTCTCGCCTCGTTTCATTCCCGGCGGTTCGATACCAAAATCAATTGCCTTTCTATTCATTTAAATGCACAGCTTTTTGTTTAGAATTTTTTTAAAATGTATGTCTGAGTGCTGCTGATGCATCACACAGTCCACCTGACAATTTATCGTTTTTGGAGGCGTGGCTTAAACAGATGCCATGTCATTTATATCTCCAGACATCTATCCATCTCTTCATTATCTTCCTCTTAATCCTCTCCTAGGGTCACAGGGGGGGTCCCCCATGTCCATCCAGGACAGAAAGTTTCGGGACATGTTTTGAGACTGTGGAAGGAATCCAGAGATCCCTGAGGAAACCCATGCGAACAAGGGGAGAACATGGAAACTCAAAACATGGAAACATGGAAAATTCGAATCTGGATCCCCAGCTTTAAGAGGCGAAGGTGCTGATAACTATGCCAATGCTCTCCAAACAGATCTGGGTGAGCGAATAATTCATACATAACAGAAAAGAGAGGTGCTGTACAACTTTTTGGCAGAATTGTGATCATATTCAGACGTGGTAGCTTAAAATCGTGAAAATCATGCAACATAAATAAAAAAAACTAAACTGTGAGGGGACCTTAAAGTAACAAAGAAAGTGGAGAAGCAGATGGACTACAGTCTGTGATTGTAGAACTGATATACCCTATAATATATATATATATACAATGAGCGGCACGGTGGCTTAGTGGTTGGCATGTTCTCCTCTCAGCACTAGGGATTCCCGGTTCGAATCCCCATCTGGGTGGAGTTCTCATGTTCTCCACATGTCTGCGTGGGTTTCCTCCGGGTTCTCCAGTTTCCTCCCACAGTCCAAAACATGGATCAACGTCAATTGAGTTCTCCAAATTGCCCCAAATAGAGTGTGCCTGTGTGCGTGAGTGTGTGCCCAGCGATGGATTGGCGTCCTGTCCTGGGTGTATCTGCGCAGCGCCTGAGACTTTCTCCCCTGAATGGGCATGGAGAACACCCCCCCCCCCGTGACCCTAATAGAGGATGACGTGGAAGATAATGGATATAAACATACATTTATAGATACATATTCATTCATTCATTAATTCATTCATTATTTTCTGCTTAATTCTCTACTAGGGTCATGGGGAGGGGAGAACGGAGGCATATATATATATATATATATATATATATATATATATATATATATATATATCCTCACAGTATTCGAGTTCTGCCTGTAAAATAAAATAATATCTGTTTATTTGTAGATTAAAAGCCAGAGATGTCATGAAAGTGCAGTGTAGTAGCGAGGTCCGCAGCCTGGCACTTATCATCTGCCTTAATACCTGCTTTCTTTCTGCTCTTCACTCGGCAGAGTGGATAGTTAAGACCGGGAGGCGAGGTCAAACATTTCACATAATTATCTTCTAAAAGCTACCTCTTCATGGTGCATGTGAGGAGTAAGCCTGTAATTAGGAGAGCAGGTAGTCATGTTCCCGTCTCTCGGTGCATCTCTTTCATTCTCGCGTTTTCACCTTGAGCATGGCGGCTGAATGGATGAGTCGATTTGAGCGCCGTGCGCAGTGGCCGCTGCCTCCTGCGTGTTTGTGCGGTGAACGTGTTTCCGTGGTGAAGATCGCGTCCGCCTCACGTGACGAGGAAAAAAATCGGCGTGACTCGGTTAATTGGGTAAGCTTTTCTAACGGGTCTTAATTTAATTACTGGGTAATTAATGATTCCCCTGGACGACGGTGATGCTATGAAACTAACGCTTCGGATTAAAATGAGAACCATGTTTGTTTTAGGACCTGAGTTTAGAGACGTGCTGATGGTGCTCAAACTAATAAAAGGGTCGACGGGTCAGTAATAATGAAATTAATATAAAATATCTCAGGATACGTGCACAGCCTACATTAAGAGCATGGCCCTTGTTCATGTGACTCCTACAAGACACTCCATACCTCGGGTGGCGCTACTCATACTAATTCACAAAGACAGTTACCTCAGAAACTTTATCACTCAGAACTAATAAAAAAAACAATAAAGATCTAGTTATAACTCTGCTGCACCGACTGTCCTGAAACACTGGGGGGAGCCCATGTTTCCCCTGGGCAGTCACTCTGAGCATTATCATTATCAATTCATTTGGTCATGTAGCGGACGTTTTTATCCAAAGCAACTTACAAGGTGAGCATAAGGTTAACCACAACATCCCTGAGCAATGAGGGTTAAGGGTCCACATTGGTAACTTCAGTGGACCTGGGCTGAACCACTGAGCTACCACGCCCTGTAGGCGTGGGGATTGCACGCCCCGTATCTATGGCGTGGGGATTGCACCACTTGGTCCCTGACTTCCTTTATAGTTGGCAGTGAGTTAGCAACTCGATGCTCCCAGCCTCCTTTTCCTCTCGGTGGGTTATGTTGGATAAGATAGGACACTTGTCAACAGTTTAGGAAACGGATAGCCATGCTGGACGACTAAATCCATGCTGGACGACGTGTCTCTAGCCTCCGATGCCACATTTAATATACAGCAACATTCAACGAATACAAAGAAAAGCTTTTAAATGTGTTTGAATGAAACGAAAAGGTTCAGTAACAGGAGTGGTTCATCCATCACTGCTGAAGATGCAGGAAGATGTTAGCAGCATGATAAGAGAGAGGGAGAGGGAGGAGACGGTAAGCCGGGGATAGTGAGAGAGAACGACAGTAGGTGCCATTGATCTACAATTACTTATTGGTTGATCAAACACTGCTCTTCCAGTCCTCCTGGCTGGCTGTCTGGATTTTCATTTGAGCTGAAGCTGATTTATGTAGATGTTTATGTAAAGATCCGTGACACCTGCAAGTTCAAGCTGAATTCAAGTCAAAGAAGCCAAACCCCCCCAAAAAAAAGAACCCCATTTTGTAAGAGACTTCTGAAAAGTCCAACAATGCTGCGTTCACATCAGAGTTTTAAACTTGGGAGATGGAATTGAGCTTGGCGGCACGGTGGCTTAGTGGTTTAGCACGTTCTCCTTTCAGCACTAGGGATTCCCGTTTCGAATCCCCATCTGGGTGGAGTTTCCATGTTCTCCCCGTGTCCGCGTGGGTTTCCTCCGGGTTCTCCGGTTTCCTCCCACAGTCCAAAAACATGGATCAAGTCAATTGAGTTCTCCAAATTGCCCCATAGTGTGTCTGTCTGAATAAGTGTGTGTCCAGCGATAGATTGGCACCCTGTCCTGGGTGTATCTGCCCAGCGCCCGAAACGTTCTCCCCTGGATGGGCATGGGGAACCCCACCGCGACCCTAATGGAGGATAAAGCAGAAGATGATGAATGAATGAAGGAACTGAGCTTTAAATTTGGGAGACGTAACAGCCAACGAATCATCATTATGGAAGACTCTCTGAAGATGAATTGAATTCACCGACCCCATAACTTATCCCAATGACACTGCAAATGTTGCCACTATTAATAACTTCCCATTTTTCATTGCTGCAGAAATGTCATCACAGACACGGAAATCCAATATAAACTCTCCCCGAGGAAACGCGTTGCCCTCGGCCCGGTTCAGAGCTGGATGCTTGTGACCACACCGGCAAAAATAACAGTGCATGTTAGATAAAAGCTCTCGTTACAAGCGAGCGCATCTTCACCTCAAACCTGAATGGCACCTCAGTGGGGGAGTGAAGAAGGACTGTGGGTTGAAGGAATGTTAAATAAAATCAAATGTTCTAAATTGCCCCATATAGTGTATGTTGTGTGTGTTTGTATGTGTGCTCAGCGAAAGATTGGCGCCCTGTCCATGATGTTTCTGCCCTGGATGCCCCCCCACCACCACCACCACGAAAGTACAGTAGGCAAAATAGAAAAAAAAGAAAAAAAAATATATATATATATATATGGCTTAGTGGTTTAGCACGTTCTCCTCTCAGCGCTAGGGGTTCTGGTTCGAATCCCCATCTGGGTGGAGTTTCCATGTTCTCCCCGTGTCCGCGTGGGTTTCCTCTGGGTTCTCCGGTTTCCTCCCACAGTCCAAAAACATGGATCAAGTCAATTGAGTTCTTCAAATTTCCCCGTGTTTGAGTGTGCCCAGCGATAGATTGGAGCCCTGTCCTGGGTGTATCTGCCCAGCGCATGGGGGGCTTCCCATGCCTAGATGGGCATGGGGAACCCCCCCTGTGACCCTAATATAGGATAAAGCGGAAGATAATGAATAATATATATATATATATATATGTATATATACAGTACACTAACATCACTGAGTTAGAAGATAAGCAGAAATAAACCAAATAAAACCCAAAAGCTAAGAACTTTCGTGATCATTTGCACATTCGCCGGCAGCGAGTAAACTAATGGGATCCGAATTTGTAGACAGCAGTACAGGAACACACTGCCAGTAATCTAATCTAGGTTCTAATAAAGGACAAATGCAAAGATTAATTAGAGGAGCCGACTGTCAGATGTAGTTATCAGTATAGTTTAGCAGTCGCAGATCCCGCTGTAAATAACCCACAGGATGGACGTCGCACGGAGCTTCATATGGGATTTCAGTCGCGTAGCTGCAAACTGCTCTTTATCAAGCTCCTCGCGTTTGAGTAACGGACACTAACATTATTCACAACGTAGAATTGTGAGATATTTAACGTAACGTTACAGGAGTCAGTGAACACTACAATGAATGAATGTCAAGGTGTCTGTTTACAGAGGATCTTGGATTATAAAACTTCTCTGCTAGAAAAAGGAAGTACATACTGGGAATGAACAAAGTTCTATATGGGCAAAGGAATCAACACTTGATGATGCAGGCTGGACCATTGTGTGCTTCTTGTGATTTTGTAGGAACAGTTTATGGAAGGCCCATTTATTTTGCTTGGCACGAAGCAAATACCACAAAGGATTATTTGGGTGAGTTTGGTGTGGAAGAACTTAACCAGCCGACACAAAGCTCCGTCCTCAACCCCCATGGAAGAGCTTTAGATTGAACTAGGATGGAGATGTGAGCCAGGCCATTTATTTTAACAGCAACATCCAACTTTATGTTCATTTATTTTATAGAGTACATCGTCACAAAGGAGCTTTACAGAGTTCCGAGCCTGAACCCCCAAACAGTAAGCCAAAGCGACATTGGCAAGAAAAAACTTTAGTTGGTTTTTAAGGGGAAAAAGACGTTGTGAGGACCAAGGCTTAGTCGGGGACTCATTTTCCTTGAGTGGGAGGGGGCAGCATCAAGAGTGCAGGACACCCATGTAAATATATCCATCCATCCAACCATTCATTATCTCCCGCTTTATCCTATATTAGGGTCGCGGGGGGGGGGTTCCCCATGCCCATCCAGGGGAGAATGTTTCGGGCGCTGGGCAGATACACCAGGACAGGGCGCCAATCTATCACTGAGCACACACTCACGTACACAGATACACTCTACATGGGGCGATTTGGAGAACTTTTGGCTTGATCCATGTTGTTGGACTGTGGAAGGAAACCGGAGAACCCGGAGGAAACCCATGCGGACACGGGGAGAACATGGAAACTCCACCCAGATGGGGATTCGAACCGGAAACCCCTAGCGCTGAGAGGAGAACATGCTAAAGCACTAAGCCACCATGCCGCCCCCGTATAGAACCCATTCTTCATAAATCAGGTTACAGCGCCGAGACGCTGGCTGCCAGTTGTGCCGTTGCTCACCGACTGTGACGCATCTCCCGTCACCTCCCCTCACAAACACATCTCTGCATCCATCATTCATGACTACAGCCGCCGCGCTGTGTTTCTCACCGGAAGGCCAAACACCTGCACCACGCTCGCATTTTCTTTCTGAAGGTGGGAGTTGTGCTGTGCAGGAGTCGCCACCTAATTTGCCAGCAAACAAACATGCGAATGCGTAATCAGGCAGCCGGAATCGGCGAGCAGTTTGAATTTCGGAGATGGATGCCATGCATTTAATGTACATCCGGATGGCATTTTCCTAATGCGCCCGGAGACGTCAGATTCAGAATCAGTTTTATTGGCCAAGTATGTTTACACCTACCAGCAACGTGGTGTGGTTGATTTTTTCTGTACGTTATACACAATACATTCATTCATCATCTTACCCTTTATCCTCTATTAGGGTCGCGGGGGGGGGGGGTCCCCCACGCCCATCCAGGGGTGAACGTTTCGGGCACTGGGCAGATACACCCAGGACAGGCCGCCAATCTATCACTGGGCACACAGTCACACAGGCACACTATATATGGGGCAATTTGGAGAACTCCATTGACTGTGGGAGGAAACCGGAGAACCCGGAGGAAACCCACGCAGACACAAGGAGAACATGGAAACTCCACCCAGATGGGGATTCGAACCGGGAATCCCTAGCGCTGAGAGATGAACATGCTAAACCACTAAGCAACCACTAAGCCACAATATCAAATATATCCACCTGCATTGATATAAATAAACATTTACTGTTGACAGTATGGCTATTTCTGGTAGTGATGGCTTAGGGAGTGTGGCTTAGTGGTTGGCATGTTCTCCTCCGCTGGGGATCCAGGTTTGAATTCCAATCTGGGTGGAGTTTCCATGTCCTCCCCGTGTCCCCGTGGGTTTCCTCCGGGTTCTCCGGTTTCCTCCCACAGTCCAAAAACATGGATTCAAGGTAAATTGAATGCTCTAAATTGCCTCATATACTAGTCCTTGAGTGTGTGAGTGTGTACCCAGTGATAGACTGGCGCCTTGTCCTGGGTGTATCTGCCCAGCGCCCGAAACGTTCTCCCCTGAATGGGCATAGGGAACACCACCCCCCCCCCTCCATGAACCTAGTAGAGGATAAAGCGGAAGATAATGGATGAATGGCTTTAGGAAATAAACATCTGCATGAGGTCCTTTGCAGATGCTCTTACCTGGAGTGACTATAAGTTCAGCTGTGGTGTGATGAGGTGTTAAGGAACATGCTCAAGGACGCACACTGGTAACTGTAGTGAATGTGGGGTTTGAAACATCAACCTTAAGATTGATACCCTTGCACGTTTACCACTCAGCAAGGTGGTGACCATATGCAGCCAACATTGCGGGGAACAGTTTGGGGAAGGCCCTTTATTGTTCCAGAATGGCTGTTACCAAAGAGGGCAAAGTAGCTCAGTGGTTAGAGCATTGGGCTATCAATCTGAAGGTTGAGGGTTCAAATCCCAGCTCCACTGAAGTTACCAATGTGGGTCCTTGAGCAAGACCCTTAACCCTCATTGCGCCAGGGATGTTGTGATGAACCCTGTGCTCACCTTGTAAGTCGCTTTGGATAAAAGCGTCCAATAAATGACCAAATGGTGGCTTAGTGGTTTAGCACGTTCGCCTCTCAGCGCTAGGGATTCCCGGTTCGAATCCCCATCTGGGTGGAGTTTCCATGTTCTCCCCGTGTCCGCGTGGGTTTCCTCCGGGTTCTCCGGTTTCCTCCCACAGTCCAAAAACATGGATCAAGTTAATTGAATTCTCAAAATTGCCCCCTATAGAGTGTGTCTGTGTGTGTGAGTGTGTGCCCAGCGATGGATTGGTGCCCTGTCCTGGGTCTATCTGCCCAGCGCCCGAGACGTTCTCCCCTGGATGGGCATGGGGAACCCCACCACGACCCTAATAGAGGATAAGCGGGAGATAATGAATGAATGAATGAATGACCAAATGTAAATGTAATGTACCAAAAACCCTGACCTTAACCCTTTACAATTATAAGCCACGCCCATTTTATCCAACACCTCCTCAGTGTTCTGGCTAAAGGTGCAAGGATTTCCACAGGCGCACTCCAAAATCTTGTGGAAGCTGTTATAGCCACAAAGGCGAGAAGAAATTGGGCGAGCGCTCTACAGTTAGTTTATCCTCAGTGCAGGATTGGCGGGTTTAGATAAAAAGAGGCGATTCAGAACCCTAAGTGTCATAAACTTGCTGAATGGCGCCTCGTTACTTTGGATAGCTCTCCATGACTGAAGCGCTGTGGTGTGTGTAGTGCTCATGTAATTATCTGTTTATTGCAGCGAGTCTGTTCTCTATTCACAAAGCAGCAGCTTCTGTAATAGAGAAATTACAGGACAGAATTTATTTTTCCCTAAAAGCCTGAAACTTTCAATGTCATTGAGGTATTTTAGGGAATTAAATGTCAAGGTGAACTCTAAAACATGAGTTTTTTTTCAGTAATTGCCTCCATTTTGGTGGTTAGACGTAATAGATTTGAGTAAAAATAGTCATCACAGCGGAAAAGGAACATGTTGCTTCTAGACTTTTAGATTGCACATCAGGTGATAAGACTTACTTTATGTTTAGCAGCAGCATCAGCAGCATCTGAGATTATAAAAATAATCTAGGATTATAAAAATCATAGAACCTTCACAAATTGTGCATAGAATTGTTACATGGTGCACAAACCACAAACGCCAATCTATCGCTGGGCACACACTCACTCACACAGACACACTCTATATGGGGCAATTTGGAGAACTCAACTGACCTTGATCCATGTTTTTGGACTGTGCGAGGAAACGGGAGAACCCTGGAGGTAATCCACGTGAGCATGGGGAGAACATGCAAACTCCACCCAGATTGGGATTCGAACCGGGAATCCCTAGTGCTGAGAGGAGAACATGCTAAACCACTAGGCCAAATTTAAATGCACATCTCATCTCATTATCTTCTACTTCATTCTATACTAGGGTTGTGGGGAGGGGTGGAGAGGGTGAAGGGGGTGCCCATCCAAGGTAGAACATTCGGTCACTGGGCATATACACCCAGGACCAGGCGTTAGGCACACACTCACACAGACACACACTATGTAGGTGTAAATTAGAGCTGCCAATTCACCTTGAATCCATGTTTTTAGACTGTGGGAGGAAACCCACCTAACACAGGAACATTGAAACTTCACCCACATCTGGATACGAACCTGGTTCTCCAGAGCTGACAGACTAAACACTCTATCTCATCGTTTAGAGAGTCTGCTCGGTAATAATCCGTGTGGGAGGAACGTATTTATTAAAAAAATTATTATTATTATTATTTTCTTATTAAACTGGTGCTGTTTTTGGATCTGTGTTGAATCCTGTACGTTATACACAGTGTAATGAGTTTCAGGTGGGACACCATAATTATGAATCGTCCTTAATAACAACATCAATTTCGAGAATGGCACGGTGGCTTAGTGGTTTAACATGTTCTCCTCTCAGCACTAGGGATTCTCGGTTCGAATCCCCATCTGGGTGGAGTTTCTATGTTCTCCCCGTGTCCGTGTGGGTTTCCTCCGGGTTCTCCGGTTTCCTCCCACAGTCCAAAAACATGGATCAAGCCAATTGAATTCTCAAAATTGCCCCATATAGAGTGTGTCTGTGTGAGTGAGTGTGTGCCCAGCGATGGATTGGCGCCCTGTCCTGGGTCTATCTGCCCAGCGCCCGAGACGTTCTCCGCTGGATGGGCATGGGGAACCCCACCACGACCCTAATAGAGGATAAGCGGGAGATAATGAATGAATGAATTTCGAGAATAAATGGATTTAATAAATTCCCATCTGTTCAACCTGCAAATAAAACTGAGCTGATCAATTTTTGGAATCGTTTATATCAATAATACAATAACACATTAGGTCAAGAGCCGGCAGACTGGAGATTAAATAAATCCCAAGATTAGGATACTTTGCAAGCTGGCCACCTGTAGAGATCAGAAACGTCTGATCAAATACACACAGTTCCCATCATCTGTCTCTCTCTCTCTCTTTCTCTCTTT
>JAFMOD010000083.1:445548-471462 GCA_019802435.1 Corydoras maculifer | reverse complement strand
TCTCTCTCTCTCTCTCTCTCTCTCTCTAGCTCGCTCTCTGTGCAGTGTGTCATTATACAATCCTTATGAAGGCATGAATGCAGCCGGCGAAGCAGCGGGTTAAACATTTCTCATTTTATTCCTGACACTACTTCATTTTAATGACATGCGATTCCAATTTTCATGTCTTCAGACTGTTTCCACTTCTCACCTCCTTTTTTTTCTTCATTCTCTTGTGTCAGATCTGAAAATCTGATCATCTCGTCAGTTCTGCGCATAAAGAATCGGCACGTCCTCTAATTTAAATCCAGTCTCCAGGACTCTTCAGCATCGTCGTTGTCTTTCATATCATACATTTGTATGATTTAAACACCAAACCCCAGTTTTAAAAAAAAACAAAAAACACTGGAGTACTTTCTAGGAGAGAAGATTGTAATTGATTAATTAATACTTGTGAAGTTGTTGTGATTTGAGAGATGAATGACATGGAACAGATTTCCACAGTTTTAATGATGCTAAATATAAATAAATTGTGAAATGAATGCCGGTCGGACTCAGAAACTTAGGAACAGAATGTACAAACGTTAACGATACTGCGTCGCATTATTATAGTTTATAGTATTTTGGGAAAAATAAATGATGCATGACGTTTGAACACCTGTGCAAAAGGACTCAATGAAACACAAAAATAATGAACTTATGTTAATGATTAGGATCGAAGAGGTGATTAAATAATTTCATCCATTTATCATCTCTCGCTTAATCCTATGCTAGGGTTTTGTGGGGGCAGGGGGAGGTCACCATGTCCATCCAGATGAGAACGAGTGGCCGATAGGCGGATACACCCAGGACAGGGCGTCTGGGCACAGAATGAGAATGAACTATGTGGAACGCTGTCTCGTTCCTTATATACTGTACTGCACTTTATGTTGTAGAATGACAAATAAAATACTTAAATACTTGAACTAACAAGTCGTGCAAATCTGCTTTGAGTTTATAGTCCTTTTCACGGCAATGTGCACTGTTAAGTCATCCAGTAAGCATACGTATGGACTAGTATAGTGCAGATGGACAATACGGGTTAAACCCTGGCAGGTTGGAGCCCATCGGAACAGCGAAGGAAAATGTCTAATGGAGTTGATTCACCAGAAACTGATCAGTACAGGGTGGCACGGTGGCTTAGTGGTTGGCACGTTCGCCTCTCAGCACTAGGGATTCCCGGTTCGAATCCCCATCTGGGTGGAGTTTCCATGTTCTCCCCGTGTCTGCGTGGGTTTCCTCCGGGTTCTCCGGTTTCCTCGCACAGTCCAAAAACATGGAACAAGTTAATTGAGTTCTCAAAATTGCCCCATATAGAGTGTGTCTGTGTGAGTGAGTGTGTGCCCAGCGATGGATTGGCGCCCTGTCCTGGGTCTATCTGCCCAGCGCCCGAGACGTTCTCCCCTGGATGGGCATGGGGAACCCCACCGCGACCCTAATAGAGGATAAGCGGGAGATAATGAATGAATGAATAAATGATCAGTACAGGAGACCACATGGCCCAACAGACAGCAGGACTGATTCTGATTCTGAAGACATTGAGTAAAAGACTCTTCAAAAACTGTTAATCTGCGAGTTTTTAATGATGAAACTGTAGAGATGTGGGGCTGTTTTTATTAAAACACCATCATACTGGTGTTGTCTTGACTCTACATGAACAAACCCAGAGCTGTATGTTTCTGAGAACAAGCGGCGTGATTCCTATCATGGTGTGTGTTGTCATCAGAAGTCACTTGTCTTTATCGTGGAGTTAGGCAGTCCTCCCTCAAACGTCTCCAGTTTGTACAGAACGCTGCTGCCCGACTCCAAACAAGATGGCGTAAGAGGGAACACATAACTCCCATCCTGACTTCCCTCCACCGGCTGCCTGTGCATTTTTAGAGTTCATTTTAAAATTCTTTTATTTTGTTTTTAAATCTTTAAATGGACTCGTCCCGCCTTACCTCTCTGAGCTCCTCCACCTGCATGCGCCCGCACCGTGCCTCGGGTCAGCTGATCAGCTGCTCCTGGAGGTACCGAGGTCCAAACATCAGCTCGGAGAGGATCGAGCCCTTTCAATTACAGCTCCTAAGCTTTAGAACGACCTTCCTCTATATATTAGACCGGCCTCGTCACTGTCCATTTTTAAATCTAGTCTTAAATCACATTTTTACTCTCTGGCTTTAACACCATGATTTTACATCGGTTTGCATTGTTTTATTGTTTATATTGTATTCTTGTTTATTTTTATAATTTTATAATTTATATGGGTTTTATACGGGTGGCTTAGTGGTTGGCATGTTCTCCTCTCAGCTCCAGGGGTTCCCGGTACGAATCCTCATCTGGTTGGAGTTTCCATGTTCTCCCCGTGTCTGCGTGGGTTTGCTCCGGGTTCTCCGGTTTCCTCCCACAGTCCAAAAACATGGATCAAGTCAATTGAATTCTCAAAATTGCCCCATATAGAGTGTGTCTGTGTGAGTGAGTATGGATTGGCGCCCTGTCCTGGGTGTAACCACCCAGCGCCCGATACGTTCCCCCCTGGATGGGCATGGGGAACCCCCCCCCCCCCCCCGTGACCCTAATATAGGATAAAGCAGAAGTTTTAAACACTGTACAGCACTTTGTTTCAGCTGCTGTTGTTTTTAAAGTGCTTTATAAATGAAGCTGAGTTGAGTTGAGTTGAGTTGAGTCTGTTGGAATCAAGCGGCCAGTTTTGTTAGGACTAAGTGTGGGTGGTTTTGTGGAAATGAAAGGTCCGTGAACTTTGGTGTGTGAAACGCGATGGAAGTCTCATGTGCGGCAACCTCGTTCGTGATCGGATTTAAAGTTCACTGTTGGATCTGATATTAGTGATTTCAATTTTTTTTTTTCACTTCATTAAACTGCACTTGGCAGCTTGAACCTCCGGGTACAGAGTGACACCAAGAGTCGTCGTTTTTATACGAAGCAGATAAATTAAAATCAAGTTAATTAAGAGTTTTGCGAAGAAAAGCAGAAAAGGTCAGCGTGTCGGAGCGAAACAAGCCTCCACACGTGCTGCTCATGCATTCGACTAACGGCCTCCCAATTATACCTCTGATTATAGCAGCGATCCAAAGACTGCCAAATGCCTTAGTGTTATTAGAAGGTCATGTGAATTCAACAGTAAACAACTTGCTGTTTTTAAAGAACGCAGCACAGTATTGTGTTATGGCTCATTATAAGTTTATAGGCGGTGGATGTGGAGTTTAATATATTAAATACCTACCGGCTCTGTGGTTAAGCCCAAAATCAGGAACCTGCGCTATGTACAAAATTATTCATACATTCATTCATCATCCGCCGCATAATCCTATACTTGGGGGGGTGGGGGTGGAGGGGGGTCCCACCATGTGCCACTATGGGGGTCCCACCATGTGCCAAACTTTATCATCTTGACCACTTAACCCTCTACCAGGGTCATGGGGGTGATTCCCAGGGCACCAATCTATCGATGGGCACACACTCACCCACAGAGTCGTACCCTATAAAGGGGCAATTTAAATTCACCTTGTTAATTCACCTTGAACCAAGGTCCCCAGGTGTCTTAGTGCCACACCGTCTCCCACAGTCAAAAAAACGTGGAAACTCCAGCCAGATCGGTATTCGAACCTGGATCCCAAGCATTACGTGGCAGATGAAGATGTGCTAACCACTGTGCCACTGACTGACCGGAGAACAAGCCACTACATTAATCATCCATTATCTCCCGCTTTATCCTCTAGTAGGGTCGGTAGGGTTCCCCATGCCCATCCTGGGGAGAACGTTTCAGGCGCTGGGAAGATACACCCAGGACAGGGCGCCAATCTATCACTGGGCACACACTCACTTGCACAGACATACACACTCTATATGGGGCAATTTGGAGAACTCAATTGACTCCGATCCATGTTTTTGGGCTGTGGGAGGAAACCGGAGAACCCAGAGGAAACCCACGCAGACACGGGGAGAACATGGAAACTTCACCCAGATTGGGATTCGAACCGGGAATTCCTAGTGCTGAGAGGAGAACATACCAACCACCACTACAAACCACTTTGTGTTATTAGAACACTGTAAGAACAGATTGCAGATAAACATACAGTAGAGTAATTGACACTGCGGCCTCATTGTTCAATCAAACCAAGCAATGGATCCAAAAATATTCTGTCATTAGTTCTTGTGATGCTGAGTGAATGCCCCCCTCCCCACCCCCACCCCCCCACACACACACCTCCTCATTCGATGTAATTATGGCTAAATGAAGATTGATTACGATGGTAATTGTCTTAACACCCAGTTAAATATGCGTACGCGTCATCAGCGAGCATCGGCGTCCTGTTGACTGAACTCAGCTGTGTTCAGACTGCTGAAGGCTGCGTTGTACACGCACCGCGAGAACGCACGTCACGGCGTGTCCGTCAAACCCACCGCCGTTAGACACGTACCGAGTCTGGAACGAGGAACATCCATCCGAATACTGTGGATGCGTTGAGAATGAGCACCAGGTCGCTGTGTGACGTCATCCACCATGGGGACCGCAGAATTTATCCTTTGTACTTGGGATGAAACGATTAATTGCTTTTTGGCAATCCACCGCGATTAAATAAGTTACGATGAATTCATCGTAAGAGCGATTTAACATCGTCATTACGACATTCAATAGAAAAATCTGTATTATTTAATTAATGGATATGAAAATGTGTATTTTAGGGGGGGACAGAGGTGTTATTTATTTCATCCATTCGTCCTCTTACGCTTAATCCTATACTGTCAACTAGGGTTGCAAGGAGGGTTCCCCATGCCCATCCAGGGGAGAACGTTTTGGTTGCTGGGCAGATACACACAGGACAGGGTGCCAATTTATCACTGGGCACACTCACACACACAAAGACACTATATAGGGGTAATTTAGAGCAGCCAATTCACCTTGAATCCATGTTTTTGGACATGGGAGGAAAGAAAAACCATGCCGATATGGGTGGCACATGGAAACTCCACCCAGATCGGGATTCCAGCCTAGAGCCCCAGTGCTGAGAGGGGGTTCACCATGCCCATCCATGGGAAGAACGTTTCGGGCCAAGGACAGGGCGCAATCTGTCTCTGGACACACACACTCTATATGGGGCAATTTGGATAATTCGGTTGACCGTGATCCATGTTTTTGGACTGTGGGAGGAAACCGGAGAACCCGGAGGAAACCCACGCAGACACGGGGAGAACATGGAAACTCCACACAGATTGGGATATAAACCGGGAATCCCCAGTGCTGAGAGGAGAACATGCCAACCACACCGTCATCATTGACGTCATTCATTCATTCATTCATTATCTCCTGCTTTATCCTCTATTAGGGTTGCGGGGGGGGGGTTCGCCATGCCCATCCAGGGGAGAACCTCTCGGGCGCCAATCCATCACTGGGCACACACTCACTCACTCTCACACACACACTCTATATGGGGCAATTTGAAGAACTCAATTGACTTGATCCATGTTTTTGGACTGTGGGAGGAAACCGGAGAACCCAGAGGAAACCCACGTGGACATGGGGAGAACATGGAAACTCCACCCAGATGGGGATACGAACTGGGAATCCCCAGTGCTGAGAGGAGAACATGCTAAACCACAAAGCCACCGTGCCGCCAATTGACGTGATATAATATATAAAATCAGCCAACCCCTCGTCCTCATATAACCTTCTCATCCTAAACATAAATGTTTGTTTTAAATACTGAGGGGAATTAAATCTCAGCACCATTTAAAGTCCAATGACTTTTTTTCGAGTGTGCAAGAAAATTCAGCAACACCCCTCAATTACCGTCCCCTGTTCTGCAGCGACTGTGTCTGTGCCCCGTGGTGTGCCCAGTAATTTACAAGCATCTGATCACGGACAGGGTTATTAGCCTAATTATATACGAGGAGAGACGAATCAACAATGCGAGGATGAAAGCCGGTGCTGAGGCTGATCCGACTGACGGCTTCACCCCGCCCTTCTGTGCATCCTCTCTGCTTCTATGGTTCACAGTTCATTCGTCCTTCAGAATTTTAAGGACAAAATGCTCCAAAATATTATTATCATTATTATTATTATTCATTCATTCATTCATTTATTCATTATCTCCCGCTTTATCCTCTATTAGGGTCGCGTGGGGGTTCCTAATGCCCATCCAGGGGAGAACGTCTTGGGCGCTGGGCAGATAGACCCAGGACAGGACGCCAATCTATCACTGGGCAAAGACTCACACACACACACTCTATATGGGGCAATTTGGAGAACTCAATTGACTTGATCCATGTTTTTAGACCGTGGGAGGAAACCGGAGAACCCGGAGGAAACCCACGCGGACACGGGGAGAACATGGAAACTCCACCCAGATGGGGATTCGAACCGGGAATCCCTAGCACTGGGAGGAGAACATGCTAAACCACTAAGCCACCGTACCACTAAAATATTATTATTATAATTATTATTATTATTCATTTATTCATTATCTTCTGCTTTATCCTCTATTAGGGTCGGGGGGTGGGGGGGTTTCCCAATGCCCATCCAGGGGAGGACGTCTCGGGCGCTGGGCAGATACACCCAGGACAGGGCGCCAATCTATTACTGGACACACACTCACTCACACAGACACACTCTATATGGGGCAATTTGGAGAATTCAATTGACTTGATCCATGTTTTTAGACCGTGGGAGGAAACCGGAGAACCCGGAGGAAACCCACGCAGACACGGGGAGGACATGGAAACTCCACCCAGATGGCGATTTGAACCGGGAATCCCTAGTGCTGAGAGGAGAACATGCCAACCACTAAGCCACCGTGCCGCCACTATTATTATTATTATTATTATTATTATTATTATTATTATTATTATATTTTCGTTTTCTCAGAATGGGCGTGGGTGTTAATTCCGGTAAATTTGGGTGTAGAAGGAACACAGATGGAAAACAAAGGGACCGACGTGATAAGGATCAAAGGCGGCACAGCAGATAAAGGTTATTAAGATTTTAATATGAGGCTTTCACGCGGCCGGAGATGCGCAGTGCGAGACGGACGGCGTGCTCGCGAGCCCCATTTTGTTGAATGACACCTCAGGTTTGTGATGTCTTATCAGCTGTGGGATTAGTGCTCTCGCACCTGCTTCCAAATCCATTCAGGGGAGCCTTATCTTCCGTGCCTACATTCTTCCAAGCAGAAGGCAAGTGATAAAAACGTATGTAACCTTAGCAACTGGCTCCTGGACCGTACAGTTCTGCATGACGCCGTAACGCCTGCATTCACTGCTTTATTAACGTCTTCATTCTCTGCCTCCACGATACGCAACGCATTTTAATATCATTTTAATAATTTCGTATAAAATGATCAGAGATCATCTGTATTATTTATTCCTGAGTATGTATTTGTAAGGGCGGCACGGTGGCTTAGTGTTTAGCATGTTCTCCTCTCAGCACTAGGGATTCCCGATTCAAATCTCAATCTGGGTGGAGTTTCCATGTTCTTGCCGTGTCTCCGTGGGTTTCCTCAGGGTTCTCCGGTTTCCTCCCACAGTCCAAAAACATGGATCAAGGTCAATTGCGTTCTCCAAATTGCCCCATGTAGAGTGTGTCTGTGTGAGTGAGTGTGTGCCCAGCGATGGATCTGCGCCCTGTCCTGGGTGTATCTGCCCAGCGCCCAAGACGTTCGCCCCTGGATGGGCATGGGGAACCCCCCCCCTCCCCCGCAACTCTAATAGAGTTGTATGATGGACTAGCTAGAGTGTCTCGGGGCGTTTTTTGGATGGGACGAGCAAAGGTCCTGTCTGTGTGGAGTCCGCATGTCCTCCCTGAGTGGGTTCTCTTCAGGTTCTCAGGTTCTCTGGACACTTTTATCCAAAGCGACTTACAAGTTGAGCACAGGGTTCATCACAGCATCCCTGGGACCCACACTGGTAACTTCAACAGGTGAAGCTGGGATTTGAACCCCCAACCTTCAGATTGATAGCCCAAAGTCCTAACCACTGAGCTACCGCACCCTACATTATAAACTATGTTTGAGGAAAGACTTCAGTACGGATCAGAATCATTATAAACTAAACTATATCCACACTACACCACGGAATAGATAAAACACACACACACACACACACACACACACACACTGTGTTTGTGTGTGGACACATTTTCAGTGCTGTGTTAAAATTCTCAGTAAGACTCTGTGAGCTGTTGAATGTGTGAATGCTTTATTTTACAGATGGGTGAAGGTGCAAATAAAGTTCTTTTTTTAATATAATTAATATATTGTAATTATAATAAGAAATACAGAAGCACACACACACACACACACACACACACACACACACACACACACACATCAAGCTCTGATTTTCCCGGTTTAGCAAAAGCTCAACAAATATCAAGTGGATTTAAATAAAGCTACTACAGGCGTCACGCTGCGACATGCTGAGGATCGTATATCTGAACGCTCAGCATTTCCAAAGTGCAAACAAATCCATTCAGCTAATAAGCTTCCAGAGCTCAGCGACGCTTTCGATGTCTTCTCGAGCGCAAACAGGTTTTTTTTTTTTTTTTGCCCTGCACGTCACTGATGCATTTAATAGGGAAAAAGCAACAGTGCACACCGTATCGGCAAACGGTGCCTTCCGAATTAGCACCCCGGAACGAGGCCTTTCATTCATCAAATGAAATGTGACAGCAGAGGACCGACAGCTAAAGCGAGGACAGATCCGCCAGCAGAACAAGACGCGCGACGGGATAAACGGGGGGGACACAAGCCGAGTTTAAAGGACAGCGCGAGGAAACGATCTGTTTAATAAGGTAAAGAAGCGGCCGAGACATTTTCAAAATGGCCTGTACTTCGGGAGATCAGATTGACGGACTTCAGGCGTCTTCAGGAAGTGATTACAGGAGAGTGTGACGCGCAGCACTGTACAAAAGATAAGAGCCAATAAAGTCTCGCAAATAGAAATCGAATCAGGAAACCTGGTTGTCGCGTTCGTGTTGTAATCAGATTAATCACTGAAGCGTTGAGATGCACGAGGAAATCCTTAAAGCTCTTCGGGCACGTACGAGAAACCTAACGGCCCTGGCTCGAACCCTCGTCTGACATCCGTACCCGTCTGATGTGAGATACATGAGGCCTGATAAAAACAGAATCCCATGCTTTCGCAGTTGCTCTTCGGATTGCCGTAGACTTGTGATCATGCTGGGGTGACCAGATTCCAATTCACCAGATGTGGGACAATGTGGGACATCAATGCACTCCCAAATAATATATATATATATATATGGGCGGCACGGTGGCTTAGTGGTCAGCATGTTCTCCTCTCAGCACTAGGGATTTCTGGTATAAATCCCCATCTGGGTGGAGTTTCCATGTCCTCCCCGTGTCTGCGTGGGTTTCCTCCGGGTTCTCCGGTTTCCTCCTTCTGTCCAAAAACATGGATCAATGTCAATTGAGTTCTACAAATTGCCCCATATAGAGTGTGTGTGTGAGTGAGTTTGTACCCAGCGATAGATTGGCGCCCTGTCCTGGGTGTATCTGCCCAGTGCCCGAAACGTTCTCCCCTGGATGGGCATGGGGAACCCCCCCCCCGCGACCCTAATAGAGGATAAAGCGGAAGATAATGATGGAATGTGTGTGTGTGTGTGTAGGACACCAATGGGACAGTGGGATGTATATGTGGGACACCAATGCACTGCCATATATATTTATTCATTCATTCATTATCTCCCGCTTTATTCTCTATTAGGGTCGTGGGGGGTTCCTCATGCCCATCCAGGGGAGAACGTCTCAGGCGCTGGGCAGATAGACCCAACGACAGGGCGCCAATCCATCGCTGGGCACACACTCACTCACACAGACACACTCTATATGGGGCAATTTGGAGAATTCAATTGACTTGATCCATGTTTTTGGACTGTGGGAGAAAACCGGAGAACCCGGAGGAAACCCACGCAGACACGGGGAGAACATGGAAACTCCACCCAGATGGGGATTCGAACCGGGAATCCCTAGTGCTGAGAGGAGAACGTGCTAAACCACTGCATTGTTTGTGTTGGTGGGCGCGCCCTTAACATGCGTCCGCGTTCCCGATTGGTTGACATTCAAACAGCCCGCCTCTCCCCGATAACGGACAACACAGCCGTCCAATGTCGGATTATAAAGCACGCTTTAAAACTGGAGTCTGACTTTGAAAAACAATGTGGGACAACGTCTTAATTCGCGGGACGCGTGAAAAGTAACGGAATTGCGGGATTGTCCCGCACAAGCATCTGCGGGACATCTGGTCACCCTTAGATCATGCAGGGTTCATAAAAATATAAGAGCATCATTAAGAGACATGCAGACATCCACGGTGTCCTGTGATGGGGGAAGTGTCTCTTGTGCTGTAAGTCGCTGCATTTATAAAACGTCTGCATTCGAGCCTCCGTCTCCGGTCTGCAGCCCCGCGGATATGACCGCCGCATGGAGCCAGATGAGACATTTCTAATGCCTCACTCTTCCCGAGGCTTTCATGCGAATCGAATGGTGATGCGTCTCATCTGCCGTCCTCGAGCTGGACCCTCTGCTCTTTCTCTGAACGCGTCGCGTTGACAGAAAGAATAATGCGGCCGGCCGTGTGGCGGTCCTGACCTGAAGCTCGGGGGCAGGTCATCAGATAAAAGCAGCTCGTTCTGTGCCGCTGCTGGGAGGTGGACGTGTTCTTCTCCATTCCAAATGGTTTAATGTGAGCGCGGAAGCTTTAAAAGCCAGATGGGGAGTCGGCGAAATCTTCTGCCCCCCCTGGAAATTAAAGCAGGGAAATCACGTCGGCATTGTTGTTGAATTTAAGGTCCACGTCGTTTCGGAGTTTGGGGCTTGGACGCGATAAGCAGACAGGTCATAAGGGGAACGTTGACGTATTAAACCTGTTAAACCTCCACACGGTGGCTTAGTGGTTTAGCATGTTCTCCTCTCAGCACTAGGGATTCCTGGTTCGAATCCCCATCTGGGTGGAGTTTCCATGTTCTCCCCGTGTCCGCGTGGGTTTCCTCCGGGTTCTCCGGTTTCCTCCCACAGTCCGAAAACATGGATCAAGTCAATTAAGTTCTCCAAATTGCCCCCTATAGAGTGTGTATGTGTGTTTGTCTGTGTGAGTGAGTGTGTCCAGCGATAGATTGGCATCCTGTCCTGTATCTGGGTGTATCTGCCCAGAGCCCGAAACATTTTCCCCTGGATGGATGGGATAATGGATGAATGGAAACCTCCACAAACCACTAGAGGAGCTTCGGACGGGAAACCGGACACCTGCGCATGACGAGGGATCCGATGCGAAAACGGTTAACTGGATTCGCGCCGTCGTCCTCTGTCCTCATTCACCTGTATGTACTATAGTCTCACCCCCCTCCCCAAATCACTCGTTTACTAAACATTTAAGGGCTTACACTGTGCTGTGATTTAATTCTTTAGCGTTTTGCTGCGGATGTATGGTTTCCGTCTGCGTTGTGCATTGGTTCTTCACATTTCCCTCCGTTTCGGCAGTCTGGGTTCTGTCCTGTCCCCCCTCACCGAGGTCAGTTGGACCCTCGTCGGTCCCTGGGCCGTTTTCCCTTGATGCATTGTTGCCGTCGACGTCAGTCGCTTTCTCACTTGCTTTCAGGTTGGCGTCCCCCGAGCCGGTGTCCCTCGCCGTCCCCCGGGTGCCGTTGCCGATGTGAGGGGCCTGCGGCTCCCGAGCGACGCTGCATCCCGTCTGCAGCGTGGACAGTGTGCGCTGGGGACCCGCTTGCTGCTGGCAGCGGTACAGGCCGCGGAAGGCGGAGCGGAACTTCTGCGACATCAGGTTGTACACCACCGGGTTGATGGCGCTGTTGGCGTAGATGCACGTCCGGCAGAACAGCAGGAACCAGGCGTCCAGGTACGGCGTGCCGACGAAGGAGTTGATCAGCACCAGGGTCCGGTACGGCATCCACAGCAGGGCGAAGAGAACCACCACCACCGCCAGCATCTTGGTGACCTGAGGTGAAGCAAAACGGCACGGCGTGGGCGGACGGGAAGGAGGATGACACCATACGGGACACAGAGGACGAGAGTGTGAGTCATATTGATTTTGTGAGTAACACCCGTGCTCCGTAAATCACGGTGCACTTTTCAAACACTTTAGCTAAATATAACTGCAGCACTCACAGAGCGAACACAAATACACAGCTCAAAGTGCCTTTTTATAAACATCCTGCTCGGCAGCGCGGCCTAAAGTGCCACTTTCGCAGGTGAGGTGCAAGAGTTTTACAAAATGATTCGTCTCGTTCCGCAACGATTCACGTTTTTAAATTAAAAAAACAAAAACGTTTCACTCCACAAACAACTGAGACATTTGTAATGTCAAACAAATAAATCCCAATGAGATTAACTCATGTAATCATCCATCCGTCCATTATCTTCCGCTTTATCCTCTATTGGGGTTCCCCATGCCCTTTCAGGGGAAAACGTTTCGGGCGCTGGGCAGATACACCCAGGACAGGGCGCCAATCTATTGCTGGGCACACACTTACTCACACAGACACACACACTCTATATGGGGCAATTTGGAGAACTCAATTGACCTTGATTCATGTTTTTGGACTGTGGGAGGAAACCGGAGAACCTGGAGGAAACCCACGCGGACACCATGTTTACAGTCTGCGTATGGATTCTGTCTTTGGAAATATGAAACAATTGACTGTAACACGGAGAGGAGGTGCTGCAACCCACGGCAACAGAAATAATCCCTTTAAAGGGGTCTATTTTACCTCCTACCATTATTTCTATTATTATTTCTATAGTAATATTTTAGGGCGGCACGGTGCCTTAGTGGTTTGGCATGTTCTCCTCTCAGCGCTGGGGATTCCCAGTTTGAATTGCAATCTGGGTGGAGTGGAGTCTTCATGTTCTCCCCATGTCCACGTAGGTTTCCTCTGGGTTCTCCGGTTTACTCCTACAGTCCAAAAACATGGATCAAGGTGAACTGAATTCTCCAAAATTGCCCCAAACAAAGTGTGTGTGTGTGTGTGTCCAGCGATAGATTGGCGTCCTGTCCTGGATGTATCTG
Organism: Corydoras maculifer; assembly: GCA_019802435.1. Lineage (NCBI taxonomy): Eukaryota > Metazoa > Chordata > Actinopteri > Siluriformes > Callichthyidae > Corydoras > Corydoras maculifer. Next base: position 458,400 of record JAFMOD010000083.1, on the reverse strand, counting down.
CCCGAAATGTTTTCCCCTGGAGAGGGGAACCCCCCCCCGCCCCCGCCCCCGACCCTAGTAACGGAAGACAATGGATGGATGGATAGTACTATTTCACTCTTTTCGGTGTTTCATCTCATCTCTTGGTTGGCTCGGGTTGCCCATGATTGACAGGGGCAATTTCGACAGGGCATTGCACCCAGGACAGGGCGCCAATCCATCGCTGGTCACACACACACACTGACACTATATAGGGGCACTATATTTAGAGTAGCTAATTCACCTTGAACACATGTTTTTTGGACTGTGGGGGAAGCCGGACAACCCGAGGAAGCCAGGACATGGAGAGAACATGCAAACTCCACCCAGATCGGGATTCAAACCTGGATCCCCACTGGGGGGGAGGGGGGGAACATGCTAACCACTACACCATCTACAGCACCTCTCTTCAGTCTGAATTAAGAAATAAAGAAATAAAAGAAATTTTACAACAATAAGAAACTACTGAAGATGCATCTTTTTAACAAATACCTGTTATAAAAAAAAATAATCATAAAAAAAAATTATTAATAAATAAATAAAAAAATTTAAAGTGGGGGGGGCGCAGCATCAATTAACACTCAGGTTTGATGATTTTACAGTATGGTTGCTTTTCTTCATAACTACTGACTTGTGATGTTTTCGTTTGTAAGTTGCGTTGGTTAAAGCGTCTGCTCGATGACTAAATGTAAATGAAAATGTAAAATATAAGTTACTTTTGAAAAGCTTTCCCACGTCACCCCCTACCTCTCAGGATGATGCGTCCAGCATTTTTGCGACAGCAGTATGAGCCGCTGTTCTGTATAATAGAGATTTCCTTACAGATCCTTGACGAATGTGTTATATATATATAGAATGAGGCGGCTGAGCGGGTGGTGGTGCTTCATTCATGGTTCTGCAAACACATTTGATGATACAGAACACGCTGAGATCCTCTTATTAGTGTCAGGGTTTGTGGCAGAGACCTGTGGCAGGATTCCAGCTTGATTGGCGCGACGGTGGAGGGTGGTGTATCGGTGCTGGAGCAGGCACTGAGGACGTGGACGTGTGTGTTAGTTCATCTGTCAGCTTCGTACGTGTCGTCACGGTGACCCTGCCTCAGAGTCTTGTGGATTCTGCTCGCGAGAACAGCGCGAAAAATAAAGGTGTATATTGCGAATGGGGAGAGGGAGCGAAGAGCGGTGGCACATTGTCATACAGCCTGTGGCTCCGTGTCCATGGTGACGGCGTATGGATACCGGGAAGGGGAAAGTAAGGCCATCACGGACACTTCCTCAGCCCTCCGCCAGGCTTCCAGGGGGTTGACAACAGGATCTGCTGCACAAATGGAATCGGCAGGCACGGCGCCCCGGTTCGTTCCTGTGGCCGTGCGGGCGCGTGGAGCCCAAATCATTAACAGAGTGCGAGATAATGAGTGACATTTACAAATGGTCATCGTGATTCAGAATCGCAGGCCGTAACACGCCGCCAGTGCGGCAGGTTGTTACTCGCTGACTCAGCACGCGGATGGCGGCGCTGGAATCCAACCGTCCAGAACGTCTCAGGCGCTGGGCAGATAGACCCAGGACGTCAATCCATCACTGGCCACACACTCACTCACACACACACACTTTATATGGGGCAATTTGGAGAACTCAATTGATCTTGATCCATGTTTTTGGACTGTTGGAGGAAACCGGAGAACCCGGAGGAAACCCACGCGGACACGGGGAGGACATGGAAACTCCACCCAGATGGGGATTCGAACCGGGAATCCCCAACGCTGAATCGGCCCGTCCAGCGTTTCCACCGGACCGATCTGCGCTAAATGCCGCCGTAACGGCGCGACGGGCATGCCTGGAGGCGCGGTCAGAAAGCGGGGAGAACATGCACATGCACGGTGGACAGTGGTGGTGGGGGGGGTGGACGTTCTCGCGATCCACGAGAGCTGAGTCATCATCAGCATTAAGTGTTCTTCATCGAGCGCCACAAATCATATTATGCAAATCTGCTCCTTGAGTGGGCGCCTCTGGAGACACACACACACACACACACACACACACACACCACACACACACACACTGCTCGCCTACATAAGGTCAGAGAGAGTATCAAGGCCTTGCTGTGATCTGAAATCCAGACTCTTTGCGTCTGCCGAGACGTTTCATAAAACCAGACAGCTTGTTGTGGGCGTCACGGAGACGTAGTGGGGATCCAGGTTCGAATCCCAATCTGGGTGGAGTTTCTCCCCATGTCTTCGGGTTCTCCAGTTTCCTCGCACAGTACAAACACATGGATCCAAGGCTGCTCTAAATTGCCCCTATGTAGTGTGTAGTAGGGTGTGTGTGTGTGTGTGTGTGTGTGTGTGTGCAACAATAGATTGGCGTCCTGTCTTGGGTATATCTGTCCGATGCCTGAAATGTTCTCCCCTGGATGGGCATGGGGAACCCCACACCCCTTCCCCCACAACCCCAGTAGAGTGACCAGTCCCAGGTAAAATTCTTACACGACGAAGGCTGATTTCGTATGTTTGCTATGGCTTTCCAGAAGCATGGGGCAAATTTGCCCTCCTGCCTCACATGAGGGTGGTGGGGGGCGCAGTAAACATGGTGCCACCGCTCCACGACCCATCCATCCATTTATTCCACTTTATCCTCTATTAGGGTCGCGGTGGGGTTCCCCATGCCCATCCAGGGGAGAACGTCTCGGGCGCTGGGCAGATAGACCCAGGACAGGTTGCCAATCCATCGCCGGGCACACACTCACTCTCACAGACACACTATATGGGGCAATTTGGAGAACTCAATTAACTTGATCCATGTTTTTGGACTGTGGGATGAAACCGGAGAACCCGGAGGAAACCCACGCAGACACGGGGAGAACATGGAAACTCCACCCAGATGGGGATTCGAACAGGGAATCCCTAGTGCTGAGAGGAGAACATGCTAAACCACTAAGCCACCGTGCCGCCCCGCTCCACGACCCACTTGAAGAAAAGTGCAGCTAGTCTTGCTGGCGCGAGTCCCGCAGCGCTCGGCCTTTAGGTGGTGCTATGGTTAAGCAGCAGTGGAGGACATGGGCTCCCCCTAGTGTCTTAGCCCGATTAGTGCAGCAGGAAAAATCAGTGTGCATTATTCACTTCATTATTCTTTCTTTATTTTGCCTAGGGGGCGCCATCTCTCAGGTGAATGGCACATACTTTGGACTTCATTAACGTTCTGTGTTTCTTCAGCTGATCTGAGCGACCTCTGCGGCTGCGGACGCCATCTGCGTCCTCCTAAGCTGGAGCAGGGTTAATGGCTGCCTCTCATCACGAAAGTCCCGAACAGACCGCTGGATGAGACGAGACGCAATTCGAGAGAGATTATCTGTAACGCGTCGGGCGGCGTGACGACGCGGCAGCGAACACTTCACCGGTTTTTAATTGGAAGCGAAAGCGTGTAGGCGTGGACGCCATTAAAGAGACGTGTTTAATGGAGTAGAACCAGAACACACGGCGTTTGCCGTGGAGCGTTTTATCCTCCAATAAGAGCATCTGCACCCCCCCCTCTCAGGGGGCAGCGCTGTGTTCAGGTGTGGGGGGGGGGGGGGTAGGCAGTTAGAGAGGTAAGCAGTTCATGTCCAATTATGTTTCAGGTTTAATGAGTCTTCTTACCGAGGACGACGGCAGCTGTGGGCAGACATTGAAGACGGTTCTCACGCAATGAGGGGGGGGGGTTCCCCATGCCCATCCAGGGGAGAACGTTTCGGGCGCTGGGCAGATAGACCCAGGACAGGGCGCCAATCCATCACTGAACACACACTCACTCACACACACACACTCTATATGGGGCAATTTGGAGAACTCAATCGACTTGATCCATGTTTTTGGACTGTAGGAGGAAACCGGAGAACCCGGAGGAAACCCACGTGGACACGGGGAGAACATGCAAACTCCACCCAGATGGAGATTCGAACCGGGGATCCCTAGTGCTGAGAGGAGAACATGCTAAACCACTAAGCCACTGTGCCGTCCATGAAGTTTATTCAATAAAAATTTTTATTGAAATAGTCATTTAGCCGACGCCCAGCGATGGATTGGCACCCTGTCCTGGGTGTATCTGCCCAGCGCCCGAAACGTTCTCTCCTGGATGGGCATGGGGAACCCCCCCCCTCCCCGCGACCCTAATAGAGGATAAAGCGGGAGATAATGGATGGATGTAACTGTCTTGTGTTGTTCTCTCATTTGTAAGTCGCTTTGGATGAAGGCGTCGGCTAAATTCATCCATCCATTATCTTCCGCTTTATCCTCTATTAGGGTCGTTGGGGGGGGAGGTTCAGAATGTTTCAGGCGCTGGGCAGATAGACCCAGGACAGGACGCCAATCTATCGCTGGGCACACACTCACACACACACTCTACAGTATATGGGGCAATTTGGAGAATTCAATTGCCCTTGATCCATGTTTTTGGACTGTGGAAGGAAACAGGAGAACCCGGAGGTAACCCATGTGCACAGGGAGGACATGGAAACTCCACCCAGATTGGGATTCGAACCGAGAACCCCTAGCGCTGAGAGGAGAACATGCTAAACCACTAAGCCACCCAGTCAGTAGTTAAAAAAAAAAAAAGATCAAACCTGATCGTTATCTGACCCTGCTTTTTTTAGTGGTTTAGCATGTTCTCCTCTCAGCAATAGGGATTCCCGGATCGAATCCCAATCTGGGTGGAGTTTCCATGTTCTCCCCGTGTCCGCGTGGGTTTCCTCCGGGTTCTCCGGTTTCCTCCCAAAGTCCAAAAACATGGATCAAGGTCAATTGAGTTCTCCAAATTGTCCCATATAGAGTGTGTGTGTGTGTGAGTGAGTGTGTGCCCAGTGATAGAGAGGAGTTTGCTTTGGTTGGTTGAACACGTATCAGAGATTTGAATCAGGTGTCGAGTCGTTGCGGAGCCGTCGATTTGGAACGTCAGGTCATGATGGATCGATTATCAGCGTAACCACGAAGAACACTGTCGTACAAAAGAATGCAGATGTTTCTTTTCATTTTTGGCCCTTTAGCCCCAACTCACCCCCCCCCTCCCACCCCCCCCACCCATCTGTCTTAATGGTAAAGCACGCACAGCATTTCGCCGTCAGCAGCTGCAGACGCCCTTAGGACCAAAAGAAAAGGAGTTCAGAAACCCAAAGACAATCTTCACGTTGGGATACTGAACACGTGGCACGGTGGCTTAGTGGTTGGCATGTTCTCCTCTCAGCACTAGGGATTCCCGGTTCGAATTCCCATCTGGGTGGAGTTTCCATGTTCTCCCCGTGTCTGCCTGGGTTTCCTTCGGGTTCTCCGGTTTCCTCCCACAGTCCAAAAACATGGATCAAGTCAAGTGAGTTCTCCAAATTGCCCCAAATAGAGTGTGTGTGTGTGAGTGAGTGTGTGCCCAGCGATGGATTGGCGCCCTGTCCTGGGTCTATCTGCCCAGTGCCCGAGACGTTCTCCTCTGAATGGGAATGGGGAACCCCACCGCGACCCTAATAGAGGATGAATGAAAAAAGGATACTGAACACACACACACACACACACACACACACAGAGACATTCATTCATTCATTATCTCCCGCTTATCCTCTATTAGGGTCGCGGTGGGGTTCCCCATGCCCATCTAGGGGAGAACATCACGGGCGCTGGGCAGATAGACCCAGGACAGGGCGCCAATCCATCGCTGGGTACACACTCACACACACAGACACACTCTATATTGGGCAATTTTGAGAATTCAATTAACTTGTTCCATGTTTTTGGACTGTGGGAGGAAACCGGAGAACCCGGAGGAAACCCACGCAGACACGGGGAGAACATGGAAACTCCACCCAGATGGGGATTCGAACCTGGAATCCCTAGCGCTGAGAGGAGAACATGCTAAACCCCTAAGCCACCGTGCCGCCCACACAGAGACACTGTCCTTTAAAAGAACCGAGGCGTCCTGCCCCTCCTCATCACCACACCCGATGCACAAACCTGTTTCCGCGACGAGAGCGTGGTTTTCGGTCGCCCTTGACGACCTCCTTTGGCGGCGTCGCCGGTTTCCTTGCAGCTTCTGCGCAGCGTGGTCGCAGTGACCGTGCCCGAGTCCGGGGGATGAGTCAGGGGGTTCAGGTAGAGGATCCGGGCGATCAGGCCGTACAGAGCGATGGCTAGCAGCAGAGGGATGACGTAAAAGATGGCAAAGTCTATGAGGTAGATGGGCAGGTAGAGGTCCCGGGACACGCGGTACCCGCACTGGACCCGGCCGTCGCTGTTCACCTGGATGTCCACCAGGAAGAGCCAGAGCATACAGTAGACACAGGTGAAGACCCACACGCCTGCGATGATGCGCTTGGCCCTGGAGACGGTACACACCGTCTGCGCCCTCATGGGGTGACAGATGGCGATGTATCTGGAAGAAAAGCAGAACCAGGTGGCTTAGGGGTCAGCACGCCCGCCTCTCGACGCTGGGGATCCAGGTTTCATAGAGTTTCCAAAAATTGGAAAATTTCAGGTGAAGTGGCTGCTCTATAATTGCCCCTATATTGTATGTGTGTTTGTGAGTGTGTGCCCAGCGATAGATTGGTGTCCTGTACTGGATGTATTTGCCCAGTGCCTGAAACGTTCTCCACTGGATGGAGATGGGGAACCTTCCCCTCCCTCGTGACCCTAGCAGAATATTAAGTAAAAAATAATGGATTGATGGATGTTTCGGCACGGTGGCTTAGTGGTTGGCATGTTCTCCTCTCAGCACTAGGGATTCCCGGTTCAAATCCCAACCTGGGTGGAGTTTCCATGTTCTTCCCCTGTGCACGTGGGTTTCCTCTGGGTTCTCTGGTTTCCTCCCACAGTTCAAAAACATGGATCAATCAATAGAGTTCTCCAAATTTCCCCCTATAGAGTGTGTCTGTGTGACTGAGTGTGTGCCCAGCGATGGATTGGCGTCCTGTCCTGGGTCTATCTGCCCAGCGCCCAGCGTTCTCCCCTGGATGGGCATGGGGAACCCCCCCGCGACCCTAGTAGAGGATAAAGCAGAAGATAATAGATGGATGATGGATGTGTTTCTGTAGAGACTCAGCACAGATGTCTAGGTGGCCACAGCATGGGTTTTTTGGGGTTGGAGTTAGTATGTTCTCCCCATTATAAGACGCCAATCCTCTATGCTTCATGTCTCTATGCATCCCAATATACTTTTTGTTGTTGTTAAATCCCATAATTCTGATTGGTCAGTAGGGATCGACACGCCGATGTTCACGACGGGTGCTCTCTGAGCGTGTGTATATATTTACCTCTCCACCGTGAAGGCCGTAATGGAGCAGGACGACACGTTAATGCCCAGGTACTGAAGGTAGGTGATGCCACGGCACCCGATCTGACCGTACACCCACGTAGCCATCAGGCTCTCGGAGATGTTGGGCAGGCCCGCAGCCACCAGCACCGTCAGATCGGCCACGGCCAGGCTCACGAGGTAGCAGTTGGTGGGCGTCCGCATGTGCCGTGTGGTCAGGACCACGAGGACCACCATGACGTTGCCCACGATTCCCACACCGCACACAACCAGCACGAGGAACACCGAGACGGTCTTATACTCCACAGACTCGGACACCTGGTCTCCTGAGCCCAGCAGGGAGACGTTCGAGACGGAGCTGCCCTCCACCTTCGAGCCGTTTTCCGCCATGGGTCCTCGGTTTGAGGGCTGGAAAATAACCCAAAATTTCCAAGTCGAGGGATGAAGAGGGAGTAGATCAAGCAGGCGATGACTTTCGATGTCGTCTCGAGCGTGCCGTAATTTATTCCTCGTTAAACGGCTTTAATTCCATTGAATTCCATTAGCAGCGGCACTTTTTACGTCTTCTGGGCCTCCTTTATTGTGTCTTAATGCAATTGTCCAGCCCATCAATCGGCCTAAAAAGAGAACGAGAGTCAACAGGAAAATCAGCAGTCTTTTACACTTTTAAGAGGATTTCACAGTTCTGCTCAAATTGCTTGATAATTGGTTACGTCCGTCTTGTCTAATGCAGCGAGCCGCCACGCGGTGCAAAAAGAACTGATTCACAGTGTCAGAGGAACCGCAGCCTGGATAAACCACCTGCCCGCGATTGGCCTGATCTGCGTCCATCCCTCGTACTCAAGTAAAGGACTTTCACAGGTTTGTGAATCCTCGGTTTTTCAGAGTTTGTTGGAGTGCAGTTAAAGTGAAGTAGCTACTCAAGCTGACGATGTTCCATCTATCTATTAGCTTTCATTCATTCATTCATTCATTATCTCCCGCTTTATCCTCTATTAGGGTCGCGGGGGGGGTTCCCCATGCCCATCCAGGGGAGAACATTTCAGGCGCTGGGCAGATAGACCCAGGACAGGGCGCCAATCCATCGCTGGGCGCACACTCACTCACACAGACACAGTCTATATGGGGCAATTTTGTAAAATTCAATTAACTTGATTCATGTTTTTGGACTGTGGGAGGAAACCGGAGAACCCGGAGGAAACCCACGCGGACACGGGGAGGACATGGAAACTCCACCCAGATGGGGATTCGAACCGGGAATCCCTAGTGCTGAGAGGTGAACGTGCTAACCACTAAGCCACCGTGCCGCTATTAGCTTTCATTTAATTCTATATTGACCTGGACCTTGACCGATTGGGGTTGCGGCGTGTTCCTCATGCCCATCCAGGGGGAGAAAGTTTCGGGCGTTGAGCAGATACACCCAGGACGGGGCGCCGATAATAAATAATGCTTTAATCTCGAGAAAAATAGAGACAGAGAGAGGCATGCATCGGACGTGCACAGCATTCTCGTTGCCATGGCAACCGTCATTTGTTTGCCGGTTACCTTTCTCATTATTGGAGGGTGAGGTGGCGAAACGCAAATATAACACGGCGTATTTAAAATGTGGCTTTTCATTCATTGAGGACAAGTTTTTGAAGGATGTTTTATTCTTTAATGCATTTCTTTGGTTTGTATTCTATAACACCGGCTCGTGACTTCATGACCATGAGAACATGTGGCTCCCGAACCCCTGTACTACTCACCATGCTGCCCCCTGTGGATGATATTGTGTGTGGGAAACGTTGTCCCCGGGATGGGCATGGGGAACCACCCCATACGACCCCAATATAAGATGAAGCGGAAGAGAATAATGAGGGAATGAGATGCCGGTGCTGTCGTCTCTCCGTCTCAGCTTCTCTGACTGAAGTCATGAAGTTTCAACTCTAAACGAACCGACTGCATCAGAAGACGGGAGTGACGAACAGGGGCCATGTCCTCTGTTTATTAAAACGACGTTATCTGTGACGAAGTAAGGCGCATCTGTTGCGTAGCATCTGTGTCCTGAGTTTGTACGAAGTTCTGGGATGATGAGTTTAAAAAACGGCACCAACAGGCAGACGCAATCTGGACCTCTTACTGCAAACTGGCATCGTATCCGTGGGTTCTGTCACTGCCCTCTGTGTCTCGTCTCTCTGATAATAAATGGAGGAGGACTTTGTGTGTGTGTGTGTGTGTGTGTGTGTGTGTGTGTGTGTGTGAAAGAGACTACTCGCGCTGAGCTCACTGTTCTGTTACAGATATTAGGGTTTAAGTGACGTCGACTGGATTTACATTTCACGTCCACCAAACTTTACTTTTGATATTTCTTAACTTCAGAGGCAGCGCGGTGTATAGAGTTTAGCATGTTCTCCTCTCAGCGCTGGGGATCCGGGTTCGAATCCTGATCTGGGTGGAGTTTCCATGGTCTCCTCCATGTTCTCCTGTGGGTTTCCTATCGGTTCTCCGCTTTCTTTTTCCAAAAACATGGATTCAAGATGAATTCATTAATTTATTAATTATCTTCTGATTAATCCTCTATTAGGGTCACAGGGGGGGTTCCTGATGCCCATCCAGGGGAGAACGTCTCAGCATAGGGCAGATACACCAGGACAGGGTGCCAGGCACACACTCACTCGTTCACACAGACTTTATAGGGGCAATTTAGAGCAGCAAGTTCAACTTACCTTCATGTTTTTGGACTGTGGGAGGAAAGCGGAGAACCTGGAGGAAACCCCCGTGGACACGAGGAGAACATGGTAACTCTACCCAGATATTGGTTATTCTCTGCTTGTATTGGGAGCGAGCCAAAAGAAGATGAAAGGAACCTTTATATCGCGTCTCCTCAGAGCTTCACTGAGTGATGGGTTATTCGATGGGGCGTCGTCATGGTGATATGGCGATGGCTTATCATGTCCATGTGCTGTGTTGCTGTACTGTTTTTTTTTTTTTTTTTAGAAGCCATATGGTTGATCCAAAGCTGAGATGCTACAATAACAAACAGGCCGGTGGTGAAGGTTCTCATCACTATGAGCCGTTGGGGTTATTTTAAGACGGGGTTGAACTTGGACTTGGTTTCCCAGCCCACTTGTTCAAAGCCCTTACCGAAGCCTGATGCTGGAGTTCCGCTGTGTGCTAATGAAAAGCTTGATTTGGAAATTGGAATTGACGCTGAGAAGTGAGTGTGCTGATGAGAGAGCGGGATCTAAATTAAGCTGTCAATCACTTCCACTGCTTTTCTTAAGCCTCGTATCCCTGTCATAAATCTGGGAGCCTCTGACGGCTCGTCTGTCGCTAATTCACTCATTTCTCGGGCATATTCGTCCACGCACCAGGGGTGGCATTTGCGTAGGACTAAGCAGGACAGTTGTTATGGCATAGAGAAGTTAAATCTTTGGAAAAATACCCCCGATTTCTGAGTGTGCTGCACTTACACAAATGTCACAACAGCCGTTTAGGCTTGTTACACAAACAGCAGCAAAATTGTTAACTAAAAAGCTACAGACTTAAAAAAAAAAACACATTAGTCCAACACTAAAAGTATTGGGACACCCACACGTTACCACTATAGGAGCTCCAATTCATTCAATGTCCATCCCGCTTTTGGAGCTATAAGAACATTTGTATCAAGATTTGGATGTTTGTGGGAATTTTTGCTCTTTAATACAGAAAAGCATTGTGAGGGCAGATACCAAAGTGCTTAATTTTTAAGACCTACTGCAATAGGACTAAATAAAACACCTTAATGCAGGGATTGAAAGGTCCAATATTTAATAGTCTGTATAATTTATATACATTCAGACAGAAATAGACAGGTTTTTAAATGTAATTATTGACTTAAGACAAAGGAAACTTATTATAATGTTAATATTACTATAATGTATAGTTGTATGGGTTTATGTATTCTATATATATATATTCATTCATTATCTCCGGCTTTATCCTCTATTAGGGTCGCGGTGGGGTTCCCCATGCCCATCCAGGGGAGAACGTCTCGGGCGCTGGGCAGATAGACCCAGGACAGGGCACCAATCCATCGCTGGGCATTCACTCACTCACACAAACACACTCTATATGGGGCAATTTTGAGAATTCAATTGACTTGATCCATGTTTTTGGACTGTGGGAGGAAACTGGAGAACCCGGAGAAAACCCACGCAGACACAGGGTGAACATGGAAACTCCATCCAGAACCGGGAATCCCTAGAGCTGAGAGGAGAACATGCTAACCACTAAGCCACCGTGCCGCCTATATATATATATATATATATATATATATATATATATATATATATATATTTATTTATTTTGTGATAGTTTACCTGCATTACACTTATTCACACTCATACGATCTGAGCCTGACACAAATATGTATCAGATATATAAATATTTATTTAAGCTACATCACGTTTTATATGCATTTCATTTAAATATAGATTTATAAAATATAGATGCAACAGTTTTAATTGCGACGGGTACGATCTGAGCATAGAATCCTGCATTAAATCTACTTTTCTATTGAATTATTGGTTAAAATAACTCCACCATCGCAGGACTCTCCCTTCAGTTCGCGCAATTTAGGGACTTGATTCAGTTTCTCAGTTTTTAAAGAGCAGACGCGTCTGCGTTACTGCGTTCTTACAACTTTACAACTGCTTTTAAAAAACAGGATCCTACCGTTTTCTTTGACTCAGAGCTCAGAAGTCGTTCCATCCTCCAGATGTGCGGCGTGGTGCTGATGCTGATGCTGATGCTGATGCTGATGCTGGGGCTGGTTCTGGTGCCGGTGCTGCTGTTGGTGCTGCCGGACGCGGGCGGCGCGGTTCGGATGCAGCAGACGCGCCGTTCAAACCACTCGCGCTCTCTTTCCACCAGCGTCGCCGTCGCTGCACCACCGCCCCCTGCTGGCGCGCGTCTGCACGCGTCCACGGAATTTATACTGGACCCCCGGGGGCAGGGGGTGGCGGGGGGGTGCACAGACAGGGCGTGCTCATTCATCAGGACTGAGAGACGGACTTCACCTCGGCCTCGGGACAGAGGGAACTGCACCCTGATGGAGGCGGGGTGCTGGGTGAAGATGGGCTATAGATCAAGTTAACAGCCAAAATCGGCTGTTTTGGTTGGTGGTGCAACTTCCATCCATCCATTATCTTCCACTTTATCCTCTACTAGGGTCGTGGGGGGAGGGGGGTTCCCCATGCCCATCCAGGGGAGAACGTTTCAGAGGAACGTGCTAACCACTAAGCCACCATGCCGCCATTAATTATAGACATATAAGATACATTTTAAAATGTACAAACAAAATGCAGCAAATTTAGAAAATTTAAAAAAAAATTTTTACAACAGTATAATTATTATATACTCGTTAATTTATTAATCATCTTCCATGTAATAGGCGGCACAGCGGCTTAGTGGTTAGCACGTTCTCCTCTCAGCGCTAGGGATTCCCGGTTCAAATCCCCATCTGGGTGGAGTTTCCATGTCCTCCCTGTGTCTGCGTGGGTTTTCTCCGGGTTCTCCGGTTTCCTCCCACAGTCCAAAAACATGGATCAAG
>JAFMOD010000083.1:327218-441349 GCA_019802435.1 Corydoras maculifer | reverse complement strand
GGTTCCACTTCAGAGAGAGAGAGAGAGAGAGAGAGAGGGTTCCACTTCAGAGAGAGAGAGAGGGTTCCACTTCAGACTGTAACGACTTTCTGAGAAACACCTGAGTCGAGGGTTTTCTGAAGCTTCTTTTATAATAAAAGTCAGAAGATCCATCACCAACCCGAGACATTAAAGTCATAAAGTGATCCGTTTTGCCTACAGGGGTTACACACAGAGGGGTTGGTTCTCAAAATGTAACCCATCCTTACAGTGAAACACACACACACACACACACACACACACACACACACACACACACACACACACACTGGGTGAAGTGAGACCCATGTGCCTGGAGAGCAATTGGGGTTGGGTGTCTTGGTACTATAGTACTTGGTGGGACTGGAAATCAAACCAGAGACCTTCAGGTCACAAAGCTGGTTCCTTATCATTAAACTACGACGGCCTCTAAGTGTTGGGGCACTAAATTTAACCCTTTTACCACCAGGTTATCAAATCGCCCTAAATGATGTAGATGAACATGACGCTTTTGCGTACTGTACTTCACACTGAGGAATTTGTCCTCTACATTTAACCCACCTGAGCAGTGAAACACACACACACACACACACACACACACACACACACACACACACACACACACACACACTGGGTGAAGTGAGACCCATGTGTCTGGAGGGCAATTGGGGTTGGGTGTCTTGGTACTATAGTAATTGGTGGGACTGAGAATCGAACCTTCAGGTCACAAAGCTGGTTCCTTAAGCACATGCCTACGACTGGCCCTCCATCTAAATCTGGTAAATAAAGACGCGTTGGACACTTCCGTGCAGCGGTGTTTAAATATGCCTCGTTCAGGAGTTTGGTTGGAGTTTGCGGTGGACGTTCAGCAGTAAACAGAATTAATGGCGCGTCAGCTGAAAAGAGGGAGGTGGATTTTGGAATGAAATAACTGAAGGTTTGAGGGACAGGTATTTAGATAAGTTTAGATGCCATGTGTCTCATCACGAGCATAATTATTATAAATATTATTATTATATTATTATATTATTATAGAAAAGATGTCTTTGCACACAAAATCAACTCTGTCTTATTTTTTTGGATTGTTTTGCCTGCTGGGCTTACACACCGAGTGCACGGTGCCTGGGCAGCAATTGGAGTCTTTGCCCAAGGGCACTTCACCCGTAGTGCTTCGTGGGACCGGGAATTGAACCGGGGTTCTACAAGGCTGGTTCCTTAACCACAAGCCTGAGCCGCCTGTTTTCATTCGTTGTTCTTTTCATCAGCTCTTTGTTGTTTTACAGTTACAGACTGCTTAGTTTAGTACAACCATCATCCATCCATTAGCTTCCACTTTATCCTCTATTAGGGTCGCGGGGGGGGGGGGGTTCCCCATGCCCATCCAGGGGAGAATGTTTCGGGCGCCGGGCAGATACACCCAGGACAGGGCGCCAATCCATCGCTGGACACACACACACACACACACACACACTCTATAGGGGGCAATTTGGAGAACTCAATGGACTTGAGCCATGTTTTTGGACTGTGGGAGGAAACCGGAGAACCCGGAGGAAACCCACACAGACAGGGGGAGAACATGGAACCTCCACCCAGCTGGGGATTCGAACCGGGATTCCCTAGTGCTGAGAGGAGAACATGCTAAACCACTAAGTGAAGATAATCACTTTAATAAATCTGCAACTCATAGATGTTATCCTTACATTTCTTCATTTGTACGTTATATTCCACTTAATCCTATATTATGGTTGCGGTGGGGGTGTCCTAATGGCCATCCAGGGGAGAACGTTTCAGGCGCTGGGCAGACACACCCAGGACAGGGCGCCCGTGTATCGCTGGGCAAACACACTCACTCGTACAGACACGCACATAAAGGTGAAGGTTTTAATGAGCTCTGTTCACCAAAGAGTTATTTGTCAGCACGTCTTTGGAATGAGGACGGGAACTGCCGTATCTGAAAGAAAAAAAAACTGGGAATCGAACCCGGGAAGTGTTAGGGATGCCGGCTAATGCATTCTGCCTCCTACTGTTCATACGGAAGCATATACGTTACGCAAAGTCCGTGTTCACAATCACCGACTACGTTTGTATATACTAGTTTAGATCTCATGCGTCCTTTTTAAACCTCTGAATGCAGATGTTTGCAGCAATTAAATATCCATCCATTATCTTCCGCTTTATCCTCTATTAGGGTCGTGGGGGGGGGGGTTCCCCATGACCATCCAGGGGAGAATGTTTCGGGCTCTGGGCGGATACACCCAGGACAAGGCGCCAATCTATCACTGGGCAAGCAATTAAATAATACATTGAAAGTAAATTGAATCCAGAAGGATCGTTTTAAATGTGTACTGTATTTGTATTTAATGTTGACAGGTTGTGTGCTGATGGACACCCCCGAAAGCCCCACTCAGTCCCCACAGTCCCCCGATGAAGAGGAGAAGGGCTTCTCCGACAGCGAGCTGTTGGGGTCGCCGGACTCCCCCACAGAAAACAACACCAGGCTCTCTGACAGCGAGCTCCTGAACGACGAGGAGGACGATGGGCGCCAGGGGGACTCAGATTTGGACGACGACATGAAGCTCGCCGACCTCGCACACGGTCCAGAAGACATTTCTGATCAAGAGGACGAGCGACTGAACCCGGACGAAAGGAAACATGAGGGCGGAGCCAACACCGGCCACCGGGCAGAGGAAATCCTGGAGACCCCGCGATCTCCAGACCCCGACTTCTCGGAGCTTGAGCGGCCATTCACCCCCAACGAGGGCGAGCCGGAGGACTTCAGGCCGGAGGTGGCTGGAGGGGTCTCGTCCACTAGATCCAGAACGTACGACGAGGAAGAGGAAGAAGAGCGGAGGCGCAGGAGACTCGTGCTGGTCAGTGAACTGAAGCAGGAATCGCCGTCGGTGTCCCGAGATTTGGACGAGCACGAGTTGGACTACGACGAGGAGGTTCCGGAGGAGCCCAGCACAGCCGCGCCGGAGGATGAGGATCAGGAGAGAGGGCCCGCCGACGAGGATGAAGAGGAGAAAGCGGAGGAGGAGGAGAAGAAAAGCCGAAAGAGCGAGAGGAAACCCATCCTGCCTCCTGATCATAAAGGCCCTCAGCCCGCGAGGCCGGAGGAGAGGGGCAGGAGGGACTCGTCCCGCGACAAAAAGAAGGATGAAGATGATGGAGAGATCGACGAAGGAGAGATCGATGTGAGTTCAACACTTATTTGCGTCCACGTCTCCCCACCCTCTGTTCGCGCCTTCTCCCGTTTATTAATGACCCCTAAACCCTTTATCGTGGACCCCTTTTTAATCACACGTTCCTGTAATGCTTTCAGGACGATGATCTCGAGGAAGGTGAGGTGAAAGACCCCACGGACCGAAAAGTCCGACCTCGACCCATCTGCAGGTTCTTTATGAAAGGTGAGTGAACTCGGGTTTGGGAGCTGTAGAGGTTGAAGTTACCGTATTTTCCGGACCATAAGGTGCACCGTACTATAAGGCGAAGTCTGAATTACGGACTCTATTTCTGTACGGTGCTTATTCTGTACAGCAGCGTATTATAAGGCAGTCGCTAAAACATACGATCTACAAGAAAAGTAAAGGATGCAGAACGCTGATTTATAATTGAAGTTTATTCTACTACTTGATAAAACACACATTATTTTAATCCTCTTCTCCCCCAAATCCATCAGTGTCCTTGTCTTCTGTGTCTGAATTAAAAAGCTGTTTCACTATCGAGCACTCCGGGTTCTCCCCTCATCGATGTCCGAGTCCGTCTCGTCTCCAGACGGCCGTTCGGCGACGATGCCGGCTTTCGTGAAAGCTCGGACGACGGTCACAGCAGAAAGCTCTGCCCAGACGTCCACAATCCATTCACAGACGGTGGCGTAACTCGCCCGCCGCCGCCTCCTGAGTTTTAGTAAACGTGTGTTCGCCGTCTATCATCCATCGCTCCCACGCCGCCCGCAACTTTACTTTAAACGCCCCGTTTACACCAATGTCCAGCGGTCGGAGTTCTTTATTTAATCCTCCCGGAATGACAGCGAGCTCCGAATTCATTTTCTTCACTCTGCTTTTCTGTGAGATGAGCGCGCATGGAGTTCACAGATCAGCAGGGCGGTGATGTGTGGAAAACACCACCCGGTCGCACAACAACACTTTTATAGTATTTGGAACTCAGTACAGTATAAGGCGCACCGGATTATAAGGCACACGTCCGATTTCTGTGAAGATTTTAGGCCTTTAGGTGCGCCTTATAGTCCGGAAAATACGGTAGTCTTGGACCTGTTTACAAAACCAAATCAGACCGTCACTATCACACGTGAACTCAAGATGGCGCTGGAGAGCAAGTCTGCAATCGTAATCGACAACACATTATAAAGGAAGAATCGCTTCCACAGTTGTTGATTGAGTGATGCAGTTCTCAGTCTGCATCCACAGGGGGAGCTGTTGTCCATTGGATGATGTGCTGCAGGCAACCAAACGCCAGGCTTTCTGCTGATTTCATCCATCCATCATCTTCCGCTTTATCCTCTATTAAGGTCGCTGGGGGGGTTCCCCATGCCCATCCAGGGTAGAACGTTTCGGGCGCTGGGCAGATACACCCAGGACAGGGGGGCAATCTATCGCTGGGCGCACACTCACACACACACACACTGTACACACCTGTTGATTTTCATTCATTCATTATCTCCCGCTTTATCCTCTATTAAGGTCGCTGGGGGGGTTCCCCATGCCCATCCAGGGGAGAACGTTTCGGGCGCTGGGCAGATAGACCCAGGACAGGGGGGCAATCTATCACTGGGCACACACTCACTCACACACACACACTGTACACACCTGTTGATTTCATTAGATTTTTGATTTCATTAAGATTTTAAAACCTTATGATTTGTGTTCTGTTTGATTTAGAACAGTTCTAGTTTGGGGATCTTTTTCGTCGTTACCTGGGTCGTGTGATGTACGTGTCACCGTGATGGATCCAGACCTACGGATGTCCGGAGCTCCGTTTTAATACACAAAAAAAAATCTAGGGCAGAGTTTTAGTTCCAGGTTCATGACAACGGTGTGATGCTGTGGGAGTGAACACTAGTGGGCTGAAGGCTGATCATATCTGATGTACACCCACACAGCATCCTGCTCGGAATCGGCGGCCTAGATCATCCCAAGGGTTCTGTTTTTATTTTCGGAGACTGAGACGAAACCTAGTACCTGAAACGATGACACATGAGGTCTTCATCACATTAATCATCAGTAGAGCTGCAGTTCTCAATTAACTGGAAACACGGTTCCTAAAATGACTTTTTTTTATTTTTTTTATTGTATGTGAATATTAAATGTTAAAATGGGTTTATTTAATTCCGAAACTAACGCCGGTGCCTTCTCTCTGTCTGACAGGTAACTGTACTTGGGGGATGATCTGCAGATTTATCCACCCCGGTGTCAATGATAAAGGCAACTACTCCCTCATCGCCAAACCAGACCCATTTTCACCCAATGGGGTGCCCCCTGGAGGTGGGGGTCCTCACCCCCTTATGCCCGCCAACCCCTGGGTAAGAGTGCTGGTTTATTCTCAATTTGCAAGATAAATAATGGAAAAATATGAATTTTTTTTATAAATACAAAGAGTAAAATGCACATGGTCATCATGGGGCAGATATATAAGTGATGTTTAGTGTGTGGTGGGCGTGGCTTATCAGGTTATTCGAAGAGCCAATGTAAAGAAAGTTTTGTTTTTGTTTCATTTTACCAGTTTTTTTGTCCTTACCTCGTGTGTGTGTGTGTGTGTGTGTGTGTGTCATAAGGACATAAGGAAAGCACCCACCCATGGCTCTATAAATTGTCCACCACATGACGCCTTACGTCGTGTTATTTTTTTATGATATTAAAATGGAAAAACCATGTCTATAAACCTGAACCCACCCGATTTGCTCCGTAAAGCACCTTCGGCGGCAGTAACTTGAAGTAACGCTTTTCTGAATGACTGTCAGTCTCACATCATTCTGGAGGAATTTCAGCTAACTCTTTTTCCCTTGAGGTTTGTGGTCATTCAGAAGCCACGGCATCACCCTTTAGAGTCTTTAGGGATGGGTTATGGTCTGAATGTGGATCAGTCCGCCGCGCCATCTTCATTTCATTTAATTCCAGTCATTCGGTTCTAGATTCGAGGTTGTGATCGGGGTCAGTTATTAGAGCATGTGATGAACGGCGTCTGATCGCCGCTTGGCCAGTTATTTCCTGAGGATCCAATAAAATGTACTTATTAATTTACTCACTTCTTCATTTTGGTTTCATTTTTCTTTTTTTCCAAGTATTTCATTTAAGACTGTTATATTATTGTGTGTGTTTGTGTGTGTTCATATTTACACGTATGTTTATGCATGCTGAGAGGAGAACGTGCTCGCCTGTTGGTACAGCCATGTACTGAATTATAAACTGAGTACTGAGTTTAATAATTAAGAACGAATATCCTTTTTACATTTGTCCTGATGTTGGACCGTTTGCTTTTTTATTGAAGATAATCACTTTAAGTCTGCAACTCATAGATGTTATTCTTACATTTCTTCATTTCTTTATTATATTCCACTTAATCCTATTTTATGGTTGGGGGGGGGTCCTCATGCCCCCCATCAAGGGGAGAAAGTTTCGGCGCTGGGCAGACACACCCAGGACAGGGTGCCAGTCTATCGCTGGGCACACACTCACTCACACAGACACACATAAAGGTGAAGGTTTTAATGAGCTCTGTTCACCAAAGGGTTATCTGTCGGCATGTCTTTGGAATGAGAACGGGAACTGCCGTATCTGGAAAAAAAACAAAACACTGGAACCCGTGAATCGAACCCCGGATCTGCAAGCGGGGAAGTGTTAGGGATGCCGGCTACAGCACTCTGCCTCCTACTGTCCATACGGAAGCATATATATTTATTCATTCATTCATTATCTCCCGCTTTATCCTCTATTAGGGTCGCGGTGGGGTTCCCCATGCCCATCCAGGGGAGAACGTTTCAGGCGCTGGGCAAATAGTCCCAGGACAGGGTGCCAATTCATCGCTGGGCACATACTCACTCACACAGACACACTCTATATGGGGCAATTTGAAGAACTCAATTAACTTGATCCATGTTTTTGGACTGTGGGAGGAAACCGGAGAACCCGGAGGAAACCCACACGGACACGGGGAGAACATGGAACCTCCACCCAGATGCGGATTCGAACCGGGAATCCCTAGTGCTGAGAGGAGAACATACTAAACCACCGTGCCGCCCCATATATATATATATATATATATATATATATATAGTAATTTGAATACAGATGGATTGTTTAAAATGTGTACTGTATTTGTATTTAATTTTGACATGTTGTGTGCTTGTGTGTGTGTGTGTGTGTGTGTGTGTGTTCATATTTACACGTATGTTTATACATGTGATTCGTGTTTACATGACCGACACCTCAAAGGTAACTGTAGGTCTTTGATGTGACTCAACACTCCACCCAGGTTGTTATGTTTAATAAAAAAAAAACACTCAACCTCAAGCCAAATATACCTTTATTTGTAACGGTGTGACGGAGATGGAAGGTACAGTGTGATGTAAACGTTCGGTCACACCCGGCTGAAGCCTTTTGTTTAATTAATTTTCTGTGTTTGAAGGACATCACCACATGTAGAAGATTAACAGCTAATCATGGGGCCAGCAAAAAAGAATGACATTTAAATGTGCTGTATGATCCCTTGTCATTTAATCGACGGCTGTTTATTTTATTTTTAACCCTTCTAAACCACACTCATGGGCTCGTACCTGACTGTTTTCCTGCCCACAGGGTGTTCCACCTGTTGAGGAGCTGCCTCCTCCTCCCCTGCCTGTGGAGCCTCCCGTGGAGAGCGCGTGGGAGAGAGGCCTTCGGCATGCTAAAGAGGTGTGTACCCGTACGGATACGTCTCAGAGAGAAATGTCCTCGCACATCCTTCAGATATTTTTTCATTTTCATTCATTATCTTCCGCTTCATCCTCTATTAGGGTCGCAGTGGGGTTCCCCATGCCCATCCAGGGGAGAACGTTTCGGGCACTGGGCAGATACACCCAGGACAGGGCGCCAATCTATCGCTGGGCACACACTCACTCACACAAACACACTCTATATGGGGCAATTTGGAGAAACTTGATTGATTGGGAGGAAACCCACGCAGACACGGGTAGAACATGTAAACTCCACCCAGATGGGGATTCGAACCAGGAATCCCTAGTGCTGAGAGGAGAACGTACTGACCACCATGCCGCCCATCTCCTTTAGATACGTCAGGATTAATTAATGTTGATTAACAGTCGGCGCTTTCGTTCCAAAATAATTTAATGCGTTTTACTGAATAGACTGTAAAATATCAAACAATGAAAAATGTGGACGATAGCAACCCGATGCTATCCCCCGAGAGCTCGAAGTCCTCTCGTTCGTCCATTTAAGTCCTTCAGGAGGGCGTGACCTGCTTCTTCTGTGTGTGCGCCCCCTCCAGTCAACAGTCTTTTTTCTCACGTGTACATTGACCAAAACATCTCTAATCTTCTAACCCATCTGGTTCTGCTTTCTGCCCCCCTCAGGGGTATGAATTTATGACAGGTTCTTGTTGACTGTCCTATTATTTAAATCTCTTTGCTGACCCTGCAACCGGGCATTCATACTCTCATACTCTGTCATACTCATTCATCAAATAATCATTTTCTCTGTTTGCTGAACTATTCACCTCATCATGAGTTTTACTTTACATTATTACTTTCACTAAATTACTTAAAAGTATTATAAAAACCTAACAGATGTCAATTCATTCCACTGTTCCTGTGTCAATATTCCGCTTTCTATGAGCTAATTGATTTCGATCTCGAGGCTCGGTTCTAACCGCTGGCGCCTGTGTGTCGTGTCTTATTAAAGGTGTTAAAGAAAGCCACCATGAGAAAGGAGCAGGAGCCGGACTTTGAGGAAAAGCGCTTCAACGTGACGATCGGCGAAGACGAGTGGGACTTCGATAAGGAAAACGAGTTTCTCAGAGAACGGGGGTACCGCATCACCCGGGAGATCCGCGACCCTGGGTACGATTTCTATACGTTTCTATTCACCCGTCACTATGGAGATGTTTAGCTCGTTCCGCACCGGAAGTCCACGGTTACACAAATCTGATATGTACACAATGTGGAAAGAAAAACCGGGCCAGGGAACATGTTTGATCTTTCACGTGAAGGCGCCTTCCTTACAATTACAAATCTGTAAGGTCAGGTACCGGATCTGGAACAGGTCATGGCGTGTCGCTAAACCTCCCACATATGTTCTCTCACTACACACCCAGCAGTCCACATGTTCCAAACTTTCGTTGATAGATAATTATTTTACAATTAAATAATTGGTAAACCTGTTCACACATAAATACACACAGTGCAACAATTTGCCAAACCCATAGTTGTTGAAAAGTAGGCTTTATTTGTAATTTAAGGTCATTTAACAAGTGCAGAACTAACATGCTTTATATACACTTTGATCTACACCTACATACCAAAATAGTCTCCTAATGTAGTTCAGGCGCTGTATGTTTTCAGTCACGAAAGTGTCTGACATCCATCCATCCATTATCTTCTGCCTTATCCTCTATTATGGTCGCGGGGGGGGGGTTCCCCATGCCCATCCAGGGGAGAAAATTTCGTGTGCTGGGCAGATACACCCAGGACAGGATGCCAATCTATCGCTGGGCACACACTCACACACACACACTCTATATGGGGCAATTTGGAGAACTCAATTGACTTGATCCATGTTTTTGGACTGTGGGAGGAAACCGGAGAACCCGGAGGAAACCCACACAGACACGGGAAGAACATGGAAACTCCACCCAGATGGGGATTCGAACCGGGAATCCCTAGCACTGGTAGGAGAACATGCTAAACCACTAAGCCACCGTGTCTGGCATCCACATTGTTGAAATACTGTGAATGCAGACATTACTGAGAAATGTTACATTTATTTATAAATTGAATTCATTGAGAGGTTTGTCATCTCCAGTTCATTGACAGTCCAAAAACATTCTATTGGTTGAACTGCTGGTAAAGAATTCCCCTAATTATCTAAGCGTTTACACATGCCCCCTACGTTTTTCTGAGTGCGGGGATGGGGTGTAGTACCTCTCCTTCCTTGACTCTAATGTGTCCGGATGAATGAAGTAAACGATGCATTTCAAAGGAAGGTGTTTTTACCGTTTTGCAATAAACGTCAGTCACTTTATGGAAAACTCCAGCGCAGCTCATCACCCTCGGGGAGGAAGTACAGAACATTCAAGGGTATAACCCCAGCATGCCAATTTAGCTGAACTCTGACCCTTTACACAACAGTGTAATGAAACGGAGTTGAATGCGAGGCTCGTTTGGATTCGTCGGTGTTGCATGTCAGCGTTAAAAGTGCTGAATGCCAGTGAAAGTTTCAATACACTGCCACCTACATCATCCACCCACATGGCTCTCACGCTTACACTGTGACCTTACCCTTCTGACAGGTGCCACATAAGCACCTGCTGTGTGTGTGTGTGTGTGTGTGTGTGTGTGTATATATATATATATATATATATATATATATATATATATATATATATATACACACATACATACATACATACACACGTGTATATATATTTATATATGTGTATGTGTGTGTATATATATAAATATGTATATATGTGTGTGTATGTTATATATGTTTAATTAAATATGGTGAGCTGTCATTTCAGATTTGGTTTTATTGGAACATTTTTGTAAATGTGGAAATTTATTTCTTGCCCAAATTTGAACATAAGTGGAGGTCCTGGGTTCGGTTCCCGGTTGCCAAACTATGGTTGTTTCTGTGTAAATCCTCCCCGTGTCTGAGTGGGTTGCTGTGGGTACTCAGACTTCCTCCCACATTCCAAAAACATGCTGATGGGTACTTTGAAGGTACTTGTTGCCCCGACTGTGTCATACGTTCATACTGCTTTGACCCGTGATTCAGGATGCAGATATTAAAGCAGATGTGGGGGTCTGTTAAACAGCCAGTGATGATATTATGATTTTAAAATCCAAATCAGGGATTTTCAGCAGATCTGGCCACATTTTCTCGTGGTCATTAAGATGTAACTCACTTTTATAGAATACAAACCAATAAATAAAAAACCCGCTTTTGGGAATCGCTGCACCTCACCTGTCATTTTATTATCTGTTGTTCATCATAGAAGAGGTAGTTGTTCACGGTACTTTCAGATACTCTGTCATAGAGCTGATTCGTAGTTTTTTTTTTTTTGTGACAATGCATGATGTAGTTTGATGTAGTTTTAATTCTGACTGGCACCCCCGCCCCCCATCCCTTCCTTTTTCCCTTGCAGTGAAGTGGACTTCAGAGACCCGGTGTATGGGTAAGCATTGAGCACCACTTCACTACACTGCTGCTTTTATTCATTAAAGGATGATCTTCACAGGGTCGGCTGTGATCTCACAATAATTTTTATTATAATTTTTTTTTAAAAAGTCTTAAGACTTTTGCATGAGGTCCGTAAAACCCAGAGGTTACAGCACAAGATGTTCGATAAAGCTTCTTTAATTGTGTTTACTGCACTCTCAGAGGTTTA
Organism: Corydoras maculifer; assembly: GCA_019802435.1. Lineage (NCBI taxonomy): Eukaryota > Metazoa > Chordata > Actinopteri > Siluriformes > Callichthyidae > Corydoras > Corydoras maculifer. The sequence goes on along the minus strand of JAFMOD010000083.1, from coordinate 429,712 downwards.
GTTCCTCTTACTATGAGTGACGGCGAACAATGTCTTTTCTCTTTTAATTGAATTGAATTGAATTAAATTATTCTGGGCGGCACGGTGGCTTAGTGGTTTAGCATGTTCGCCTCTCAGCTCTAGGGATTCTAAGTTCGAATCCCCATCTGGGTGGAGTTTCCATGTTCTTCCCGTTTCCGCGTGGGTTTCCTCCGGGTTCTCCGGTTTCCTTCCACAGTCCAAAAACATGGATCAAGTCAATTGAGTTCTTCAAATTGCCCCATATAGAGTGTGTCTGTGTGTGAGTGTGTGCCCAGCGATAGATTGGCACCCTGTCCTGGGTGTATCTGCCCAGCGCCCGAGACGTTCTCTCCTGATGGAGGATAAAGCAGAAGATAATAGATGAATTAATTAATTATTCTGAAGTTACAGCTGGACTCTTTCTAATTAGTGAATATGTGAATTTACTTAAAGCATATAATAAACAGATGACGGCGTAACCTGAGTGCTGTGCGTTACAGTGAACCCCACGGCGATCCCTATTTTGACTACGAAATGGAGGCCCTGTGGCGAGGGGGTCAGTATGAGAACTTCAGAGTGCAGTACACAGAGACCCCCCTGCCGTATCACTACAGCGTGAGTGACCCTCTCAGCCTCCGACCTACCGGCCAGTGTGTGTGTGTGTGTGTGTGAAGCAATTCATCCAACACCTCTGTGTATGATGGCGTTAGGATCGAGAACGGGAGCGAGACCCCCGCGAGCGGCACCGCGAGAGGGAGCGAGAGCGGGACCGAGATAACCGCGAGCGGGAGCGCAGGCAGAGGGAGCGCGAGAGGGAGCGAGAGCGGGAACGGGAGAAAGAGAAGGAGAGGCTGAGGAGGAAGGAGGAGTGGGAGCGCGACCGCCTGAAACGCGAAGACAAGGACGGACGGCCGAGGGAGAGACCGCTGCGAGAGCCGCGAGAGAAGAAGGAAGAGAAGGACCGGCCGCTGAAAGCACGTTCACCCGTCAACATGCCGCCCAGGTAAGAGAGTCCCGGCTGTTTGCTCGTTTCAGAAGGCTCCCTAAGAATTGTGCGCGTACGGACGGTGTACGTACAGGCAGGGGGGGGGCGGTCAGCCGAAGTCATGTGACCCGGGTGACTTTTCTTTTAGCGTCCTCTGCTTGTTGTGGGCGTGTTCTTTCTCGCTCTCCTGTTGCGTCTGAAAAGAATAGAGTTTTGAATATTTCACACAAAGCACCTTTGCATATGGGACTCACTGTTGGTTTATTTGTCGTTGGTGAGACACTGATTTACGACGGTTGGTTTGACATCGCCACAAGTACCGTACGGGGTCAAAGTCGGAGGACTCAATCAGCGTAGGCGTATTAAGTACCGTATTTTCCGGTGCACCATATTATAAGGCGCAGTCTGAATTACGGACTCTATTTCTGTACGGTACTTATTCTGTACGGCAGCGTATTATAAGGCACTTGTTAAAACATACGATCTACAAGAAAAGTAAAGGATGCAAAACGCTGATTTATAATTGAAGTTTATTCTACTTCTTTATAAAACACACATTATTTTAATCCTCTTCTCCCACAAATCCATCAGTGTCCTCGTCTTCTGTGTCTGAATTAAAAAGCTGTTTCACTATCGAGCACTCCGGGTTCTCCCCTCATCGATGTCCGAGTCCGTCTCGTCTCCAGGCGGCCGTTCGGCGACGATGCCGGCTTTGTGAAAGCTCGGACGACGGTCACAGCAGAAACCTCAGCCCAGACGTCCACAATCCATTCACAGACGGTGGCGTAACTCGCCCCGCCGCCGCCTCCTGAGTTTTAGTAAACGTGTGTTCGCCGTCTATCATCCATCGCTCCCACGCCGCCCGCAACTTTACTTTAAACGCCCCGTTTACACCAATGTCCAGCGGTCGGAGTTCTTTATTTAATCCTCCCAGAATGACGGCGAGCTCCCAATTAATTTTCTTCACTCGGCTTTTCTGTGAGATGAGCGCGCATGGAGTTACAGATCAGCAGGGCGGCGATGTGTGGAAAACACCACCCGGTCGCACAGGCGCACTGGATTATGAGGCGCACGTCCGATTTCTGGGAACATTTTAGGCTTTTAGGTGCGCCTTATAGTCCGGAAAATACGGTACTTAAAAATGTATTATGAGCAGTTCAATGCATCCGACTTAGTAAGAACTGTTTGGGGAAGACCTTTTTCTGTTTCACGATTCTGCCCCAGTGCACAAGCCAGGGTCTATAACGGCATTACTGATCATGCGATCATGGAATTAAATGTTCTTGAATCCACTGTGTGTGTAATCTTGGTGTCCCAATACTTCTGCTTCCATAGTGCGTGTTCTGATGGATTTCAAAATCTTTTGGTGTAGGTCAGTAATTGATTGTGTCTTAGAGATTAGAATCTCATGCATGAAACGTGTGCTCAGCTTTTTAAATTTTTTTTTTATCACCTACTCTATTTGAAAACTTCCAAGTTCCACCTTGGTCATGAATGCAGCTTCAGCGCACGAACCTCACCTGTTTATCAGTCAGCAGACGTGGGACGGAATTTTTCGCACTTGTTGAAAAGTACCTGTGTTTTGAGCAAAATAATGGCGTGCACAGACGGCAGGTCGTCAGTGTTTTCGGGTTGTGTATTCTGCTGGCGCCATCTCACATTGGGGGAATCAAACCGATACGTTAATTAGAGTCAGAGTGACGGGTCCGTCGTCATACAGCACTGAGGGTTGAGGACTTTGCTTGTGGACCCACCAGGGGCAATCTGCTAAACTTGGGGTTTGCGTTCCCAAACCTCACTGTTGAGCCTTTTATAGACTGTGAGCTTAATTCTTAACTCTAAAAACTGCCTGCATTAAAACACTTTGTAGCTGGAGCAGAAGACTTTGCTTTGTAGTTAATGGCAGTGATGTCAGAGAGTGGAAAAGGCAGGGCTGTTTGTCATTAGATTTTACAATCTTGTAAGGCTTAATTGCATCATCTTTTAATTACGCCACAATTATGACAACTAATTAAGTCAGTCAGTGTTTATTGTCTTTTAAATATGACAGCGTCATAAATCCCATCAAAACAACCTCTCTGCTTTTAATAACCGCTGTAAAACAGGATGGCGTGATTATGTAGATATGAGGTTTGTTGGAACTCACAGGGAGGTGGGGCTCCTCTAATCTGTGTTTGCTGTTGCATTTTGGAGAGTCTGCCGAAAGTTTTGTCTATTAATCCTGCACGGTATCCGTGAGGTCAGACACTGATGTTGGGTGAGAGGATGTGAGGAAGTTGTCTGACCCCATATAGAGTGAGCATGAGACGATTACAGGTTTTGTGCGTACAATTATTGCCCAAGAGTCACTAATTATTATCATTATGTAATAATAAACTTTCCCATTAAAGTGCCATTAATCACACAAACAATGTACAGTGACTTATTTTAATTTATTTAATGTAAATTCAAAATGTAAGAAATTATTTATAAAGGGCATAAATAATTATAAACAATTATATAACAATGATTATTAAAAAATTATCTAAAAAATTAGTATTTATTAACACAAATGCTTAAATTATGTTGTGAAAATCAAAGTAAAATAAAATCTTTGGCATTATCGTCCTGCAAGTGTAACTCTATTCGTTCCGTGCATGCTGCTTATAAGTTCTGGCCACCAGAATGAACAGTATGTTTCTTCTAAATGTCGTCATGACGATGTTGAGGTGCTCTGGCAATTAAATAAAGTTGTAATGTTTTTAATCACGATTTATTGTGAAAATGAAATTCTCACCCCTAATACAGTCTTGACCTCAGCCCCTTTAAACTCTGCACTGAGGGCAACTTATGAAATAAAAATATTTGTATTAAAGCCCATTTTTGTATCATGAGCTATTCTCAGTCCTCTACCTAAATCTCTTGGTATGGCTGCCAATCCATGTTAAGTATGTTACTGAGTATGTAATTGGTTGTTAATTGGGTTAATTGGTTGATGCACACCTGAAAAACTTTATACTAGCAAGTGAACATAAAAGGGAGCACAAGTTTCTAGGTTAGTTTAGTATCTGAAGCATCAGCAGGTGTTGGCTTGCTTACGGCCTCAAAATGGTCTTTGGAGACCCGTCAGTCCATCGTGGTGTTAAAGAAGGAACGCTACTCAATACGAGATCTTGCCAGAAGACTAAAAATATCTTACCATTCTGTTAACGGCTCCCTTCAAAGAGTGACACAAACTGGCTCTAACAGGGACAGAGAAAGAGTGGGAGGTCCCAGTGCACAACTGTGCAAGCAGATCTCTCTTTTTTTTTTTAAACAATAAGGGCATGGCATTGTGAATAAATAATGGTGAAGGGGGCGTTATAAGGCCTGATGCGAAACGGAGTACAGTTGCACCTCTTTCCCGTGATTTATACACAATAATGCACAACCCTGAGTGTCTTATTGCTTTTGTTGAATAGTTATAAACACACTATAATAAAAAAATAAAAATAAAAAAAAACAAGGTTTGATTCTTAAATGTGTTTATTGAAAAGCAAAAACTTGTTTTTTTTTTTTTGTGTTTATACTTTTTTTATGTGTGTATCTCAGTCCAAGCTCTTAAAGACGTGTATTGAGTGTTACAGGCTCACAGGTTTATACAGTAATGCATCCAGTGCTCAACGTGACTGAAAGTCTGTATTGATCTTTTAACACCTTTAGTAAACAGGAACTTGCTTGTTGTGGTCTGACATATTGTGCGTGAGTCATAGAAGCGTTTCACAATGTAGGAAGTGAAGCTTATACTCGCTGATGTAAGCGGTCATTCAGGTGTGACCGTTTCAGCCGGCGTATAAAAGGCTCTTAAATTATTCTGATCTGATGCAACAGCGCTCCGTATCAGTTTCACCGAGTGCCTTCGCACATGCTCCTGTTTATGATGACATCACTTTATTATCATCATCATTGTCGTCATATCTCCTACCTGTAGTTTCTTCAAATGAAGCCTCATTGATATTCATTGCAAAGCTTCCTGGCAGTCATCATGCCATTCAGATTTCCTCTCAGGTGTGTGTTCTGTACCTAAAAAGGGAAGGATTCCTGTTTCCCCTGTTAATTAAACTTCTCATATGTAGTGTGTGTGTGTGTGTGTGTGTGTGTGTGTGGTTGGTTTCAATTGGGCATTTGAATACATAGCCGTCTGCATACAGCATCACTCGTGGACATGTTCTATATACATATATCTCACTAGAGGAAGCATGTGTTCATTGTGTTGTCAGCTTTGGTGTGGACTGCGCCCACGCTGCGGCGTCCACTCTCACTTCATGTATTGTATCCACAAAGGTGTAGATGGAGGAAAGTACTAATCTCGTCTGATGGCTGTTTCCAATTTGGGTCTGAGGGAGAGAGTGCAGCTTTTAAAGCTCATTTATAGCTCCGATTTATTTCAAGTCACTTGCACAAGTATTTGCATTAAATTAAATTAAATTAGATTTAATCTTGTAATAATGTGTACATTTTTTGTATTTAAAACACAGCGACTTTAAATCAGACAGTTAAAATACTGAAAAATGTCCCACATGGATTTCAAGGTTGTTATCATTAAATACTCATTTATTAAAGCTGTTGCTTTAATTCACTGCTTTTCTTTTTTTTTTTTTTGGCCGCGTGCATTTATAATTTTTCCCCCCTTTTCCTGCAATAAATACGTCTCGGTTGAAACACAACTGAGGAAGCACAAAAATAAATGTGGAATTCCTGATGTATACTTCTCATTGGAGGCCTAGAGTTTGATAGAACCGTAAAGCAGAACAAACTCGTTCTTTTTATTTCTCTTTCTCTTATTATGGGACTGTAGCAGCAGCACACATCGTGAACATAGTATATAATATATATATATATATATATATATATATATATATATATATATATATATATATTTTTTTTTTTTTTTTTTTTTTCCACATTGCACTGAATCAGTTCTTGAATTTTTCTTTCTCTAATAAGTAGACTCTCAGAGTCTTGCGTGTTCTGTAGTTTCCGTCGTGCTTGTATTTGGGTAGGATTTTGACCTCAGTCACATGTTCCAAACACAACATTCTCTCCTATAAAGTCATTTAATATTTATTCGTAGCCACTTATTAAATCCCCCAATTGGGCCACACCAGGCTCTTTAAGGAAACCACTTGATACCCCCCTGAATGTCTTATTGCATGCAATGCCCAAAACCCTCATGAATCACGTCGTCACAATAGCCAAAACAGAAACTGTGTGGGGTGTTACAGCTTATCAACCACCTGACGCACCATCTCAATTCCTGAGTAGTAGGTATTTTTGGGCGGTGTTGCTCTGATTATCGGCGCGGTGCATCTCAGCCGCCTGCATGCTGTGCAGTGAGCACGTGGTCACGTTTACCCGCCGTCTCGGATAGCGTCCCGCCGCGGCCTCTCGTCCCCTGCAGTGTTGAAATGTCCTGCTGTGTTTGGTGTCCCATCTCACCTGTTACTCCACACATGCTCGCATTCCTGTGTGTAATTTTCCACTTGCGTGAGCTGCAATTGTTCCGTGTGATTGACGCGTTAATGTCACCGTTGGTTTATTCGAACGCGATTTCACAACAGAGTGAAATATTTAGATCGGTCTGAAAGGCGACGCGGCGGTGTGTCCGCAGCTTCAGGTGCGTTGTGTTGTGTTTAGATGATCTGTTATATTAATCACAACGATCTGTTCGTTCGTACTTTTGAATGTGATTACAAACGATAGTTTACATTTACATTCAGTCATCGTTTAAAGTAATCAGCCTTCTTTATTAATCTTAGTTTATAATTTTATAATCTATGGAAAACTTGAAGCTGGTAAATTTGAACATAGAATCGTGAGATGAGCTTAGGTGGTGGCGCATGTGCAGTGTATGTTCTCCAATACACACTCACACACACACACGCACACACTCTCACACACTCTACAGTGCAGATATATTCCACAAGACAGTGTACTCTTAATACAACACACCCTCCCACCCTGCATACCCTCCACACCACACACACACTCTGCAGTGCATACCCTGCATACCCTTTATGCGACACACACACACACACACACACTCTACAGTGCACATATATTCCACAAGACACAGTGCACTTTCAATACAACACACCCTCTATTGTGCATACCCTCCATGCCACACACACACACTACAGTGCACACCCTCCATGCCACACACACATACACACTCTACAGTGCATACCCTGCATACCCTCCATGCCACACACACACACACTCTAGTGCACATGTATTCCACAGACAGTGCACTCTCAATACAACACACCCTCCAACCCTGCATCCCCTCCATGCCACACACACACACACACACTCTACAGTGCATACCCTCATACCCTGCATACCCTCCACGCCACACACACACACACACACTCTACAGTGCATACCCTACATACATTATACACCTCCTAAAATGCATACACAACGCACACTCTAGAGTACATGTGTGTGGTGAGAGTTGTAGGATATACTCTGTGAGTTGTGCGATGTCTGTGCCCTGTAGAGCGTATGTGTGGTTTGAAGAGTGTGTGCACTATGAAATGAGCAGAATATTGGTTTGATGATCCCGTTTCATGTTGATGGACAGTTAAGGAAGACTTTGGTTACTATTTTGTTACTATTTTAGGAGCTCTTCCCTTTTTTTACGCTCTGTGGTTGAGAAACACGGTCTCGCAATTCTGGACTTTAACTTTCCACACTGGCCGACGACATTTACGTCCTCACCTGACTTTCATCACCGCGCCGTCACAGAGGTGCAAGCGAGGCTTCCGCCGTGACGCCACGGCCGCCGTGCCTCCATCGGTGTGAGTAACGCACGTGGGGCAGATAACCGAGATTTGGGAGTGGAGGAGAAGAGACTGCACCGCGGTCGTGTTGTGTGTCCGCGGAACTTCCCACTGGGCTCTGAATTTCTTCTGATCGGCAGCTGTGTTGCTTGGAAAAGAGAAAGTGTTTGTACAAAGTCCTGGTTCTGACCGATAAGGATGAAGGGAATGCCGGGAATAACCCCCGAAGCCTTGTGTTTTCTCGGACAGTCACCTGAGCGTGGTGTTCATCACCTCATGCTCTGATGTAATTAAAGGCTTCATATGGATTTAAAGGGCTGATTTATACATTTGAGCGTTAACTACAGGAAGGAATGGGTCTCGCTGAAGGAGAGCAGGGGTTTTCCTGCATTAACCCCGATGGTGAGCACAATGGACGCATGTGGCTTCCTCTGCATTACTCAGTCGATGAAGCAAGCTCGTTAGGACCTCTCCTGACATCACTTCCAGGGACATGCTCGAAGTACGGGTTATGAAGTCATCTGAAAGTTGCGATCGTCTTATCTTCTCAATCTCAAAAGATGTTTGTTGTCTTATGAGCTCCAGATTTGGACACCTTTGTTATGGGGCCTCAAGTTACACAGAAAAGCAAGAAAAGTCCAAGTAATTTAAAAAGACCGTATACCGTATTTTCCGGACTATAAGGCGCACCTAAAAGCCCAAAATCTTCCCAGAAATCGGACGTGCGCCTCTCAGCGCTAGGGATTCCCGGTTCGAATCCCCATCTGGGTGGAGTTTCCATGTTCTTCCCGTGTCTGCGTGGGTTTCCTTCGGGTTCTCCGGGTTCCTCCCACAGTCCAAAAACATGGATCAAGGTCAATTGAGTTCTCCAAATTGCCTCATATAGAGCGTGTGTCTGTGTGAGTGAGTGTGTGCCCAGCGATGGATTGGCGTCCTGTCCTGGGTCTATCTGCTCAGCGCCTGAAACGTTCTTCCCTGGATGGGCATGGGGAAACCCCCCCACCACCACCACCCTAATATAGGATAAAGCAGAAGATAAAGGCTGGATGGATACTATAAATCACTCGCATTGGAGTTCCAATACCATTACCTGATTTCAGAGGTGGGGCATCATGATGGGAGCCAATCAGATCTTAAACTCACGATTAATCTCTCCTACACTTTAACAAACATTACGCCACAAATATAAAGCTGTTGAAATAACCTTTGAGTAGGTCAGGAAAACACCTGCTTACTTCTACACAGAACTTCTTGGATGTTGACCTGTTGCTGGTCAGCAGTTCAGACCCGTTAGGGAACCTCTGTGTGCTGCAGGTGACCGACGTTCAGTTTAACGGAGCTGCATGCCAAACGGAACGGCATTGCTTTTTAGATCTTGTTTCAGATCCCAAAGCTTGAAGTACTGTAAACCCCAAAGCTTTCAGAAACCACAGCGCTCCACATATTCCAAGCTTTCAGTTGATTTTATTTACTGGGTTCTGTTTATTTTCAGGTCCAGACTTTGACCTCAGAAGTTTCAGATATCTTTTTTTTTTTTCCATGCTTCATTTAACGTGCAGTTCCTGCTCTCCGAGGGCTTGTATGCTGTTCTCATGGCGTCTAATATAGAGCTTACAGAGCTTTATACCAGCCTCACTGTGTGGGAGGAGCTTCGGGATTACCTCACCAGGTGATATGATCTCTATAGAATCAGGTATCAGTGCATAAAAAACAAAAAGAAAAGCAAAAAAACAACACCACCGTTGGATGGGGTTCAGCTCGGATGACCGTTGTCCTGATTTATAATAAAATGTCCCATGAAACAGTGATGCATGATGGTTTTCCCACTTGGTTTTCATTATGGTGCTCGCTGTGTATACATGGGGTCCATCTCCCCAGGTGAGACGATGTCCTAAGGGCATCCCTCTGGGAACATGCAGCTGTAGGCATCAGCTCAGAAGCTTAGATGTTCTAAGCATCACTCTGTGTATATTTCTACTCATTGCACCTTCTCAAACGGCACTTTACTGAATCTTGACTCTGAGTCGATTCCCATTAGAATACTGAGCTCGATGACACGATGATGGGATTGTGGCGTTAGTTGTCTGGCCGTTGTGTCACCGTCATTTTCCGGACTGCGGTTATTTTAAGCAGTACAGTATGTTATACAATCGAGAGTGAAGTGGGCGGAGCTCTGATCCAACAGGAGATTAAGAAGTTAGGCTTTAGATGTACCGATTAGCAGGAAACACAGCAATTCCTTCGCTTCGGCGTTTGTACCTGCAGGACATTTTTTGCATAAAATATGAGCAACCTGTGAGGTTTGTAATGCGACGCGTCTGCGTCGGTAATGAGATGTGTAACGGTTACGAGAGCGCAAGAATTTTAAGTGCGTTAATAAGGTAAAAACTAACCGATACTAAGTGCACAAAGTAGTGAGTATCAAGTTGGGTTCTGCTTGGAACCAAACCCAATAAACAGTCCAGTTGGAAGACTTGCAGCAAGATTTCGTGGTCCTTTGTGAATTGCGATCATTTATATGTCCAACTTTTTTTTTTTTTGTATTAAAAATATATTGCACTGAGGGGGCGGCACGGTGGCTTAGTGGTTTAGCATGTTCTCCTCTCAGCATTGCAGCACCATGTCCTCCCTGTGTCCGCGTGGGTTTCCTCCGGGTTCTCCGGTTTTCTCCCACAGTCGAAAAACATGGCTCAAGGTAATTGAGTTCTCCAAATTGCCCCATATAGAGTGTGTCTGTGTGAGTGAGTGTGTGCCCAGCAATGGATTGTCGTCCTGTCCTGGGAACCCCCCCCCCCCCCCCCCGTGACCCTAATAGAGGCTAAAGCGTAAGATAATGGATGGATATATTGCACTGTGGGTCCGCTGATTGTATAAAATAATATTTCAGGTTTAAATAATAAGTTTTATGATTACAATTTTGCACATAAAAGTTGTTTTATTAAGTGAGGAGTTAAACAGACTGATTATATAGTTTGATTGCCACCATCAAACTATAACTCTAACACTGTAAGCATCATGTTTTATAAAGTTGCTGTGCTGGTCAGTGGAGCATTAATAAAACCTTATCGCCTTATTTCTTTATTTCTTTAAAAAAAAAAAAAATCTTTTTTTTAATGGCTCAGTTCTATTTTTAGCTCCTCCGCTCGGCTCACCTTAAGGCTGCCGGTTACCGTTGCGTCACGCTGCAGGAATTTCTCGCTGCCGCTGGGTCCGCATCCAGCGGCTCTGCAATAAAAATTCCAGGTCGTTTCTTGTTACTCATTATGTGTGTTTTTTTTTTTTTTTTGTCTTCGGTTACATGATTTATTAATGAACAACTTCTCAGAAATTTCCAATTAATGGACAACAAGTGATGGATGTGTGTGTGCAGCTTGAGCCTCGTTTCGATTCCGTGGTTTCTGAGCTTCGGCTAAAAGAAGATAGATTTCGATCAAATCTGCACATGTTACAGTACATAACGAAAGCGTACAGGATCATACAGGGATGCACATCGTGAGCCGTGTGCCTGTCAATAAATAAGCACCAAGAAAAAGCTATTCATCTGCCTCCTTTGCTAAAAGTAAAGAAAGTCTCTGTGAAACAAAAAACACAGTATGTGTTTATTTAAATACTTAAAATAAATGTATGTAAACCATGTGTTTTGGGGATTTTTGTGTTTGTAAGAACCTGCAGAATGATTTCTGAAGGCATTATTGCATTGTTTGCATTGCTGATTGCCTTGTAAATATCACTAGAAACAAAAAGAAACTAACAGAAGTTAGTGGAGCGGAAAGTACACTGTTGTTCTGGAATGCGGCAGAGTGGAAGTTCCATCAAGGACTTAAACTCAGTTTGTGCGAATGTGCTTTGTTCTTTAATGACTGGGTTCTAATATCATACTGGGATTTTACTTTTTTTTTTTTTTTTTTTTTTTTTTTAAAGGGGCTTTTTTTTTTTTATAGATTAACAAAAATAATCCCTAACTAAACGAGGGTAACACAGTCTTCTGTAGCCGTGACGTTTATGAAGCAGGATGGAGGAGGTTCAATGGCGTGGCTGTTGCACGGCTTAAACGCAATAATGAAGCGAAGGAATTTCAGATTGTATGAATAACAGGACCATTTGATGATGCAACGAGTCCGAGCTCCAATCAGATGTGCAGGTTGAGCTTTTTCATTAAGACCCCTGTCCTCATGAAGTGCCACCTGTTAAGGTTTGAGCCGCTGTTCCAGATCCCTGTTCCAGCAAAAATGCATTCACAGGGTTAACAAGTCTTCTGGTACAAAGTTTGTAGATGGAATGTGTTCTTGTTCACAGTTAAATGTTCTGGAACGGATCCTTCGTTTTGCTCATTACGCTTTTATCCAAAAAAAAACTTGTTCCAATGTATCCCAACTTGTTTGGGGTCAGAGCACAGGGTTGACCACAGCATCTTGGGGCATTCAGGGTTATGGTTCTTGCTCACGGACACTCATTGGTAACTCTGTTGCCATCAGGACGGCGTTTTCGTGTCCTGAAGGCAAACACAGAGAGGATGAGGAGGAGCTTCTTCCCAACAGCGATTCGGACCCTGAACCAGGACTAAAAGGACATTTAACTTGAACCTGTAACACTGCACTGCAATATTTGCACAGAAAGCACAAGCCACTTTATAATTCCATTGCACATTGTAAATACATAGTTAAATTTGATTTTATCTTTATTTTTTATCTTACTTTATCCTATTTTTCTTATTCTTATCCTTTTAAACAAATTTTATTTTCTGTGGAGAGGTCAAAAAAAGAATTTGACTGCTGGCTGTACCATGTATAACCACGTATGTGACCAATAAACCTGATTCTGATTCTGGACCTGGGATTTGAACTCACAACCTTCTGAGCTACCACGCCCAAAGATCCAACGTTTAATTAACAGCTGTTTGAGTTGATTACATTTATATTTAGCTCCTTAGCAGTCGCTTTAATCCGGAGTGCAGATGAGAGGGAGCGGGTTCAGAGGTTTCCCTGTGGATCAGAGTCGGTCTGTGTATTAAATGCAGACGGATATTAGAACTCTATGGAGAGCAAGAGAAATAGTGGAGTGACGTGGACTCTGCCTTTAATTAAAATCTGATGATGCAAGCAAGAGGCAATGAAGAGGATGAGGGTTTGAACCCTCAGCCAAGAGGTCTTAATGATGTGGTGGGCTGGGATGTTTAAAAAAAATTTTAAAAAAGGAAAAATAAATATATATGAAATCAAGGACGGCACGGTGCTTTAGTGGTTTAGCACGTTCGCCTCTCAGCGCTAGGGATTCCCGAATCCCAATCTGGGTGGAGTTTCCATGTTCTACCCGTGTCTGCGTGGGTTTCCTCCGGGTTCTCCTGTTTCCTCCCACAGTCCAAAAAACAAGGATCAAAGTCAATTGAATTCTCCAGAATTGCCCCATATAGAGTGTGTGTTCAGTGATAGATTGGCGTCCTGTCCTGGGTCTATCTGCCCAGCGCCCAAAACGCTGTCCCCTGGATGGGCATGGGGAACCCCCCCACGACCCGAGTACAGGATATAGGGGAAGATAATGGATGAGTGGATGAAATCAGTGTTTTGTTGTTTTTGTTTTTTTTGATTCAGGAATGCCTAGCGTCTTTACAGTGTAGATCCCTGTTAACTGTGCAGGATGAAGCGTGATCGTCGCTGTTGTGCGTCACTTATATCATTCTGTACTTTTTATTCGCATTGCGTTCTTCAAACCGGAATGTTGAGAGACCGGCTCCGTACGAGGGGTTAGCTGTTTTGTTGTGTGTGTTTTTTTTTTTTTCTTTTTTTTTTTTCTTTCTCATGTCCTCCAGCTCAGTGAAACGATCACACACTGACATACAGGAAGGCAAGAAACACGGATAAATTTGCTGTGTCAGGCAGGATGTGCCGTGCGGGGACTGTGAGCTTATTTCCCCAGCTCTGAACTAATAAACTGAAAATCCCCCCATTTTTTTTTTTTTGTTTTTTTTTCCTCTTCTCTCCTCCTTCTCTCTCTCTCTCTCTCTTTCTCTCTCTGCCTTCCTCTCCCTTTCCCAGAGGGCCAATGGAGGCAGCACCCAAGAAAGATGCAGCACCCATGGTGAAGCGACCGGACGAGTGGAAAGACCCCTGGCGTAGGTCAAAGTCCCCGCGAAGAAAGCCTGGCCTCATGGGCTCCCCGCCACGTGGACACAGACGACACAGACCCTCGGGATCGTCTGTGTCTCTGTCCAATTCCTCACGGTAGTACCTCACACCACAGCCTGTATTCATGCACATGTTAATACACTGCGATGGAAATAATTTACCTTCAAATGCATAAATATAAGGAAGCATCTTTGAGACCAAATGTCTTGGAACATTTTGTCATTAAGTTCAAGTTATTTATTTAAATAAAGAGCAAGCTAAAGTGAAAGTGGCAAGATAAAACTTTTAAAAATTATATATATATATTATATGTGTATTACATATATATACATACTTATTCTCCTGGGGGGGGGGGCACGGTGGCTTAGTGGTTTAGCACGTTCACCTCTCAGCACTAGGGATTCCTGGTTCGAATCCCCATCTGGGTGGAGTTTCCATGTTCTCCCCGTGTCTGCGTGGGTTTCCTCCGGGTTCTCCGGTTTCCTCCCACAGTCCAAAGAAAAACATGGATGAAGTCCATTAATTTCTCAAAATTGCCCCATATAGTGTGTGTCTGTGTGAGTGTGTGTCCAGCGATGGATGGCGCCCCTGGATGGGCATGGGTAACCCCACCGTGACCCTAATAGAGGATGAAGCGGGAGATAATGAATGAATGAATTCTCCTTGGGGAAGTAGATGCATTTTTCCGAAGTGACCCACAGGTATACCAATTTGATGGTTGTGGTAAAAGCATGGGGTCGGCCACTACATCCCTGGAGGAATTGGAGTCTTAAAGGCCTTGCTCAAGAACCCACATTGAAAACATCAGTGGACATTGGATTTGAGGGTTAGATAGCCCAACACCCAACCACTGACCTACTGAGAAGTAGATGGCTCCTGTGTTTCATATCCAGGTTAAAAAAAAAAAAAAAAAAGTTTTTTATAAGGGCATAGCCTAAGGGTTTAATCTTAAACATGAACCCAGAACCCTCAGGCCTAACCGCCCAATCCACCAGAGCCTCTAAGCCCTGTTTTGAAATGAGACACTCTGCAGGTTCACTGTTTAAAAATAGTTGCCTGAAAGGGTGCAGAAAAGTCCAAAGTGAAAGTTTTTAGAAGGTCAGGGGAAAAATTTCATCCTGTCAGACCTGTAGGAAGAGCTGAGGAGGGTGTGGTGTAGGAATTACCAAGTGCACTGCATGGTTACCAGTGATGACATCACACAATTATTATTAGATCTCTGTTCTCGTAAAGAACAATCTGTTTTTCATTCTGAAGGAATTTACTCTGTCGAGCTCGGTTCGGTTGTGTACGGTGCGTTCAGCCTGAGAGCCTGAGAGCTCATGGTGGCTTATCATGCGTTCACGCCCCTCCTGTCAAAGTAAAGCCTTTTTGGACTTTCCATGTCAGGGAATCTCTCAGCTGTTGTTCGGGCTGATGCCGTTTGGGAGGGACACGTTAGGAGAATGTAGAATGTTAAGTTTATGATGTGTGGGGGGGGGTTTAACTAAGTGCTGTTTCCTCAGGTCTTCGTCTCGGTCTTCCTCGTACACGGGGTCCGGCTCGTCCCGTTCGCGCTCACGCTCACACTCATCATCGCTCAGTTCATACTCTTCCCATTCGTCTCAGCACAGCTCCTTCACCGGCAGCCGCTCCAGGTAAGAGACGCCACCTGACGGGCGGGCGGGAGAGCGAGGCACCCGCGGTGCGATGGGTAAAAGCGGTACAGTTTGTAAAAATGTTTAATTTAATAGTTGGCTTATTTTTCCAGGTCAAGATCTTACTCCTCTACTTCCCCCATGCCCCCGGCCCAGAGGAACGCTGCGAAGATCAAAGCAGAGCAGCCGCCTGCGGTGGTCAAAGGGTAAAAAAGCACTTTTTGGACAAATACCATGTCCCCCTTTTTTGTGGGATAGTTAAATAATTATTTGCTTTTATTTGATGTCATACAGTCAGCCAACATGTTGAATTTATTCATTGTTTTTTTTTTATATATATATAAAGTAGGCACCCCATGAAACCTGGTCCAGTGCCTGTTCCTCGTCGGGACAAACCCCCCGCTGCCATCACCAAGAAGGTCCCGAGTCCTGTGGTGCCAAGCAAACCTATAAAACCTGCCGTTGAGGTGACCAAACCTCCCAACGTCCGAGAAGGGGCCAGACCACCGCCGCCCAGAGAACCTGGAAAACCCCCGAATGTCAGGGAAGGCAGGAAGAAAGAGCGTCGGGCACATGGCCCCCGCAGGTATTGTTTCGTTTAAGAAAGCTACAGTTATTAATTATACTTAATGCGGGTTAAGTCCCTGCCCTTTTTAATGTAATGCAATTGACAACCAGTCTCTGTAATTACAGGAATTAATTGCATTTAATCAGAATTCACACAACATTACACTGAGGACCATGTATCGGTTGCCATGACGGATTTAGGATTAATCCCCAAACTGTCACATTGATAATCCCATACCATAACCCCCATGATGCCACGCCCACAATATATTAATACATTTACATGTTTGGTCATTTAGCAGACGCTTTTATCCAAGCACAGGGTCGGCCACAGCATCTCCGGAGCAATGAGGGTTAAGAGTCTTGCTCAAGGACCCACTTCAGTGGACCTGGGATTTGAACCCACAACCTTTAGGTTGATAACCCAACACCCCAACTACTAAGGCACCAAGCCCATTAATACGTAATATATATAACCCTGGCGCTTTCATAATTTAAGAGATCTTCTAACGAACTCATCGTCATCGCTGGGCACTCACTCACACAGACACAATTTAAAGCAGCTAATTGACCTTGAGTCCACGTTTTTGGACTGGGAGAGAGACGGGGAGAACATGGAAACTCTACCCAAGTCGGGATCCGAACCTCGATCCCCAGCGCTGAGAGGCGGCCGTGTTGACTCATTTACTCATTTCCCCTTTCAGCCCCGTTTTTTTTTTTCCTGTTTAAATTTAGATTTGGCTCTGAGGTGCAGAACCTACAGTTGCCCTGAATTTCTGCTTTTTGTTCACTTTGTGACTAAAAAAAAAAATTAAGATATTTTTATTTTAAAAAATCATGAAAATTAAAGGGACATTTTGTGTGAATCGCATATTCAAATCCGAACCTTGAGTTCTGCAGTCTGCAACGTTTCTCTAGAACATTGTGAATGACCCGGCGCGACCTGGGGAACTGAAAGGACTTCCACCCAACGCGTCAGGATTTGTGTTCATGTGAATTTTTTTTTTTTTTTTTTTTTTTTTTTTTTTTTTTTAAATGGATGCATTTGCATTTATCCAACCTCAGCCAGCCAGACAAGAGCGACTCTGTGAGGTCGTGTGGGCGTTGATGGGTGTGAGGGCGTGTGTGAGTCGGTGGAATACCTCAGTGGACATTCTGTCGCAGGCCGAGGGGGAAAAACGCCGGTCTCTCCTGGCGGTTCTGGCATGAAAGAGCTTTTGTTGGCTTTTTGTTGACAACCTCACTTGTGTGAATCTCCTGTAACTTCCCTTAGGGAACTCCTGGATCCCGTTCCATGATGATAAAGCTTGTTTGTTCTTGGCCTCGCTTCACACCCCGCCGTGCAATTAACCAATCCCGAGTTTTATGGCGGTGTGTGCAGATCGGTTAAAAATAACTTGGTTTAGTTTTGATAAATCTCACGGCGTGTGAAAGGAACGAGACGTCCGTTCAGAATGAAGCGAATCGAGCCGAGGTGGCCGCTGTCCGAGCTCCTGCTCATTCAGATGACAGGGTTATTAATGCAACCAGAAAACATTTAAGGAATTTATACACATCATTACGGCATCATCTGTTTTTAATGATTACACCATTCATCTAATAATTAAATCTGAATTCTCATCATCAGTCATATTATTTTATAATTCAATGCAGTTGGTTGGTGGTACCATTAGCAATCCATCTATCTTTTCACTTTCCGCTTAATCATCTATTAGAGTCGCGGGGGGGGTTACCCATGCCCATGCCCATAGAGGGGAGAATGTTTCGAACAGGCCAATGTATTGCTGGACACACACAAAACCATCCATCCAGCCATTATCTTCCGCTTTATCCTCTACTAGGGCTGTGGGGGGGGCGTTTCGGGCGCTGGGCACATACACCCAGGACAGGATGCCAATCTATCACTGGGTACACACTCACTCACACAGAAACACACTATTTGGGGCAATTTGAAGAACTCAAATGAGCTTGATCCATGTTTTTGGACTGTGGGAGAAAATCGGAGAACCCGGAGGAAACCCAAGCAGACACGGGGAGAACATGAAAACTCCACCCAGATGCGGATTCGAACCGGGAATCCCCAGTGCTGAGAGAAGAACGTGCTAAACCATCAAGCCACCGTGCCGCCCTACACACAAAAACTATATGTTGGCAATTTAAAACAGCCAGTTTACCTTGAATCCATTTTTTTCTACTGTGGGGAAAAAACCCACACGCACATGTGGAGTGCATGGGCGCTTCACCCAAATCGGAATTCGAGCCTGGATCCCCAGCGCTGAGAGACTGACGAGCCAACCACTAAGCCATCTTAGTGGCCAGCATTAGCAAGGTTATAAATATTGCAGGTTCAGATGACGTTGTGTCTGTGCCGTGATTGTTGGCACCAGGTGGGCTGGGTTAATGTCATATACTCAGGTTTTTTGGGGGGATTTTTTTCCTCTGCTGTGTTCTAAATTGTTTACAAAGGGTGCAGTAATAATAATAGCTGTTATATTCATTCATCCATTATCTCCCGTTTTATCCTCTATTAGGGTCGCGGGGGGGTTCCCCATGCCCATCCAGGGGGAACGTTTTGGGCGCTGGGCAGATACACCCAGGACAGGGCGCCAATCCATCGCTGGACACACACTCACTCACACAGACACACTCTACATGGGGCAATTTGGAGAACTCAATTGACTTGATCCATGTTTTTGGACTGTGGGAGGAAACCGGAGAACCCGGAGGAAACCCATGCGGACACGGGGAGGACATGAAAACTCCACCCAGATGGGGATTCGAACCGGGAATCCCTAGTGCTGAGAGGAGAACATGCTAAACCGCTGTTATATTCACTGAATTTAATTTGTGAATTATTTAGAAAATGTGCAAACTCCTAGAGCTCTGAAGTCGTGTCATCGTTTTGTAACCAGAGGGGCAACTCCAGTGGTCTTCAAATCAGACGTAAAATAAAATAAAAAAAGCCCCAAATTTCTGCTGTAAAGCTTATGTTACTGGTTTGCATTAATGTCATGTATTGGTTGATCTCTGAGGTGCAGTGAGAAGCGTGACGAGGAGATAAAAATGCCTCGAAGAATTATTTTGCATCTCAAGCCTTTCAGGATGTCCGCTGGACTTGAGCGATCTGATGATGAGGCTGGAAATCTATGTGCTGTTTGTTGCACAAGTTCTTCCCTGATGGCTCGTTTACAAATGGCCTTTTCTATGCAAATGTGCTGCTGGCCTCGAGATATAAAGGAAATCTTTTGGCTTTTGCTCTTTTGAATAAAAACTTTCCCTCATACCTGCAAGCCGCGGCGGTAACACTGTGGTCTGCTTTTCTCTCCTCCTACGCGATTATTCCCCCGGAGGACCGCACCACCGCATGGAAGATAAAACTATTATACTAATCTAAAGGTCAGGAGGAGGCTGCGTTTTAGTCCTGTATTAAGTTTAAAGCATTTGGGGACATTGTAGATCATTGGCTAGAAGGTCTCTGTCCAAATACATGGCTGGACAAGAAACCCTGCCTGACCTGGAACTTTAATTATTATTATTATTTTTATTTTTTTTAAGCTTTTGACAAAAGAACATTGTCTTAAAGCTTCATTTTCAATTTTCAACAACATTTTGTACATTTCGGTCATTAGAAGAAGAGTCTTTAAATTCTTTAAGGGATCAAGAGGCATCAGGGGTCTGATCTCATGACTGAATGCTCAAGACTCCAAAAATATCATACAAAGCACTAAATACACGAGAGAACTTAATAGACTATAACAATGTCTTGGGCGGCACGGTGGTTTAGTGGTTTAGCATGTTCTCCTCTCAGTGCTAGGGATTCCCGGTTCGAATCCTTATCTGGGTGGAGTTTCCATGTTCTCCCGTGTCTGCGTGGGTTTCCTCCGGGTTCTCGGGTTTCCTCCCACAGTCCAAAAAACATTGATCAAGTCAATCGAATTCTCCAAATTGCCCCATATAGAGTGTAAGTGAGTGAGTCCAGTGATAGATTGGCGTCCTGTCCTGGGTGTATCCGCTCAGCGCCTGAAACGTTCTCCCCCTGGATCAGCATGGGGAACACACACCCCCTCCCCCCCCGCAACCCTAGTAGAGAATAAAGCGGAAGATGATAGATGGATGGAAAACAATGTCTTCAACATTTCCCAAATCTGCTGTCCGCATGCATTTGGGATTTTATTGGTGTATTTTTTTTTATTAATTTTATTTTTTTTAATTTTAAGCAGTGTGTCGGTTGCACGGTCCCGCAGCCGGTCAGAGCAGAGCACGGACTCTGATGACCTGCACTCTGATCTAAACCATCCTTCCACACCAGGTCTCACCTGTGAAATGAACAGGAGCTGATCATGCAAAAACGTCCCAGACTAAAGACCAGGCACCTGTCTTCTATATAGTATCCAAAGACATATGAAGGTCATATGAACTGCAGAATTGCTGGTTACAGAAACATTACCTTAGTCTTTGGGGTAAAAAAGCTCTGCTCTTTGCTGTGACCTTTGAGGCGGTGCTGGGGATCTGCCTGTGTAGCCTGCAGGCCTAAAGCATCTGAGCGGCATGTTTTTAAATGTTAAGGGACACATGCAGCGACGCTGATAATGACTTACCGTATTTTCCGGACCATGAGGCGCACCGTATTATAAGGCGCAGTCTGAATTACGGGGTCTATTTCTGTATTTGTCCCATGTATAAGGCGCGCCGTACTATAAGGCGCAGTCTGAATTACAGGGTCTATTTCTGTTCGGTACTTATTCTGTACAGCAGCGTATTATAAGGCAGTTGCTAAAACATACGATCTACAAGAAAAGTAAAGGATGCAGAACACTGATTTATAATTGAAGTTTATTCTACTACTTGATAAAACACACATTATTTTTAATCCCTCTTCTCCCACAAATCCATCAGTGTCCTTGTCTTCTGTGTCTGAATTAAAAAGCTGTTTCACTATCGATCACTCCGGTGTCCCCCTCATCGATGTCCGAGTCCGTCTCGTCTCCAGGCGGCCGTTCGGCGACGATGCCGGCTTTGTGAAAGCTCGGACGACGGTCACAGCAGAAACCTCAGCCCAGACGTCCACAATCCATTCACAGACGGTGGCGTAACTCGCCCCGCCGCCGCCTCCTGAGTTTTAGTAAACGTGTGTTCGCCGTCTATCATCCATCGCTCCCACGCCGCCCGCAACTTTACTTTAAACACCCCGTTTACGCCAATGTCCAGCGGTCGGAGTTCTTTATTTAATCCTCCCAGAATGACGGCGAGCTCCGAATTAATTTATTTACTTTTATAGAATTTGTAACTCAGTACATGTATACGGCGCACTGGATTATAGAGCAAAAATTTTAGGCTTTTAGGTGCGCCTTATAGTCCGGAAAATACGGTATTTGGAAGCGTTCCTCGTCTGCACCATGGTGGCAAGACGTTATGCATTCTACGATATTCGTTCTCATATATACTTGTGTCTTTTAGAAGAACACTAAGTGTCAGTGGCAGCGGCAGCAGTTACACCGGTTCCAGCTCCAGGTCTCGGTCCTCGTCCGGTTCCCTTTCTCATTCTGGATCCCACAAGTCCAGGTGCTGACTGCTGACAATCAATCATCATCGTGAGACAAATTAAAGGGGCGGGATTTAATATATATGTATATATGTGTGTGTCTCTGGAACAGGTCTCTGTCTGTGAGCAGTGTGTCATCGGTGTCCTCCGCGTCGTCCAGCAGCAGTTCGGTGCGGAGTGCGGACTCCGACGACATGTATGCGGACCTTGCCAGCCCGGTGTCCTCTGCCAGCTCCCGCTCGCCCACGCCAGGTCACGTACGCAAAGAGCGAGGACCGGCGCGGGAGCGGGACGCCAACAAAGAACGAGGTACCCATGCCTCTCTTTCAACCCTATGTCCCTCTTCTTATTAATTTAGTCTTTTTTTCATTTAAAAAGCATAAAGCTGTTGCCATGGCGTTATTAAATTTCCATTCGTGTGTGTACCATAGCCTATATACCATAGCCTATATAATAATAATATAATAACGAGTGGGAAGTTGGTATGTTCTCCTATATGTCTGTATGATTTCTTCCCACGGTCCAAAAATTGCAAGCTGTTGCGATGGTGTTGCATTAGTGTGAGTGTCTGTGTTGTGAATCCGTTTAATGAACTTACTTTTGAAACCCGCTGAGAAGGCTCTCCGAAACCCGAGGAGGCGGAGCTTCAGGTTTTTGCACTTTGCAATGCACTTGAAACCCCGACAGGTAGATGTGTAGAAAAATAGGTCTGGGCAGCCCGGCCGTTCTGCTGGAGCTGCGCTGCGGTCGCATGATCTTTTGCAGCTAAATGTTTCAAGTCTGAAATAATTTGTTGAGTCACTTTCAGTGAAACCTGTTTGGAATTTGCTTAAATAGCTCACCATTGTTGTGGCCTTTGTGGTCGTCACTGTTTGTTGACATTTCGCCGCCTGCCGCGTTGTTCTGCATAGGAAAGCCCGCGAAGAAAGACGAGGCTTTCAAAGATGACAGGAAGAGAGCCGACCATTCTGGACTGCCGCCCAAAGCTGACTCGGGCATGCCGAGGTCTGGCCCTGGCAACCGAGGGCACCCGGTCAACGCACCACCCATGGGCTCGGCGGGGGTATACGGCTCGCATAAGGACATCAAGCTCACTCTGCTCAACAAGGTGGCTGTTTTGCATTTATATATATATATTTTATTTATTTTTTTTGTCCTCCCCCCCCCCCCCCCCCCCCACGTGCTGCGGCTAACCATGTGTTTCTATTCTGCATACGCAGCAGCAGGTAGACCGGAGCAATAGGAAGAGGTACTTTCCTGCAGACAAGGAAAGACCGATGTCCCCCGTCAGCAAGAGAATGGCACTGTCTCCTGACCGAGGTGAGCGACCCATATTATTGGAAATGCCCCGATAATAACTCGAGCCGTACATTTTGGCGTTCTGCAGAAGCACTCCGTTCTCGCTGCCGAAGGGAATTTGGTTTAATGCAGAGCTCAGCGGTTTCACTTCAGTACCCATGCAGCCACACAAAGCCTGCTTTACTCTTACAGGTCGCGACAGGAGGCCTGGACGGTCCCCGCCTTCACCCCGACCCGATCGCTCAAGGGGCCAGGTTCCACGGCCCATGCCCCCACATGAAAACAGGTACGCACTGCCACTGCATCACCGGGGACATTTCAGTAATATAAATAATTTCTATATACATTCATGCATTATGTTCTGCTTTATCCTCTATTAGAGTCGCGGGGGGGACGTTTTGGGCGCTGGGCAGATAGACCTAGGACAGGGCGCCAATCCATCGCTGGGCACACACACAGACACACTCTATATGGGGCAATTTGGAGAACTCAATTGACTTGATCCATGTTTTTGGACTGTGGGAGGAAAGCGGAGAACCCGGAGGAAACCCACACGGACACGGGGATAACATGGAAACTCCACCCAGATGGGGATTCGTAGCGGGATTCCCTAGTGCTGAGAGGAGAACATGCCAACCACTAAGCCACCGTGCCACCTAATTTCTATATATTTTATTTAATTTTAACTTATTTGCAGTAGACCCGAATGCATCACACTGATTTATATATCGAGCTTGCTCGGATCTTAGTCACAGGGTTTCCATGATCGTGGCAGCAAACTGTTGCTCATGGCTGGAATACGTTGTAAAGCTGTGTTTACCTAACTCAACCTCACAGATGTGCGCCGTTGGATCATTTCCTCAGTAAATAAAAGACCCGCTGAAAGCTCTTTCCCCCTTCTATTCTCTACTACCGTATTTTCCGGACCATAAGGTGCGCCGTACTATAAGGCGCAGTCTGAATTAGGGACTCTATTTCTGTTCGGTACTTATTCTGTACAGCAGTGTATTATAAGGCACTTGCTAAAACATACGATCTACAAGAAAAGTAAAGGATGCAGAACACTGATTTATAATTGAAGTTTATTCTACTACTTGATAAAACACACATTATTTTTAATCCTCTTCTCCCACAAATCCATCAGTGTCCTTGTCTTCTGTGTCTGAATTAAAAAGCTGTGTCTCTATGGAGCACTCCGGTGTCCCCCCTCATCGATGTCTGAGTCCGTCTCATCTCCAGACGGCCGTTCGGCGACGATGCCGGCTTTGTGAAAGCTCAGACGACGGTCACAGCAGAAACCTCAGCCCAGACGTCCACAATCCATTCACAGACGGTGGCGTAACTCGCCCCGCCGCCGCCTCCTGAGTTTTAGTAAACGTGTGTTCGCCGTCTATCATCCATCGCTCCCACGCCGCCCGCAACTTTACTTTAAACGCCCCGTTTACGCCAATGTCCAGCGGTCGGAGTTCTTTATTTAATCCTCCCGGAATGACGGCGAGCTCCCAATTAATTTTCTTCACTCGGCTTTTCTGTGAGATGAGCGCAAATGGAGTTACAGATCAGCAGGGACGGTGATGTGTGGAAAACACCACCCGGTTGCACAACAACACTTTTATAGATTTTGGAACTCAGTACAGTATAAGGCGCACCGGATTATAAGGCGCACGTCCGATTTCTGGAAAGATTTTAGGCTTTTAGGTGCGCCTTATAGTCCGGAAAATACGGTATTTCCTTTTCAGATGCGTCTCGTATATTTAGTTCCATCGGTAGAGCGTCCAGATCGAGCGCTCGTTTCCGTCGGGTTTATTACATAATCGGTAACTTTACTACTGAAACTGAGTAACCGCCTGCAGTCGGCCACCGGGCCGCCGGTAATCTCTTGCATTTGCACGTTTAAATAACCTGCTTTCCCGCCATGATCCACACGTATTAATTCAAAGCTCTTCGATCAAAACACAATGAGCAATCGTACCGTAAACTAGCAGAAGAGATCAGAGACTTACAAATCACCAAGGAATGAGCGCTGTGGTGCGTTTAAAGCATTATAAACCAGGAGCTTTAATAAGATTAGAAAGATGAAGTTCTAAAGCAAAACTGACATCAGGGAAATGGTGCTTAGGCCTATGACTATATATTAATGACATGGGATCTCAATTTTCTCTGATTCCTCAATTATTTAATTTTAAACCTCTCCAAAGGCTCAATTCTGTCCCTAATGACGATCGTAGCGTGTTTCATGCCGTTCTCCGTATCTAACAGGTTGCCCCTGTTATCAGACACACACGCCGTGTTAATGTGAATAATGACTCGCAGGCATTTTAAATAGCTTACAGTCATTTAGTCATTAACTCGAGTTATTATACTCCAGTAGGAAAGCCTGGATATCAGATGATCTGATGTGACTCAAGCTTAAATAAAAGCTGGATCCAGGTCAGAGATGATGCAATGTTGTCGTTCCTTTCCAATCACGTTCCTAATATTCCGGCCCCTGCAATAACGAGCGGGTATGAACAGCCGGTGTTTAAAAAAAAAAAAAAAGGACTTTTATTAAAATGGGGAAGAACGGAGACGTAAAGCGCCCACTCGTGTGCAAACACATGGAATCCTCGTGACGCACCAAACCTTAAGGACATGTGCTCGTGGGACGTGGTCATCGAAGGCAGGCCTGTGCCAAAATCACAACAAACCGCCCATCTGAATTTGGAGGTGATGTCGGCGTTGTGATGCTTATATTGCTGTGTAAGGTGGGGGGCAGGCCACATGTAGAATTATGAATATTAATAACCTCATAAATATATATAGAACAAAACAATGAACAGATTTTATTTACTATAGAATGTGATTATTATTATTTATTATTATAATTTTTTTTTTAAATCCCAAAATAAGAGTTATGAACATGATCCTCATGACTTCAGCGCTCTCTTCACTGAGTGCACTCACTCGGGATTTTGGGATGCAGCCCTTTTTGTGCTGGGGGTCAGGACCAGATTGAAATGTTAACGGTGATGCTTAGTCCGCTCTTGTGCTTCTACAGGAAGCGTCCCCTGTCTCCACCAGCCAAGTCTTCTGGGAGGGGTGTTGCCGGGCCTATGGGGAAAGCGCCTGCTCCCGCGGCAGGTTCCGGTTCCGGTTCGGGCAAGACGGGCAGCACCCTGTCCCGCCGCGAGGAACTCCTGAAGCAGCTGAAGGCCGTGGAGGACGCCATCGCTCGCAAGAGGGCCAAGATCCCCGGGAAATGAGCCCCGGACCCGCTCGGTTCGACCCGGCCTTCGGGGCCGCGAGTTCCCCCGAGGACACGTCCCCCTCAGATACGAACAGTGGATGTTTTGAGGACCTTCGGTGGGCTTGGTCCTGGTGCGTGATGAGTGTGACCTTTCTGCCTCCTTCACCCTCAGCGCAAGGTCATGTCCATTTTATATGATGTTCTGGTAGACGGGTGACCGCACACCCCTTCATGTGTTCTGTTCCTGCAGGACAGAAGCTTTACCGTAGTGTGTCCTCACGAACAGACCTTTGTTCTCATTTGTTCTTCACGCAGTTCCTTTCTGTTCTCTGCTGGTTCTCTTGCGCTCCTTGGTTCATCCAGTCAGGACTGAAGCTCTTACTTAGGTCGTCATCATCATCATCGTCGTCATCATCATCATGCTAAATGTCCCCTGACGTCTCCACTCGCAGGACTTTCACGTCGCTGTGGGCTCGACCCAGGACGCCACGCCGCTCTGTCTTTTTCCACAGGCTGCATTTCTTGACCTCCCGACCTGTACGAATTCCGGATGACGACACGCCTCCGTACGAAAGTAGAGAACGAACGACCGTGATGTATCGCTTTTATAAGACCCGCCTCGGTTTCTCTTTTTGTCCCTTTAGAACTTCGCCGGAGAACTGTATTTTATTTTGTTCCCTCATTTTTAGCTGCGTGTAAGAGGCTGTTGTCGGAACTCTGCTCTGAGATCAGAAGGTATGTCTTGCTTTTTGTGACAGAAAGCTTCTAAATAAACTATTTTGATAAAACAGAGTGCGACGTCCCGCGTGGTTCCGTCTGATGGACGCCGTTACCGTCTGAAGATCTCACTGCTGACATTTAATACACGATTACGGGATGCAGACAGTAAGCTCTCCGTGTTCTCGTTTCAGCATCAAGGAATGAATTACAACCAGCCGAGAGTTTTGGACACGCCCTCTTTCTGCTGTCCATGTTCTCAGTTCCACTCGCTGTGAAGATGGACTTTGTAGTTCTACAATTCCACTCTGTAGTCCATCTGTCTGTACATACTGCGTACTCTGTTCTAATGGTCAGGATCCCAATGGTACCACCACAGAGCAGGGAGTATTGGGTGGGTGCATCAGTCCTATCCCAGCAGTGTCACTGAGGTGGAGAAATGAACCTACAGCAGCACTGCTGCACTAAACCCCCCTCACCACATCAGTGTCACCACAGAACTGACAATCAACAATCCACCACCCAAATGATACCTGTTCTGTGATGCTCCTGACCAACAGAGGACAGAGAACCCACAGGGGACTATCAACAACAAAGAACACGGATGGACTACAGTAATTGTAAAACTACAAAGTCCATCTATATGATAAGTGGAGGACATGAAGAATGGAGCAGGATGGGGGCGTGTCCTAACTTTTTTTTTTTTCAGTCTGCAACATGTTTCTTAATTACTTAACTGTCAGCATCGAAAGAAAAGCACTCACCATTTTTGTGGGGAACTTTTAATAAATAGTGGAAGATATGATGACGGCAGAGATGGGAAACCAAACCGAAATGAGACACTGCGCTGAAAAAATAGTGGAATTCTGGAAAAAAGTTTTAACTGCCATTTAACAAAACTTTGTTATTGAAGCTGAAAATCTTAAAGTTTTAATCGTTTATTTCTAAATTCTGAATGGAACTGATCTCCTGTTATCTTTGCATCAGCAGTAGATCATGTCTCCACGGTGATAAATGATTCTGCTGCTCGTCTCATGTGGGTCATGGCGTGGAGAGAATAGTCATAGTTTTGTTTTTTGTTTTTTTTAGGATCAGATGATTGTATTATTACAGCTGTATCTTCTAATTGGGTTAAGCTTCCAAATTTTAAAAGTATTAAGTTCTTAAGGTGTGTTTTCAGGTTGTGGAGGTGGGAGGAGGTCATGTGGGAGTGGGGGCATTGTTTTGTTTAAACAATGTGATAAAGAATTTTTTTTTTTTTTTTTTTTTTTTTACTAATGACCAATTTGTTTAAATAAAAAAGCGACATGTTTTTTAGTCTTTATATAAAGCGTTTGATGATTTTATCATTGTGTACATTGTGAATTTCCCTCTTTCTAGTGAGCAGAAATTGTTGACTTGACAATCGGAATCAGAACAATTTATTAGTCCCAATTGTGCAATTGCAATTAACCCAATTTAATGTCCTTAATTAGGAGGTTGGGCCGTCTGCGACACTCGAGATGTTCCAAATCTACCCAGATTAGGATTTGAACCTGCTGTTCATGTTGTCACTTGAGGCAGAAGGGCAACCTGTAACTGGGCTGCACCACAAAAAAAAACCCTAACCTTTGGATGAGCCAGGTTTCATTCATCTCATTAACATTTAAAGACTCCACACGCTCCAAAAATCGTGTAAAAAAAAAAAAAAAACCCTCATGCGGTTCACTGACGAATTTATTCATCAGAAAAATAAATCAGAAATTATTTAAAAGGGGTTATTATTAAAGCTTTAGTATCCGTCAGGTGTTGATGTCGCGGAACCTCAGTCCTCGTAGTTCATCTGAAACTATAATCCCGACCGTTGATCATTTCCACAAAGCTGCATACTGACATTCTTCGCTTCGTTCTGGAAATATTGGTTCTTCATTCCTGATTAATGATGAAATGGTTTACGATGATGAAATACACCTTCATGTAGTCCGTCCCTCTGAAACCTCTCGTCTCTAAAGAGAATGCATTGTCTTTGAGTTGCCGGCTCCTTACTTTTTGCCCTTTTCGTGCCACACGGGCATCTGGTTTTGGGAAATGCAGATCATTCCGCGTGCCAACCCACTGAATATTCCACAGACGTGTTACTGATGCCGGGCGGCATGGTGGCTTAGTGGTTTAGCACGTTCGCCTCTCAGCACTAGGGCTTCCTGGTTCGAATCCCCATTTGGGTGGAGGTTTCCATGTTCTCCCCGTGTCTGCATGGGTTTCTTCCGGGTTCTCCGGTTTCCTCCCACAGTCCAAAAACATAGATCAAGTTAATTGAATTCTTAAAAATTGCCCCCTATAGAGTGTGTCTGTGTGAGTGAGTGTGTGCCCAGCGATGGATTGGAGCCCTGTCCTGGGTTTATCTGCCCAGCGCCCGAGACGTTCTCCCCTGGATGGGCATGGGGAACCCCACCGCGACCCTAATAGAGGATAAAGCGGAAGATAATGAATGAATGAATGAATGCCTTACAATGAGGACAGACTGGATCCTACCAGGACAGAAACTATTTAAAGTTGGCACTAAGTGGCTTAAACTGTGCTGGCATTCCCGTTGCTAGAGGTAATCCCTGAGGGTGGGGGGGTGGAGGGGAGGTCATAACGATGACGGTAGTTAATTAACCTTTTATTTCTTTTGTCTGCTGTTTTCTGTATGTAATGTATGATTGGGATTAGGGTTCGAGGTCAATTTTCCGAAACCTTTTCAATCAGGTTCTTATCTACAGAACCCTGTTTTTGTTCAAATGGTTTTTTTTTTCTCTCGATCTGGATTTACATTTAGAATAGAATAAAAAAAATGTTATTGTCCATTAATCTTACATTAAATAGCAGTCTGGCAGACAAATACATGTACAATACAATACAGTAAACACATTCATTCATTATCTTTCGTTTTGTCCTATATCAGGGTCGCAGGGGGGGGTTCCCCATGCCCATCCAGGGGAGAACATTTCGGGCGCTGGGCAGATACACCCAGGACAGGGCACCAATCTATCGCTGGACACACACTCACACAGACACTCTATATGGGGCAATTTGGAGAACTCAGTTGACTTGAACCATGTTTTTGGACTGTGGAAGGAAACCGGAGAACCCGGAGGAAACCCACGCGGCCACGGGGAAAACATGGTAACTCCACCCAGATTGGGATTCGAACCGGGAATCCCTAGTGCTGAGAGGTGGACGTGCCAACCATTAAGCCACCGTGCCCTCTGTAAACTCGTATATAATTTAAAAATTTTTTTAAAGAGTATATATGTATGTGTGTGTATATATATATATATATATACACAAATTGTTATCCTTATCCTTATTCAAAATATTCACCGCAGACGGAACAAATGACTTTTTGTACCCATTCTTCTTAGCTAGTGGAACCTTAAGTCTCCTGCCTGATGGCAGAAACTGAAAAGATGAGTAAAGAGGATGAGTAGGGCCTCATTGTAGACCTGAATTGCCTTTTTTGTTATAGATCGGCTGTATAAATCCTGTAATGACAGCATGTTTGGCACCAATGATCTTTTGCAGACGTTTTTATCCAAAGTGACTTACAAATAAGAACATCACAAGTCAGAAGTTATGCAGAAAACCATTCATTCATTCATCATCTTCCGCTTTATCCTCTATTAGGGTCGCGGTGGGGTTCCCCATGCCCATCCAGGGGAGAACGTCTCAGGCGCTGGGCAGATACACACAGGACAGGGCGCCAATCCATCGCTGGGCACACACTCACAGACACACTCTATATGGGGCAATTTTTGAGAATTCAATTGACTTGATCCATGTTTTTGGACTGTGGGAGGAAACCCATGCAGACACGGGGAGAACATGTAAACTCCACCCAGATTCAAACTGGGAATCCCTGGCGCTGAGAGGCGAACGTGCTAAACCACTAAGCCACCGAGCCGCCCTTGCAGAAAACCAACTATACTGTAAATTCATCAAACCTGATTATTTGATGCTGTGCCCCCCCCCCCCCCCACACACACACACACACACCTTTTTTTGTTCTATTCTTTCTCCTACAACAGGCTTTGATCACAATGCACAGGAAAACTTTTTGTTTCAATACTTTTCAGAATCCCTGCCGTCTACGTATGTTAATTGGAGCAACCTTCATTCAACAGGGTAAGCGTGATAAACCATCACTTCACATTTTGTCGGATGTCGGCGTTTCCACCTCACGTCACATCGAGACTTCCACTCCGACGTGGATTCACCCTGAAAGCACGGAAACCTTTCCGAAACGGTTCCACGCCGCCCCTCTGGGATCTCCGGTCTCATTTCCATACAGGGAAACTCGTGCGGTCTAAAGTGTGTTCAATAAAGAGGCCTTTCACCGTCGATCTCGTGGAGTTTTGGACGGTTCTCTTTATTGTCTCTTATGTCACAATTATCACCATCATTATGTTTATGCCGTGTTTCAAAAACAGGAAGCTCGTCGTCACATTCATGCCACTGTTTAATCATCTTCATGCTGAAGTGGCTCCGTCCAAAGGGTCATTAAACTACCGGTTTTTCAGGATGTTCTCAAGCACATGTAGAAAGGTGGGTATGATTTAATTTAAAAAAAAAAAGGTTTCCTGTATAATCTTTATTGTGCCTTAGAGAACGTGACTCATTTCCTCTTATATACTCTGCGGATCAAAGTATTGAGCCATCAGCTTGTTATGATGTCATTAGAAATTGGATTCTCCTTTGCAGCTACTGTTTTTAAACAGATATTAACATGCGTTTTACAATTCCTCCAGGTCCTCAATGGGACAGAAGTGGATCAGACGCAGCAGTGCTGCCCGACTTTTTAAACTCCACCGTCATCAGAGACAGGAGCTCATCTGATTGTAGCGCCGCTGTATTTTATGCGCTTATCAGCACATCATCAGTGTCTCTGCAGTTCTCAGTATGATCCACCACCCAGGCAGTACCCACTGTGGGTCCTACACATTTAGGAACCAAAGGAAAGGGGGGGTCATCAAAATATGTAGAGGAACAAATTGACTTCAGACAGATTTCTGACCACAGAATGGCAGGTGTCCGAAATAGTCTATAAACCATCCACGGTTTCCATTATATTATCACATCTGGGAATTTGGGATGAATTGGAACAGACACTCGTAAAGAAGTGTTAACATTAAAACGCTTTCTGATGGTGTCTCAAAGAACATAAGTCATTTCCTCTTATTTACATGGGCAAAAGTATTGGGCCATCACCCTGTGGTGGCTTCCTATTCGGAGTTAACACCCCGCACCCTACCACCACCCCACCCACCGCCACACACACACACACACAGTTTCTGCTTCGGTGATAACGTTACAGTATGTTGGAGTGGAAAGTGATGCAAGCCATCTCCGTTCAACAACAGGTGTATGATGGGTTTGAGGTTAGGGCTCTGTGTACGTTCTGTCCATCATGCTGGAACAGTTAACCGTCCTCCAAACCGTTGGAAGCATAGAGTTGTCCAAAGATGTGTATGTTTTCGGGTTGTGGAGGTGGGATGAGGTCATGTTGTGGGGGTGGGGGCATTGTTTTGTGATGTTAAAAGTGCTAACCGCTTTGCGCCACCGTGCCATGTGATTCACTGTCCTCCTGATCAGAAGAGGTGCGGGGGGGGGGGGGTGGGGGGGGGGTTGTGCAATAGTTGAGGGAATCACCTTTTCACGGTTCTCCAGTCTCACAATCACAGGGCAGCAGATTTAGATTGCCAGATTACAGTATACCATGTTTTTAGAGCATGCAGATATGGGGAGAACATGCAAATGCCACAATGAAAGCCCTGGTTTGTCCTAAAATGTCCTAAACAGTCCTAAGATGTAAAAGCCCCCTCACTGTTCCCTTTAGAACACGTTCTGCTCAGCCGGACATCGAGAAGGTGGAAGTTTTTAGCTGAAAGTTTTGTTTAAAATCAATACAGAAGTCGGAGTTCTGATGCTCAAAACCTCCATCAACTCGATAACGAGGTTCGAGCCTCAGACTCCGCCTCCGGAATTTCACTCCATCAGTTCTTCCTGCGTTTAAAAGTCTTATTATAGCATTATGTTCGGAATGTGTTCTATTTTCTAAAGTTTATTTAAAGAACACACAGGTCCGTGAGCTCGAAATAACCCTCACAACTGAAGGAAGGAATTGCATTCCACCTTTAATATTGACTTCATATTGACTACAGTAAAGACATTCATTCATTATCTCCCACTTTATCCTCTACAAGGGTCGCGGGGGGGTTCCCCATGCCCATCCAGGGGAGAACATTTCGGGTGCTAGGCAGATACACCCAGGACAGGGCGCCAATCTATCGCTGGGCACACACTCACTCACACATACACTCTATATGGGGCAATTTGGAAAATTCATTTGACTTGATCCATGTTTTTTGACTGTGGGAGGAAACCGGAGAACCCGGAGGAAACCCACTCGGACACGGGGAGAACATGGAAACCACCCATATGGGGATTCGAACCAGGAATCCCTAGTGCTGAGAGGCAAAGGTGCTGATCACTAAGCCACTGTGCCGCCCTTACTTCATAATATTTTAATATTTTAATATTTACTTCATAAATTATTGAATCGATTAAAGGCTTTGGATTTTTCATTGAACCCT
Organism: Corydoras maculifer; assembly: GCA_019802435.1. NCBI lineage: Eukaryota > Metazoa > Chordata > Actinopteri > Siluriformes > Callichthyidae > Corydoras > Corydoras maculifer. The sequence goes on along the minus strand of JAFMOD010000083.1, from coordinate 396,203 downwards.
TTATTGTTCTTTTGTGGTTTAATGTAGAACCAGGAACACTTTGGGAACAATGAGCAGGTTTACGTGTTTTTTTTTGGTTGCATGTCGACTTTTTTTAGATTGAAATAAAGTATATTGTTATATGGTTCCTTATTTGTAGAACTATTTTAAGGGGGTTCCGTATGCTATTCATAACAATCAATCTGGGGAAGGAACCAGCCTTGCGAGCTGAAGGTCCCTGGTTCGATTCCCACCAAGTGCCCTAACACCAGTTGTACATTGTCGTATACCCCTCACTTCACTTTGTGTGTGTGAATGTGTGTGTGTGTGTGTGTGTGTGTGTTCACTGCACAGATGGGTTAAATCTCGAATGGAAAGAACATTTTAAACAATCAAATGCGTCTTCTGAAGTACAATCCATCCTTCCATCATCTTCTGCTTTATCCTATTTCAGGCTCGCGGGGGTGGGGTTCCCCGTGCCCATCCAGGGGAGAACGTTTCGGGCACTGGGCAGATACACCCAGGACAGGACACCGATCTATCGCTGGGCACACACTCACTCCCTCACACAGACACACTCATGTTTTTTGGATTGTGGGAGGAAACCGGAGAACCCGGAGGAAACCCGCACGGACACGGGGAGAACATGGAAACTCCACCCAGATGGGGATTCGAACCGGGAATCCCTAGCGATGAAAGGAGAACATGCTTAGCCACCGTGCCGCCCTTGAAGTACAATTGTGACTTATAATACCTTTTAATGCTGAAGGTGTTTTATTTTCTTTCTTGTGGGGCTCGAACCTGCAGCCACGAGTTCACTGTGAAAACGGCAGGATCCTCACAGACGTGTTCTTTGTTTCTCTGTGATGTGTGTTGAGAGTTTAAAGGCTCTCGTAGTTTAATTAGCATTCCAAAGTCATTAACATCATTATGCAGTGGTCCAGTTATTTTTAACCTCAGACTCCGCGGGCAGGTGGATTCTTCAGATGACGTCACTGCGTCAGGTGTAAACACCTGAGTACAGGTGAAGTTTGATTCCTCAGTCCACCTGTAACTTTTTTTTTTTGGTCTTCTCGTTGTTGCTGTAATGTGTGAGCGCGGAGACTGGTGGCGCTGCGTGGTGATTGTTGTTGGGGGGGAAGAGGAAGCAAGGAAGCAATATTTGTTTCCTCGGATTTTCCCGACAGAGATAAATAAAACGCCGCCATCATCCGCCAGCAGAGCAGACTGACCGCGCTCCTGCGTCCGCGCATCACCGGCCCTCTCTCTCTCTCTCTCTCCCTCTCTATCTCTACCTCTCTCTCTCATCATGTGGGTAAGTGCGCCGCCGCCTCCTGCCTCTCCATCACTGTCTCTGTCTCTTGTGAGAGGAGTTCCAGCTTCACATCACCATCTGTTTTTTCTCCTGCTCTCTCATTCTCAGTTCTCTCTGAAAGTCGGAGTTCTGATGCTCCTCTGCTGCTGTGAGGTGCTCGCTGGACATAAAGCCCGCCGCCGGTCCCGCCTGGATGAGTCCACGGAGCGCCTCCCGCGGCTCTTCCGCCGCTCGTTCAGTCCTCCGAAACTGCGGAGGACCGAGGACGGTCCCAAGACCTGCCAGGAGTTCAGGAGTCAGTACTCCTCCTCCAACATAAAGCACCGCTCGCTGTCTCCGTGGCGCACGCAGTAAGTCCCCCTGATGTCCTACATGATTCTTCAGGACATTCCTGTCTGTCCTTTACGTGATTTCTATAAAAACGCTCAGTGAGTTCGTTTAAGTGAGACGCAGAGATTTACAGCTGACCGCTCATTGGCTGATTTATTCCCCGTTAATTATAAGAAAGCTCTTTATTTATCGAAGGCGACTGGAACGTTGCGGCACGGTGGCTTAGTGCTTTAGTATGTTCTCCTCTCAGCGCTAGGGATTCCCGGTTCGAATCCCCATCAGGGTGGAGTTTCCATGTTCTCCCCGAGTCCGCGTGGGTTTCCTCCAGGTTCTCCGGTTCATTCCCACAGTCCAAAAACATGGATCAAGTCAATTGAGTTCTCCAAATTGCCCCATATAGAGTGTGTTTGTGTGTGTGTGTGTGTGTGTGTGTGTGTGTGTGTGTGTGTGAGTGAGTGTGGGTCCAGTGATAGATTGTCCTGGGTCTATCTGCCCAGCGACCGAAACGTTCTCCCCTGGATGGGCATGGGGAAACTACCCCCACCCCGCGACCCTAATAGAGGATGAAGAGGAAATTAATGGATGGATGGACTGGAATATTACATTAATATTACAATAATATTACATTAATATTACATTACATTTGGTCATTTAGCAGACGTTTTGGTCCAAAGCGGCTTACAGGGTGAGCACAGGGTTCATCACAGCATCCCTGGGGCAATGAGGGTTAAGGGTCTTGCTCAAGGACCCACATGGGTAACATCAGGGGCGTCGTTAGACCTGTGCTTTCGGGGGCTGTAGCCCCAGACGTTTTGTCAGTTGCCCCGGATCAAATGAGAGCAGCTTTCTCTGTAGCCTCTCCTCCAGCTGCGGGACCGAACGATGTGACTGTCAGCTGTTTGTGTTTCTAAGCTCTCTCTCTCTCTCTGTGTGTGTGTGTGTGTGTGTGTGTGTGTGTGTGAGGGAGACAGATATTTTCGGGAGTAAAGTTACCGTAATAACTGTAAGTTGGCTGTAAAGAGCAGCGTCTCAACTTTCATAAACCGTCAGAATTTTTTCCGAAGGCGCAAACTGTCGCAGAGTTACGGTAATTAACGCAAACCCTCGTTAAAACTGTCTCAGCTGCGAGCGACTCGTAAAACAGACTCATGCTTTTCTGCCGAAGCTCAGGTTCGTTTATTCAAAAAACTTGCAGCCAAAAAGCATCTTTTATTAGAAGTGAGTGTGCTCCCCACCGCTGACAGACACATTTCATATCTAATTTAATTTTATCCAACATAACTAATAAATGTTCAAACAAAACGAACGTAACAACAGTTTGAAAAATGTTTAAATGCCCATATGAAAGGGCAATTTTTAAAGAGGACAGAAGGGGGAATAAGGGATCTGAGCTAAAGCCCCTGATGTTTCTAAACCCTAAAAACGCGCCTGGGTAACATCACATTTGTACATTTAGTGGACACTTTAATCAAAAGCAACTTACGAATATCCCAACACAGTGTTGGTTGTTGGAACAGAGCCCCGTGCAGCGTTGAAGGTTATGGACCCACATGGGTAACTTCAGTGGACCTGGGATTTGAACCCCCAACCTTCAGCCCAACCACTGATATAACGCCTATAGTCACTCAGTGGACAAAAAATTGGGACACGCATCCTGATCACTGAACACGTGATTTATTCAGTCCCACTGCTACAGGTGGTTGCATTTCGGACTCCAGTGTGTTTCCAGTTGGGGAAACCGTTTGGGGAGGGACGTTGTCTGCACCCCCGTGCATTAAACCTTGGTGTGGACGGTCCCTGACCTCCATCAGACAGCTTTCTGATGAATTCATTGAGATTGTGAGTGAGATGCTCTCATCCATCACCAGGACCAGAGAGCACCAGTGTTCATCAGTGCACGACCGCCTGCAGACCCTTATGAACTGGAAACTGATATATCTGCACGGGGGGGGGGGGGTAATGTGGACTGTGAGGTCATAAAAGCTCAATATACAAAAAGCTCCGTTATTTTACTATTAAAAGTGTGAATGCATCTCATTAAAATCCCAATTCACCATCCATCATATAAAAGTGTGAAATTTAAAACATTAAAATAAATTTAATTATATTTCTGCTGCAATTTTTTAAACCTGAAAAATAAACGCAAACCCGACCCTGTTCTTTCATAAATACTAATTGACCGAATTAAAAGCGCCATAGAAGTAGCGCCACCTGGTGAGGATTCTGAGTAATACGCAATGTAAATAACGTACAGTGTATCAGGTTCCACAGGTTTATAAAATCCATCCATCCATTATCTTCAGCTTTATCCTTTATTAGGGTCGCGGGGGGGGGGGGGTTCCCCATGCCCATCCAGGGGAGAACATTTTGGGCACACACTCACTTACACATACACACTCTATAGGGGGCAATTTGGAGAACTCAATTGACTTGATCCATGTTTTTGGACTGTGGAAGGAAACCGGAGAACCCGTAGGAAACCCACGCGGACACGGGGAGAACATAGAAACTCCACCCAGTTGGGGATTCGAACCGGGAATCCCTAGTGCTGAGAGGCGAACGTGCTAAACCACTAAGCCACCGTGCTGCCCCTCCTTTATATATAGATGCTATAAAAGCCTCAGTGTGTTTCCCAACACCTTTACATTTGCATGTGCATATTGTAGAAGTAGAAGGATGTTAGCTGTAAATGAGATATCCAACAGTTTAGGGAAGGCTGCACAAACCTGAACCTCGCATGATACTTATGCTTCCAAACCCCGCGCTACTTTTTAATTATTTTAAATTTAAACAGTGGCTTAGTGGTTTAGCATGTTCTTCTTTCAGCGCTAGGGATTCCCGGTTCGAATCCCCATCTGGGTGGAGTCTCCATGTTCTCCCCATTGCCCCATATAGAGTGTGTGTGTCTGTGTAAGTGAGTGTGTGTCCAGTGATGGATTGGCGCCCTGTCCTGGGTCTATCTGCTCGGTGCTTAAAACGGGGGTTTCTCCCCTGGATGGGCATGGGGAAACCCCCCCCCCCCCGCGACCCTAATAGAGGATAAAGCGGAAGATAATGGATGGAATTTTTAATTACTTAACTATTGTTTTACGGCGGCACGGTTGCTTAGTGTTTAGCATGTTCTCCTCTCAGCACTAGGGATTCCCCGTTCGAATCCCCATCTGGGTGGAGTTTCCATGTTCTCCCCGTGTCTGAGTGGGTTTCCTCCGGGTTCTCCGGTTTCCTCCCACAGTCCAAAAATGTGGATTCCAGAATTCAATTGAATTCTCCAAATTGCCCCATATAGAGTGTGTGAGTGAGTGTGTGTCCAGAGATAGATTGGCATCCTGTCCTGGGTGTATCTGCCCAGCGCCCAAAACGTTCTCCCCCTAATAGGGGATAAAGCGGGAGATAATGGATGGAATTTTTAAATACTTTACTATTTTTTTAATTATTAGGGGAATTTAAAGCCACTTGTTAATGATTTGCTTTTCCTCCACAGTGTGCATGTTAATCAAACCTTGATCCCGTCCGTCTACGAAGAGGCCATATGTCTGTGCAGCGGCTGCATCTTCGGTGGAACCACCGAAAACACGGACTACAACTCGGTCCCACTAATGAGAACCTTCATGTTCCTGCATAGGGTTCCCTCCACAGAGGAACCAGGGAAGTACGATGAGGAGGTGTTGTATAAGGAGTTGGCGGTGGGCTGCACCTGCGTGGCGCCCCGACGATAAACCTCTTATAGAGGCCTTAATATCAAACCAGACTACCATGTAGAGACATGTCTCATCTCCCGTTGTGTTTGTTTTAAAATGCGCATGTTCTCAAAGCTAAAAAAAGAAGAAGAAAGAAAAGAAAAGATTGTGTTTGTTTTCTCGAATTTAAATTCTCTCTTTTTTGTTAAAATAACAAAAGACGGAGAACAAATACGACGAAAAGCACTATGTGCTCTGCTTATGTTTGATAAGCGACGTGTCCATGGGAATTTGTTCCACATGCCGACTGGACCTTCGCTCATCCGGGTGAAGGTCGTACTTACACTACTGTACTTTATGATGTCATAATTTATTAACGTGCCTTTATTTAAATTAACTTATTTAACTTATTATTTTATTGTTGTTTTTTTGTAGTAAGCGCGTTTTTTTTTGTTTTTTTTTACTTGTCTGATTATAAATGCATTAAGTGATGACGTGAACGGAGGAGATTGTTTTGTACCAATTATGTAGAATGTGACGTTGTTGCACGTTTATTGTAGCGTGTTTTCTTAGCAACAAATAAATAATTGCACTTAAAGTTTGGACCCATGTGTGAGTTTGGTCTGAAGGAACCTTCTAATTTAATCTTATTAAACACTGAAACCTTGATTTTGAGAGTAGTTCCCGTCTCATAGTGGTACCCGATCCCCTCAAACAGGCCGTCAGGTTCTCCCAAAAATCCCAATTGACTGATCTGTGCCCTGATGAACGTGTGGTTTATTTTGGTTTATTGCAGAGAATCATCCATCCATCCGATATCTTCCACTTTATCCTATATTGGGGTCACGGGGGGGGGGGGGGTGTGGGTTCCCCATGCCCATCCAGGGGAGAACATTTCGGGCGCTGGGCAGATACACCCAGGACAGGGCACCAATCTATTGCTGGGCACACACTTACACACACAGACACACTCTATATGGGGCAATTTGGAGAACTCAATTGACTTGAACCATGTTTTTGGACTGTGGGAGGAAACCGGAGAACCCGGAGGAAACCCACGCAGACACGGGGAGAACATGGAAACTCCACCCAGATGGGGATTCGAACCGGGAATACCTAACTCTGCAAGGAGAACATGCCAAACCACTAAGCCACCGTGCCGCCCTGCAGAGAATCAGTGTTTTTTATTTATATAAAATAATGTTTGAAGTGTAATTCATCAGAATCATTTATTGCGGATGTTCCGGTTGCTTAAGAGTTATAATAATGTAATTATAACTCTAATAATGTTCAAAAAATATATATAAATACTAAGAATAGAGTCTTTTAATGGTTTTAACTCTGCAGGTGAATCCTGATGGTGAGTTTCGTTAAAAAAAATTTTTTAAAAAAAGGTCTTCGGACTTTTATTTTGAATTTCTTTAAAGTCCTCGTTTCCGGACGCGGAGCGGCTCACGTGTGAATCGGATGGTTAATGAAAATGACGGCGGAGTTTATAACAGCTCTGAATCTCCTCACCAAACCCCCCCGAGGTGAGCTCCACCAACACCACCTCCATCAACACCACCTCCATCAACACCACCACCACCACCTCCATCAACACCACCTCCATCAACACCATCAACACCAACCTCCATCAACATCAACATCACCAACACCAACACCACCACCTCCATCAACACCAACCTCCACCACCACCACCTCCACCAACACCAACCTCCATCAACATCACCACCACCACCTCCATCAACACCAACCTCCATCAACACCAACCTCCATCAACATCACCAACAACCTCCATCAACATCACCAACAACCTTCATTAACACCAACCTCCACCAACATCACCAACAACCTCTATCAACACCACCAACCAACATCAACCTCCACAACAACACTGCTTTAAATTCAAATACGTTATTTCAATAATAATACTGAAAGTCGGCGCTGGCTTAGTGGTTTAGCACGTTCGCCTCTCAGCACTAGGGATTCCCGGTTCGAATCCCCATCTGGGTGGAGTTTCCATGTTCTCCCCGTGTCCGCGTGGGTTTCTTCCAGATTCTCCGGTTTCCTCCCACAGTCCAAAAACATGGATCAAGGTAAATTGAGTTCTCCAAAATGCCCCATATAGAGTGTGTGTAAGTGTGTGCTCAGTAATAGATTGTCTGGGTGTATCTGCCCAGCGCCCGAAACGTTCTCTCGACACTGATAGAGGATAAAGCGGAAGATAATGGATGGATTTGAAACTTAACCTGTGGAAGTGAACGGTTACCATGGCAACTGGATTCATCAGGCAATTGTGTCTTAATTATGACGTAGTAATTAATATCCTCGGTTTACGTTGTATAAAAGAAAATCTTGAGAAAATCTTCCCTCCCATCCATCCATTATCTTCCGCTTTATCCTATATCAGGATCATGGGGGGTTCCCCATGCCCATCCAGGGGTGCTGGGCAGATACACCCAGGACAGGGTGCAAACCTATCACTGGGCACACACTCACTCACACAGACACACTCTATATGGGGCAATTTGGAGAACTCCATTGACTTGATTCATGTTTTTGGACTGTGGGAGGAAACCGGAGAACCCAGAGGAAACCCACACGGACACGGGGAGAACATGGAAACTTCACCCAGATGGGGATTTGAACCCGGAATCCCTAGTGCTGAGAGGAGAACATGCTAAACCACTAAGCCCCCGTGCCACCCTTTGTAAAAAGACTTACCTTAATCTCATCAACCACCTGAACTGAAAGATAGACACCAAATCAGATCCTCCCCATCATCGGTGTCTGACCGGTGCACAACTCTAACGGAGTGGTCTAACTCTCACATGCTTATATTCCAGATGTAAACTCAAGTGGTGCCCAGGTGAGCCAGCAGGAGGCGCTGGTCTCCGCTCTTCAGAGAAACCAGGCGGACCTAGGGCGGATGTTTGAGGGCGGTGAGTTGCGGGAGGCGGGGCGAGTGCTGGAGGAGGTCAGGGGGGAGGCGGCGTGGTTCTGCGCTCACACCGAAGACCCGACGTGGAGCTTCGTGCAGGAGTGCCTGCTCCTGCTGTCCGGCTTGGCTCGACACCTCGGCGGCCTCCTGGAGGCTTTTAACGCAGATGACCGGGCTCTCCCTCCGAACCCCGGGGTCCCGGACCCGGCGCCACCGTTACCACCTGACGTTCTCAGCGTCGGTCAGCAGAGAACCTTTAGCACCGTGCTGCAGTTCATCGTGACGCTGGGTCTGTGCCCGTACCTGGCTCCGGGGGTGGGCGTGAGCCTGGCGCTGCGCTCGGCGTTCGGCGCCACCGTGGAGGGCGCGGTGCGGTGCGAGGTGGCGCCGCCTCGCGAGACCCGGCTGCTCGTCACCACGACGGTCTTCCTCGAGGTGGCTGCCGTCTCGTCGCTGGCGACTCTGCTGTTTGCGCGCCACCTCGGAGACTTAATGGCAGCTCTCTGCCAGTTAGGGTACCGGCCCCATCGGCCTGACGGGGGCGCTGTGCAGAGTCAGAAGGTAACTTTTTTTTTTTTTTATAGTTTCGCAAAAAAACCTCAAGCTTCTTTATTCTGAACTGTGACTTTTATTCGTGTGGATCACAGAGTCTGACCGTAGAAGAACGAAAGAGCTGCAAACAGGAGCTCCACACGCTGCTGGGGCGAGTGTATCAGCCAATCGTCATTAAAGAGCTGCTGGTTCTTCAAGGAGGACCCAAGGTATGGGCAGAATGTTTCGGGCGCTGGGCAGATTCACCCAGGAGAGGGTGCCATTCCATCACTGGACACACACTCACACACACACACTCTATAGGGGGCAATTTGGAGAACTCCATTGATCTTGATCCATGATTTTTGGACTGTGGGAGGAAACCGAAGAACCCTGAGGAAACCCACGTGGATACGGGGAGGACATGCAAACTCCACACAGATTGGGATTCGAACCGGGAATCCTCAGCACTGAGAGGAGAACATGCTAAACCACTAAGCCACCGCGTCACCCTCCATAAATCTGTTATTATTATTATTATTAATTAATTAATTAATGATGATGTGAGAATTCAGCAGCTCTGTCTGTCTGTCTGTGTGTGTCTGTCTGTGTCTGTCTGTCTGTCTCTGTCTGTCTGTCTCTGTCTGTCTGTCTCTGTCTGTCTGTGTCTGTCTGTCTGTGTGTGTCTCTGTGTCTGTGTGTGTCTGTCTGTCTGTGTCTGTCTGTGTCTGTCTGTCTGTGTGTGTCTCTGTGTCTGTGTGTGTCTGTCTGTCTGTGTGTGTCTGTCTGTGTGTGTCTCTGTGTCTGTGTGTGTCTGTCTGTCTGTCTGTCTGTCTGTCTTTGTCTGTCTGTGTCTGTCTGTCTGTGTCTGTCTGTCTTTGTCTGTCTGTCTGTGTGTGTCTCTGTGTCTGTGTCTGTCTGTCTGTCTGTCTGTGTCTGTCTGTCTGTCTGTCTTTGTCTGTCTGTGTCTGTCTGTGTGTGTCTGTCTGTGTGTGTCTCTGTGTCTGTGTGTGTCTGTCTGTCTGTCTGTCTGTCTGTCTTTGTCTGTCTGTGTCTGTCTGTCTGTGTCTGTCTGTCTTTGTCTGTCTGTCTGTGTGTGTCTCTGTGTCTGTGTCTGTCTGTCTGTCTGTCTGTCTGTGTCTGTCTGTCTTTGTCTGTCTTTGTCTGTCTGTGTCTGTCTGTCTGTGTCTGTCTGTCTGGCTGTCTGTGTCTGTCTGGCTGTCTGTCTCTGTCTGTCTGTCTGTCTCTGTCTGTCTGTCTGTCTGGCTGTCTGTCTCTGTCTGTCTGTCTGTCTCTGTCTGTCTGTCTGTCTGTCTGTGTCTGTCTGTCTGTGTCTGTCTGTCTGTCTGTCTGCACCACTGTTTTCTTTAGTCCACTTCAGGCTGCAGACTGTCTCCGGCGCCGCCCTGGCTGCGGCGCCTGTGCGGGCAGCTGCTGTCTGAGAGGCTCATGCAGCCGTGCGGCGTGCGGGCGGTGGTGCGCGCCGTTCTGGAAGGATCTCCAGGTGAAAACAGAACGCTGACCTGCATGCTGCTCTGATTGGTTGATGCTCTGAACTCATTATCTTGACATTAAAACGATTGCCTTCTGATCTGTGCTGATGTGCTTCATCACGGTAACCACCAGGTGGCGACGCCGACTGGAGAAAATGCGAGGCCGTGGCAAAGATTCTGGCGACCTGCCCTCAGCAGTCTGTCTCGGCCGAGAGTTACTACAGCTGCGTCTGTCCTCAGGTACTGAACTCAGAGCTGAACCACGTCTGAAGACCACGGCACCCTCAGCTTAATTTCATTTCAGGAAAACTTTGCCGGGCGGCATGGTGGCTTAGTGGGTTTGGCATGTTCTCCTCTCAGCACTAGGGATTCCCGGTTCGAATCCCCAATCTGGGTGGAGTTTCCATGTTCTCCCCGTGTCTGTGTGGGTTTCCTCCGGGTTCTCCGGTTTCCTCCCACAGTCCAAAAACATGGTCAATTGAGTTCTCCAAATTGCCCCATATAGAGTGTGTGTGTGAGTGAGAGTGTACCAAGTGATGGATTGGTGTCCTGTCCTGGGTGTATCTGCCCAGCGCCCGAAACGTTCTCCCCTGGATGGGCATGAGGATGCCAATGGATGGGCATGAGGATGCCAATGGTGAAATTCTCAGCTTCGTGAGTCCCACAGGTCCAGACACGGTTTAATAAATTAAAAATTAAACCTCGTTAATTAAATTTAATGATCAGTGGAAGAGGTGGACCGTTTGAATCGGACCTCACAGCAAACCCCTCCCCACCGCCTACCCACCATTGCGTGCACCCCATCGCTTGTTCTGCCCAATCACGTGCACCCCATTGTCCACCATGCAAAGCCTGCATCCCATTACATGCCCCATCACATGCCCCCCTTTGCCTGTCCGCCTTCGCCTGCCCCCATGGCGTGCGACCAAAGCGTCAGTAATGATGACCCCATAACAGGTTTATAGTATATAGTTTATTAATCCATTCATTCATTATCTTCCACTTTATCCTCTATTAGGGTCGCGGGGGGGGGGCGCTGGGCAGATACACCCAGGACAGGACACCAATCTATCACTGGGCACACACTCACTCACACACACACACACACACACACACACACACACTCTATATGGGGCAATTTGGAGAACTCAGTTGACTTGATTCATGTTTTTGGACTGTGGGAGGAAACCATAGAGCCCGAAGGAAACCCACGTGGACACGGGGAGAATTTGGAAACTCCACCCAGATTGGGATTCGAAACGGGAATCCCTAGAGCTGAGAGAAGAACATGCTAAACCACTAAGCCACCGTGTCGCCCTATTTTATTAATCATATTTCATCATTGTGTTTAGATCCTGGATCTCCTTCATATCAGGGACAAAGTCACAGCGCAGCAGTTCCAAGGTGTGGCCATCAGGGCGGCGCTCACCATGGTGCAGGCTCAGCCCGAGCTCGCGTGCCGCTTCCTGATGACCCCTCTGCTGTCTGCTCTGCGACGCTGTGCAGCCGTGCCAGGTGTGTGTGTGAGGACCGCTGTTGGACTCCTGCGGGGTTCTGTACTGACCTCAGACGTATCAGCTTCTAATATCTTAATTTTATTAATGATCAATTTCAGAGTTGCCCCACGTGACGGACGAGGGCGGCGTGGACGAGTGCGAGCTGACGCGCTGTGTGGAGGATTTATATAAAGTGAGTAAACCACCACTAGGGGTTCCCGGTTCGAATCCCCATCTGGGTGGAGTTTCCATGTTCTCACCGTGTCTGCGTGGGTTTCCTCCGGGTTCTCCGGTTTCCTCCCACAGTCCAAAAACATGGATCAAGTCAATTGAGTTCTTTAAACTGCCCCATATAGAGTGTGTGTGAGTGAGTGAGTGAGTGTGTGCCCAGCGATAGATTGCCCCCCTGTCCTGGGTGTATCCGCCCGGCGCCCGAGACGTTCTCCCCTGGATGGGCATGGGGAACCCCCACCACGACCTTAATAGAGGATAAAGCGGGAGATAATGGATGGATGGATGACTAAACATGTATGTTTTTTTCGAAAGCTCTTGGTCGTGGGTCGCAGTCCGTCTGTCCTGCTGCTCGACGTCCTCGCTGAGGTCATTCCCACCGTCTTCAGTCTGTTTTCTTTCACCAAACACAGCGTCTCTCATCTGCGGTGAGTCGACGATGTCTCACGCGATCATCTCACACGATGTCTCACACGATGTCTCACACGATGTCTCACGCGATCATCTCACACGATGTCTCACACGATGTCTCACACGATGTCTCACACGATGTCTCACACGATGTCTCACACGATGTCTCACACGATGTCTCACACGATGTCTCACGCGATCATCTCACACGATGTCTCACACGATGTCTCACACGATGTCTCACACGATGTCTCACACGATGTCTCACACGATGTCTCACACGATGTCTCACGCGATCGTCTCACGCAATCGTCTCACGCGATCGTCTCACGCGATCGTCTCACGCGATCGTCTCACGCGATCGTCTCACACGATGTCCTCACACGATCGTCCTCACCCGATGTCCTCACATGATGATCTCACACCGAGGACGTTATAAAGTTTGTGAGGGTTTAAGTTCTCGGATGTCTGTCTGGTTGTGTAGAACCTGCTGTCAGGAGGTCCTGCTTTGGTTCCTGTCTCGGGTGGAACCGTCATCGTCTCTCGCGCTGCTCAGACGCCTGTGTGTGCAGCACGTCACCGGAGTTCTCACCGGGTTCCACTTCTCTCCTGGTGCTGAAGGAGGGGTCAGGTTGACCCGGCGAGAACCTGTCAGGTGAGACATGTCATTATGGAACCTGGACCTCATGTCCGGTGATGCTGACGGGCAGGGGCGTCGTCAGACCTGGGCTTTCGGGGCTATAGCCCCAGGTGTTTTGTCAATAGCCCCGGATCAAATGAGGGCAGCTTTCTCTGGCCGATGGAGTCACCGTCAGCTGTTTGTTCTTCCAAGCTCTGTGTCTGTGTGTGTGTGTGTCTGTGTGTGTGTGTGTGTGTGTCTGTGTGTGTCTGTGTCTGTGTGTGTCTGTGTGTGTATGTGTGTGTGAGGGAGACAGATATTTTCGGGAGTAAAGTTACCGTAATAACTGTAAGTTGGCTGTAAAGAGCAGCGTCTCACATTTCATATCTAATTAAATTTTATCCAACATAACTAATAAATGATCAAACAAAACGAACGTAACAACAGTTTGAAAAATGTTTAAATGCCCTCATGAAAGGGCAATTTTTAAAGAGGACAGAGGGGGGAATAAGGGATCTGGGCTAAAGGGTGTGGTAGCTCAGTGGTCAGGGCGTTGGGCTCTCAATCTAAAGGTTGGGGGTTCAAATCCCAGCTCCACTGAAGTTACCAATGTGGGTCCTTGAGGCCCTTAACCCTTATTGCTCCAGGGGGCGCTGTGATTAACCCTGTGCTCACCTTGTAAAGCTTTGGATAAAAAGCGTCCAATAAATGACCCAATGTAGCTGTAAGCCCCTGATGTTACTAAACCCTAAAAGCGCCCCTGCTGACGGGTGAGGTATGTTTTTTCTGTAAAGCGTACAGACAGGAACGTGGTGTTCCCCTTGCAGCTTTACTGTCCGGCTCAAACAGGATTAAAGCTCTGGGTTATGAGGTAAACAGGGGGAGATTTTAGTGTCCTGCCTCAGAGCCTCAGGTCTGAAATAGAACCTCCACCAAGCTGCTGTAGGGTTCCTGCTCCAGGGTGAACAGAGCACCAGAGACCTGACCCACCCTGCACAGGTCACCACTCCATCGCAGGTTGCACAGCCCATTTTAGTCAACGATCCCGTCACCGTTAGTAAATTAAAACTAGCGTTTATTATTCTCACCACAGGGTGGCAGCAGTGGGCTTTTCATAATCCATACAATCCACCGCTGATGGGTTTGATAAAGAGGCAGCAGGTTGTTGACGTGGCATTTAACACGCAGTTTTTACATGACCGTACATTTTAGAAATATTAGGGTGGCACGTTGGCTTAGTGGTTTAGCATGTTCTCCTCTCAGCACATCTGGGTGGAGTTTCCATGTTCTCCCCGTGTCCGCGTGGGTTTCCTCCGGGTTCTCCGGTTTCCTCCCACAGTCCAAAAACATGGATTAAGTCAATTGAGTTCTCCAAATTGCCCCATATAGAGTGTGTTTGAGTGAGTGAGTGTGTGCCCAGCGATAGATTGGCGCCCTGTCCTGGGTGTATCTGCCCAGCGCCCGAAACGTTCTCCCCTGGATGGGCATGGGGAACCCCACCGCGACCCTAATAGAGAATAAAGCGGAAGATAATGAATGAATGAATTTTTATAGCCTGGGGGCCACAAGAGGGGGTCATGGGGACCGCAGGTTCACGTCAGCTTTTGCTCACTTTGCAAATGTCTTTGAATTTAAGACGTCTGATTTTTTTAAATATGTCAAAAAAACAAAGACGTCGTCCCTGAACGCTAAAACGCTGCGTGTTGTGCGTCTTCTGTGAGAGCAGCGACGAGGACGATGCTCTGTATGAGAAGGTGTCGGGGGAGCAGTGGAGGGTGGAGTGTCTGGTGCAGCTCCTGGTCGAAATGAAGGACAGCGATCTACCTGGTGACTTCTTCCTTCTGCTCCTGCAGGTTTGGAACTAACTTTATTTTTTTAATATACCTTTAATAATGCGGTTATAATGAGGTCATGAGGGCGGCACGGTGGCTTAGTGGTTTAGCATGTTCTCCTCTCAGCACTAGGGATTCCCAGTTCGAATCCCCATCTGGGTGGAGTTTCCATGTTCTCCCCGTGTCCGCGTGGGTCTCTTACGGGTTCTCCGGTTTCCTCCCACAGTCCAAAAACATGGATCAAGTCAATAGAGTTCTCCAAATTGCCCCATATAGAGTGTGTGTGTGTGAGTGAGTGTGTGCCCAGCGATAGATTGCCCCCCTGTCCTGGGTGTATCTGCCCAGCGCCCGAGACGTTCACCCCCCCACGACCCTAATAGCGGAAGATAATGAGGTCATGTGACAGCAGGAGGTCCGGAATCATGCAACTTCAGATTCAGGGAGACTTTATCCATCATAAATTTATTGATTTAAATAAAATGTATTATTATTATTATTATCGTTCACATTACATGATGTGGAACGAAATTGCAAAAAAATAAATTAATTTTTTTAATAAATAAATTAAAAAAAGGAACGCAGTCTGAGTTTCGCCAAAAAAGCATGTTAAAATTTAAATGTAAAATACAGCAGCAGTAAAATCTAATACATGGCTGTTCTGCACTGTTGATGCTCAAGGAGGATGAGTCCCCCACTGAGTCTTGGTCCTCACAAGGTTTTTTCCTTAAAATAACAACATAACAGAGTTTCTTCTTGCCACTGTCGCTTCGGTTTGCTCTTTGGGAGTTCAATATAATTCTGTAAAGCTGCTTTGTGACAATGTACAGTACTATTTTAAAAAGCGCTATATAAAAAAACCTAATGCGCCTCAGGACAGAGTGAAGGTGTGCTGGGTATGTGGGCTCCGTCCTGCAGGAAATGCCCGATGCAGGAAAAGTCCCCCATCTGCGTCGGTCTGTTTTCAGGTCATCTGATTAGTTATAATAATAATAATAACAATAATAAGAATAATAAATTTTATTTATATAGAGCTTTTAGGAACCTCAAAGACGCTTTACAGAAACAAACAGAGCCGTAAATCATTAAAACACACGACATATTAAACATGAACGCACTTATACAATAGGAAAAGCAAAATTAAAAAAGCAGGAATTAAAATATCAAAAGAAATGAAATTAGAGGTTAATTAGTTGATCCTGTTGATTTCTGATCGGTCACTCAGCACCGTCACCACCGAGCTACCGCACAACTCCATCCATTCATTATCTTCCGCTTTATCCTATATCAGTGTCGCGGGGGGGTTTCCCATGCCCATCCAGGGGAGAACGTTTCGGGCGCTGGGCAGATAGACCCAGGACAGGGGGGCAATCTATCACTGGGCACACACTCACTCACATGGACACACTCTATATGGGGCAAATTGGAGAATTTAATTGATTTGATCCATGTTTACAACATAAGGAAGATCAGACCCTTTTTGACTGAACATGCTCCCCAACTGCTTGTTCAGGCCCTAGTTCTATCCCGGCTCGATTATTGTAATGCGCTACTTGCCGGTATCCCAGCGTCAACAATCCGACCTCTTCAACTGATTCAAAACTCTGCAGCCCGACTTGTGTTTAACCAGCCCAAGCGAACTCATGTCCCTCCTTTACTCACTTCCCTCCATTGGCTTCCTGTAGCTGCTCGCATTCAGTTCAAGTCACTGACTCTAGCATACAGAACCATTTCCGGATCCGCCCCCTCCTACCTTCACCCCGTCTTTCCTAAATCCACTCCGACCCGTTCTCTTCGCTCCAGCGATGATTGCCGCCTGACGATTCCACCTCACCGAGCAGGTGAGTCTCACTCCGTGGCGTCCACCACTGCAAAATGGTGGAATGCTCTTCCCAAATCTGTCCGTAAGGCAGAATCACTGAATAGTTTTAAAAAATTGCTGAAGACACATCTCTTTAACAAATACCTGTTGTAAAAAAAAAAAAACGGCGTGTGCCGTGGCAGCGAATAACATTCAGGTTTGATGAATCTACAGTATAGTTGGTTTTCTTCATAGCTTCTGACTTGTGGTGTTCTCATTTGTAAGTCGCTTTGGATAAAAGTGTCTGCTAAATGACTAAATGTAAATGTAAATGTTTTTGAACTGTGGGAGGAAACCGGAGAACCCGGAGGAAACCCACGCGGACACGGGGAGAACATGGAAACTCCACCCAGTTGGGGATTCGAACCGGGAATCCCTAGTGCTGAGAGGAGAACGCGCTAAACCACTAAGCCACTGTGCCACCTCTGATTAGTTATAATAATAATAATAATAATAATAATAATAATAAATTTTATTTATTTAGCGCTTTTAGGAACCTCAAAGACGCTTTACAGAAACGAACAGAGCCGTAAATCATTAAAACACACAACATATTAAACATGAACGCACTTATACAATAGGAAAAGCAAAATTAAAAAAGCAGGAATTAAAATATCAAAAGAAATAAAATTAAAGGTTAATTAGTTGATCCTGTTGATCTCTGGAGGTGTATTTCTGATCGGTCACCCAGCACCGTCACCACCGAGTTACCGCACAACTTAATTTAATTTATTCCTTTTGTTCTGAAGGACCTGACTGACCTGGCGGCGGAGCAGCAGGACCCGGAGGACGCCGTGGACACGTCCTGCATGACGCTGACGGAGCTGGAGCAGCACCTGGTGGGGCGTCTGGGTGGCAGTGAGCAGAGGCTTGCCCTCCTGCAGGCTCTGGCTTTTATGTGCGAGGGTCTACCACACACTCTGCTGCTGCACAAAGCTACGCAGGTGTGTGGTCGCTGTTTTGTTCGCCATCGAACCGATCGTCCTGATGTCGTCTCCGTGACTATTTCCACCCGTCCAGGTTCTTATCAGATGTAGGTGATGCTTCTTCCTGTAGGTCGTGAGTTTTATAGAGAACATGCTACTGAGGGCCTGCGTCGCCTTGAAACACGGTGCGGAAAGTGCGGTGGAGAGCCAGACTCTGAGCATGGGGATGGGCCTGGTGGCCACCCTGTTGTCCGAAGCCGGTCAGGTACGAAGTGTAGCTCTCCCTTCATCCAGCATCTGATTTAAAACCGTCTTCATCATCTGACCATGTTTTTTTTTTTTCTCCAGCTGACTCCAGAAGATTACTCCACCATGACCAGACTGCTGGATCCCCTGGATCAGGTCTGCCAGCTGCACCCAGAGCCTGTGATCCAGGAGCTGGCCTCAGATCTGAGGGCCACCATCGCCACTCGAGGGGCTTATCGGCCCGACTCCGTGTCCAGCGCGGCGTCACTAACGCATGGTTCCCAAAGCTCCACTGCACCACGGCGGAAGACAGGACTCGGCTCCGGGATAAGAGCTGCGTCCTCGGGTTCCTCTGAGCACGGGGGTGCTGCCCAACCTCAGCAGGGTGAGGGTGAGGGATCGTGCCGGCTGAAGGTTGGGGCCTCGAGCACTCAGGGCTCCACCGCAGCTTATGCTTCGGGCGGGAAGGCGTTTTCTGAACTGCTGCTGGACGCCTGCCACCCAGATGTGCCCACGCGAGCCATGGCACTACGTACCCTCACCCAGGGGATCAAAGAGGCGAATGAGGGGGCACTACAGGCTCGAGACAAACTGCTGACGGTGAGATCTGGTTGAATGTGGATATTGTGTGGGATTTTTTTTTTTCGGAAAGGCTCTATATCCTGTGATTTACACTCTATGTATAATACAAACTGTTTATTTTATTTTTATATTATTTATGTTCTATGAGACATAATCTATACTCCTCTGTACGTCTGACTTCTTCTCTGACTGACGGGGTTTAATTCTGGAGGGGGAGCATCACATGATTTATAAATGAGCAGTGATGTTTGTTTGGTCAGCCCTCAGTCCCTCTGGGGAGCGGCTTATGATGCTGCAGCAAATTCATTATTCTGTATGATCGGACTCCCCACTGCAGGTCCCCATGGGCACCGGCTGTAAACTCACTGATGCTGTGACCAACGAGGGTCCGTGTTCTGAGGGTCCATGTTTTTAGAGTCCGTATTCTGAGGGTCAGTGTTCTGGGGTCCGAGTTCTGAGGGTCTGTGTGCTGAGGCTCCGTATGGGGGGGGGGGGGGGGGGGGGGGGGGGGGGGGGGGGGGGGGGGGGGGGGGGGGGGGGGGGGGGGGGGGGGGGGGGGGGGGGGGGGGGGGGGGGGGGGGGGTGTTCTGAGGGTCCGTGTTCTGAGGGTCTGTGTTCTGAGGGTCTGTGTTCTGAGGGTCTGTGTTCTGAGGGTTCATGTTCTGAGGGTCCGTGTTCTGAGGGTCCGTATTCTGAGGGTCTGTGTTCTGAGGGTCTGTGTTCTGAGGGTCCATGTTCTGAGGGTCCGTGTCTCGAGGAAGTCAGTGTTCTGAGGCTCTGTGTTCTGAGGGTCCATGTTTTTAGAGTCTGTATTCTGAGAGCTTGTATTCTGAGGGTCAGTGTTCTGAGGGTCAGTGTTCTGAGGGTCAGTGTTAGTATAAAGCATCAGGTTTTAAATGCTGACTCAGTCTCACATCCAGGTCCAGAGTCTCATCCTGAGCTGTAAGATGAATCGGGTGGAGCGACGGCTCTCGTGCATCGTAACCTCTTCTCTTGTTTTCTAGCTTTTTCTGGAGAACCTGGAACACGAGGACTCCTTTATCTACCTTTCTGCCATTCAAGGTATGACTGAGTTTGAATGCGTTCTCGGGCCCACGCAGGTTCATATACATCTTCAATGTAGATGCATGCATCATCCGACCTTACGATGACCCCTGAGGTGCACCTTCATGTTTCCACATTCGCTGAGTAAAAGCTTTTTAATCAGATTCTGTAGCAGCGATGCATGAAAACAAAAGCCTGCAGAATGAGCGTTATTCCACTCACAGCTGAAGCTCCACCCACATTCAATTTCCATCTATCCATTATCCTCCGCTTTATCCTCTACTAGGTTTCGGGCGCTGGGTAGATACACCCAGGACAGGGGCGCCAATATATCACTGGGCACACACTCACTCACACAAACACACTCTATATGGGGCAATTTGGAGAACTCAATTGCCTTGGTCCATGTTTTTGGACTGTGGGAGGAAACCGGAGAACCCGGAGGAAACCCACGCGGACACGGGGAGAACATGGAAACTCCACCCAGATGGGGATTCGAGCCAGGAATCCCTAGTGCTGAGAGGAGAACATGCCAAACCACTAAGCCACCATGCCGCCCCCACATGGAAATGTGTCTTTAAATGTGCAAACGTATAGTTTAACATCAAAACATTGTCATAGTTAACTTATGATGTCATGATATTCCCAAGATGCTTTACAGACAGTAATGATGTACAGTACCAGTCAAAAGTTTGGACATGCCCCTCTTATTGCTCCATTCTCTATTTCCCCCACTTACCATATAGATGGACTTTGTAGTTTTACAATTACAGACTGTAGTCCGTCTGTGTTCTGTCCTCTGTTGGTCAGGAGCATCACAGAACAGGGGTCATTTGGGTGGTGGATTGTTCATTGTCAGATCTGCAGTGACATCGATGTGGTGAGGGGGTTTTAGTGCTGCTGTAGTTTCACTTAAAAACCTCAGTGACACTGCTGGGATAGGAATAAAGCACCCACCCAATAACCCCTACTCTGTGGTGCTACTATTGGGGTCCTGACCATTAGGGTACAAGTATGTACTGTAGACCACAAACAGATAAACTGTAGAATTGCAGTTTTTAGAATTCCATCTTTACAGTAAGTGGACCTGAGAACATGGCGAGCAGAAAGGGGGCGTGTCCAGACTTTTGACTGCTACTGTAATTAAAAGCTTGGATTATTATTTTTTTTTCTGCTGCTGTAGGACTCGTCCTATTGGCCGACGTCTTTCCCGAGCAGATCCTGCAGAAGCTGCTGAGCGAATATCAAGCAGGTCCAGGTGCAGCGTCCGCCGCCGTGGCTCGACCTCTGGAGACACGCCTCAAAGTTGGCGAAGCGCTGATGCGGGCCAGTCGGGCTTTGGGTGAGCGGTCTGCCCCTCCGCCTCGCGGCTTTCTTGTTTGAGGCGGTCGCTGTGCCAGGTTTGCTCCGTGCCATGCTCTTGGCACCGCCGCGCCGTTCTCTGTGCCTCGGCTCTATTCAGTCTGGATCTCAGACGTCTCGCTTTGGCTTTGCTCCTCACGGACAACAGACCCTGCTCTCAAAGGGCCGACCAGCTGCTTCTCTCCTCTCCCCATAAAACAGACATCACTCCTCCGATCGGCTCTTTACGCCACATCAGTGACCCTCACCGCTGCCAGACATTTAGAACAAGTTCATTAAGGTCCTTCTATTCTTTCGTTGGCGCCACAAAGGCTGAATTTGGTCAACGAAAGCCTATAGCTTCTCTAAAGCTTTCAGATTATTACATTCCTTTGACGTTATACAGATTTTATACATCATTTCTATACAGTTTAACCTTAAAAAAAAAATTTAAACCAGTTTTCGGGTGATTTTTAACTCAGGGGTCTGCTTCATGTTAA
Source organism: Corydoras maculifer (assembly GCA_019802435.1). NCBI lineage: Eukaryota > Metazoa > Chordata > Actinopteri > Siluriformes > Callichthyidae > Corydoras > Corydoras maculifer. Next base: position 374,848 of record JAFMOD010000083.1, on the reverse strand, counting down.
TTAACACACGTCACCTGCTGCAGCACTGTACTCAGATCTGAATCTGTCATTCTGATTGGCCACTAAATGTTTTCCTTTGTCGTCCAGAGAATCCCTGTCGAGAACATGAATCGGTCTCATCAATCACAGAGATGTGAAACGTCATATCTCAGAGTTTAGATTCAGCGTTAATGATGTGAGCTCTGATTCCATCCATCCATCCATTCATTATCTTCCGCTTGTCCGGAGTTCGGGTCGCGGGGGGAGCAACCGAAGTGGGGAGACCCAGACCTCCCTCACCCCAGCAACCTCCACCAGCTCGACTGGGGGAACCCCGAGGCGTTCCCAGACCAGCTGAGAGATATACTCCTTCCAGCGTGTCCTGGGTCTTCCCCTAGGTCTCCTCCCAGCCGGACTTGCCTGGAACACCTCCCTAGGAAGGCACCCAGGAGGCATCCTTACCAGATGCTCGAACCACCTCAACTGGCTCCTTTCGACGCGGAGGAGTAGCGGCTCCACTCCGAGTCTCTCCCGGATGACCGAGCTTCTCACCCTCACATCTCCAAGGGAGAGCCCAGCCACCCTGCGGAGAAAACCCATTTCGGCCGCTTGTATCCGCGATCTTGTTCTTTCGGTCATTACCCAAAGCTCATGACCATAGGTGAGGGTCGGAACGAAGATCGACTGGTAAATTGAGAGCCTTGCCTTGTGGCTCAGCTCCTTCTTTACCACAACAGACCAGTATGGGGTCCGCATCACTGCTGACCCCGCGCTGATCCGTCTGTCAATCACACATCTTACCATCACTCGTAAACAAGACCTCGTGAACCATAAACTGCACCACTTGAGGCAAGATCACTGACCCCTGGATCCCTGACCCAGAGAGGACTCTCTATCTCTACCCTTTTCCGACTGAGAACCATGGCCTCAGATTTGGAGGTGCTGATTCCTCTCGTTATTTGTTTTTGCTGATGCTGCACATCTAGCTCACCGCTGATGCTCTTGGTATGAAGGAGTCACTCTCATCAGGACCAGCTGATCTCGGAGCAGTGTGTAATTTAGAACGTTCTCAGCTGATGGAAATGCACCCGAGTTTGACTCAAAGCATGATTTTAAGCACAATGTTTGTGTCTGAAATGAGGAAACAATGTGTTTAAAGACCCTCATGCTGAAGGGTTTTGGGGGGAAGATATATATCCTGTAAAACTGTCTCGGCTATAAATAAGCTTCTCATTATTTGTGCCTCTCCACCCTCCAGGAGAACTCGCTCCTCACTATGGCCATCCTCTGATCGGCGCGTTCCTGAGAGGCACGAGGGATGAGGACGGCGGCATCCGCGCCAGCAGCCTGTCCAACCTGGGCGAGCTGTGCCAGCGCCTCCGCTTCTCCCTCGGTCCACTAGCACAAGAGGTAACGAGCGACTGCTAATCACACACTAATCACTGATCACAGTGGAGATGTGGATTAAGTGTTGATTCCGTTCAGAGCATTTTAATAAGCTGCCACTGCGAGATTGCCCTTAGGCCTCACGTCCTGTAGCATTATTGATTAAGGAACCGCTTTTAATCAATTACCTAAAAATCCAACCTCAAATGTTCCATACGGTGAACTTCAGACCTCCAGTGTTGATTTATGTTTAATCATAGAAGCACCAATAGGAATGTTTTATTATAGTATATGTGGTGTGTGTGTGTCAGTAATAGTGGTACTGAGTGTGTAGGACGTGGGTGTGTACCTCAGGTTTAAGTGTTGAGCTGTTTGATCTTGTGTGCCGAGGGGAGGAGGTGGGGGGGGTGGAGTGTTTCAGAGTTTTTCATGAATAAGCAGCTCTGTCACAGTAACTAACAGGGCTGCTTATTCATGAGAAAGTGACCTGCAGTGTGTGTGTGTGTGTGAGTGTGTGTGTGTGCATACGTGCGTGCGTGTGTGTAAGATCATGGATCGATTATGCAGTGCATCAGAGTTCAGTGTAACTGTGTGTATGGTTCTGTGTGTGAATGTTGGACTTTACGAATATATGGGTGTGTACACGTGAAAGTGTATTTTTGTTTTGTGTGTATTTATGTATGTATATGTGTGTGTGTAATATATATATATATGTGTGTGTGTGTATATATATATATATATATATGTGTGTGTGTGTGTGTGTGTATATATATATATATATATATATATATATATATATATATATATGTGTGTGTGTGTGTATATATATATATATGTGTGTGTGTGTGTGTGTATATATATATATATATATATATATATATATATATATATATATATACACACATCCTCTATATGGGTCGCGGTGGGGTTCCCCATGCTTATCCAGGGGAGAACGTCTCGGGCGCTGGGCAGATACACCCAGGACAGGGCGCCAATCTATCGCTGGGCACACACTCACTTACACACTCTATAGGGGCAATTTGGAGAACTCAATTGACTTGATCCATGTTTTTTGGACTGTGGGAGGACACCGGAGAACCCGGAGGAAACCCACGCGGACACGGGGAGAACATGCAAACTCCACCCAGATGGGGATTTGAACCGGGAATCCCTAGCGCTGAGAGGAGAATGTGCCAACCACTTATATATATATATACACACCTTGTTTCAACACGGTGTTGACTGTTCAGCTCCATTCATCATGCAGATGGACTTAGTTTCTCAGTTACAGTCTGTAGTCCATCTGTTGCTCCGACCCTCACAGAGCAGGTAGTATTGATGATGTATTGAGTCGTGACGGTGACGTGGGAATCCTCCATTAGCCAAATTATACGTATTTTGTGGTGGGACTGTGAGGCCCTGACAGAAGGGTGTAACAAAGTGTGTGGAGGAACAGATGGTCCACTCTGTAATTATACAGGGTACGTGGAATCGGGAGGTGTAACTAATAATGTGGCTGATCATTCTTTTATGTATATATAAATATATATATATATATGTATCAGGGTTCTGCGGTGCAAGTGATCATTGTTAATAACTTGACTTCTGAAGCATGTGGGTGCTTTTCTCCTGAGTACCGAGGTGTTCATTGAGACTTTAACTGGTTAGTTAGTTGGTCAACTAGTCGAGCTGTTGCTGCTATAGAGGAGGCAGCATGGTGCAGGGTTTTAAAAACTTTATACATGGAGTCTGATGCATTTTATTCTTCTCTTCCTGTAGAATCAGACAGATGGGGTGTTTATCTCCTGTATGACGCTTGTTCAAAATGTAATGCCCAACTTTATTTGGTATAAACGTTTGTATAACGTGCACATTTTTCTACATCATCTCCATCAACTAGGGCGGCACGGTGGATTAGTGGTCAGCACGCTCGCCTCTCAGCGCTAGGGATACCCGGTTCGAATCCCAATCTGGGTGGAGTTTACATGTTCTCTCCGTGTGGGTTTCCTCTTGGTTCTCAGGTTTCCTCCCACAGTCCAAAAACATGGATCAAGGTCAATTAAGTTCTCCAAATTGCCCCATATAGTGTGTGTCTGTGTGAGTGAGTGTGTGCCCAGCGATAGATTGGCGCCCCTCCTGGGTGTATCTGCCCAGCGCCCGAGACGTTCTCCCCTGGATGGGCATGGGGAACCCTAATAGAGGAAAAAGGGGAAGATGGTGGATGGATGGATCTCCATCAACTCGTTGTTTCGACCCTGTGTAACTTCTCTTTCCATGAACTTCCCGATTTGGTGTGATGCACATTTTGACAAATCACTAAAGGTTCCGTCATCCGGACCAAAAACCTGGGGCATTACATTTTTACCAACCCTTATATACTAGTCGCTGCTCTAATGCTGACCGGTTCAGCCTCTATGAGTGGTTCTTTATTTTTCCCCAGTTTATTACTAGGTTACATGGTTCTATCAATGAAATAAATTCAGCCTTCATGACAAATCTACCTAAAGTGGTCGTGCTCTGCGTTGCAGCTGGCCGTCTGTCTCACATCGCTCATAAAGACGGAGAGAGAGGCGGAGGTTCGGAGGGCTGCGGTTCATGTCATCACGCTGCTGTTGAGGGGTCTCGCCGATGACGCCACTCAGGTGAGTTCACGCATCACCTTCCCCCGGCTGGGTCCTGGATCATCACTGTCCTCCTGAGTCGTCAAATCTGGTGTTAGGAACAGAGGGAGGTACAGAGAAGGATTTAGAATCACTGACCCCGTTATATTAATCTAAATCCGAATACGTTATCCCTTCCCAGGGGGGAATTGCAGAACGCTAGACAAACTGACTAAATTACAGACACTGAATGAGGTGGATTTGGATTTTCAGGACCGTTCCCATATGAACCACTTTGTCTGAAACGTCCCGGCCATGACCTCGTCACCCCTGAAGCCAAACGTCCTGTTGGTTCCGCTGCCGTGTTGCCACCGTGGTAACCACTGCGCAGTCCGTGGTGGTGTTTATGTACACGGTCTGGACGAGACGGCTGTGTTCTGATTCAGTGACGTGTTGACACTGTCAATAGAGCCGCCGCTCGGCTTGATGAAGGCTTTGCTCGGCTGACTGATGGAGGTCCCGCGCTGCGAGTAATCATCACTCCGTCTGTGTGACTGCACGCAGCTGTCGCAGTCGCTAATGAAACGTCAACGCAGATAAAGCAGCTGGAGTGGCGTCCGGACGGCCTCTACTTTAGTTCCCCGGCAGCACCTGCTGAACCTGATTACAGGGTTTTACTCTCTGTGCAGGTTCTGGGAGATGTTTTGCTGGAGCTCTACCGCTCTCTGAAGTGGGTGGTGCGCCGCGACGCCGACCCCACGACGGTGGTTCATGCGCAGCTCGCCCTGGAGGAACTGGATGAGGTCGTGAAACGGTTCATCTTTCCTCAGCAGAAACTGGAGAAGAAGATTGTGGTTCTACCTTAACACCATGAATCTAGGAATCGGGTGGAGGAGTGGATCCTCACTGCATGTGACCTCACGTGTGTCGCCCTCCCCCCCCTTCTGCCATTGGGGTTTGTGTGAGTGCAGCTTTGTTACCTAAAACAAAGAATTAAATAAAGTTAACCTGATATGTAATGCTCTGTCTTTTTGGAATTACAAACACAAACTAAACTGAGCCGAGCTCAGAAACTGATTGGGTCAGACATGTGGGACCATGTGACCTCACACCAGAACCATCCGGCTACTGAGCCACTGCTGTTTCCTAGACAACAGACTAAGAAACACTGTGCTCAAAGTTCCAAGTAAATAATCTATGGTGGGCTGTACTGTGGATGTTACTTTAAAGATGGACTTTGTAGTTCTACAATTCCAGAATGTAGTCCATCTGTTTGTGGACTACAGCACATATTACAGTGGGTGCATTATTCCTATCCCAGCAGTGTCACTGAGGACTTTAAATGAAACTCCAGCAGCACAGCTGCACTAAACCCCCCTCACCACATAAGTGTCACTGCAGCACTAACAATTAACAATCCATCACCCAAATGATACCTGTACTGTGATGTTCCTGACCAATAGAGGACAGGCAACCAACGGTGGACTGACAAAAACAAAGAACACAGATGGACTACAGTCTGTATTTGTAAAACTACAAAGTCCATCAATATAATAAGTTGAGGAACTAGAGGACGGAGCAAGAAGGGGGCGTGTCCAAACTTTTGACTAGAACTCTGGTCTTTTGTAGAATTATGAAACGCAAACAATACACTATGTTCAAAAGTACTGGGACACGTACTGTATTAATCAATCATATCTGGTGTTTTATTGGTTCTATAAGCACAAATCCACAAAACAAGCATCAAAGCACCAGTTTCTTATTCTGTGAAAACAGTTTGGGGAAGGTCCCATTCTGTTCTAGTGTTGGGTAGCTGCGTCATAGAAGCTGTAGGTTTAATGTCTTGGTGTCTCAATATGTTTGAACATATAGTGTAAAAAAAATTTAAAAAGAAAAAAAGCACTGTGAATGTAAAACAAACTGCTGATCCCTGAACTTTTATGACTGAAGAAATTTAATTAAATTAAAATCAGAACTCACCCTGATTACCTTCAGCGTTCTAGAGCACATACCCATGGTTTACCGCAGCACTGCAGGGCGACTCGACTGTGGAACCAACTAAAAGATCAAAACAAAACAGAAGTCAGGATGCCTTAAAGAGGGGAATGTCCAGAGTTGTGAAGCATGAAGTCGTATTTGTAAAACCCAAACTGATCAAGAAAAATCGTCTGAATTGTCTGACCGTTATCTTTGTATTTGGTAAAAAGCAGAGAAAAACGTTCCATCATCGCTCGCAATGTCACACTTCGCCTTAATGATGTGTAAGCAGTTAAAATTCTAATAGTGGAAACTTCCAGAACCATGTTACTCGTCACTGTTCCAACAGACAGCTTTTAAAAGTTTTTTTTAATTAATTATTTTTTTTAATACTCAAGAAACAGAATTACATTTAGACCTTTTGTTAAATAGATAGTGAATTACCATAGAATCCAATTATTTAAATCCGACCCAAAGCCTGCGGTATAAATCTACTCTTTGCAGACAGACAGGTGCGGGCTGTCAGATGGGTGGGAGGGTGGACTGGGGATTTCCTCACGGCTGCTGCAACAGTGACCCCTACTGGCTGGTTGGGAGCAGCCAATGAGAAAAGCTTGCATGCAACATCTTAAAGAACCCTGTAGGTGGAATGGTGTATAAGAGGCGGTCGGTGTAGCCGCTGACGGCAGTACACCACTTTCTACAGACCTTCTTATCTACTGTCCTGTTTTCACTACGTTTCCCAGACTGCTTGCTCGTCTCACGGCTCACCCTGTGATTGGTCAGTTTCAAATCCAAAGTCAGTAGCTCAGCCAGTAGTGCGGTCACTGCACATTAAGGTATTAAACAGACAGGGCTTTCCACGTCGTCTCCCCCGGGGATCCTGATTTATTCCCTTGCTGCACAGCTATTACACCGATTACTGCAGACGAAGCGATTGTCTCTGAGACCCTCGAATGGCGTTCTGTTCGGTACCGAGGTGCAGCGTAGACACAACTCTGGTGACTGGATTCCGAGTGGGTTTTTAGTATTGGAGCCCACCGCACAGCGGCTACCAGACCCCCTGATTCCACCCCCTTTTGTGCTCTAAATTCTCCTCCACTTGCTTCTCCCTCCAGCCCTTTCATAGGCAGGGTCGAACCTGCAGGCTGCCGGCAGCACGGGTGCAGCGAGTGCAGGGATGGATAAATAAATAGGTGCATAAAGGATGCATTGAGAAGGGAGCGGGTGGAGAGGGGGGCTGGAGCCGGTTAGGGGTTTTGCCCGAATGGTGCCGAGTCTTGTGGTTAAGAGGCTGGTGGAGAGAGTGCGGGGAGAAATGAAGGTTAGACCGGAGGAGGCAGGACAGTGTGACAGCAGGGATTTGGGTTACGCTGCTTTGCAGAGGGCGATGCGGGAGATGCGACCGCCACTGCAGCACTCCTCCTTTAACTAATGCGGGAGGAGAGTGCAGGTAGGGAGCGCACTCAGACTCCTCACGCACTCCGGATCGGGAGGACCACGCCGAAGCCGCCGGCTGCGCGCAGGGGTGGAAGACCTTCATGTCTGGGAAGCGTGCGGGACGAAAGGGGGAGACGAGGAGGGAGAGAAGGGGAAAAGGAGGAGGAGGAACCAGGGAAGAGGAGGAGGAGGAGGCCAAGGGCACTGGATTTCTGGCTTGAGGGATCTCTCGAATTAAGAGCTGCTGAAATAAAGATGTAGTGTGAGTGGGAGGCAGGACAAGGAGCGCGTCTGTGCTGCGGCAGGAATCGCGGGAGCAAGACGCCCGGTCGACCTTGCAAAACCCACCCACATGCACCGTGCCGGAGGGGGTCAGAGCACGTGGAGCCGGAGCACCCTTCGCTTCCCGCACAGGGCTTAAAAGGTAGGAATACAACTGCCAACACTGACACCAAGTTCCTACAACTTTTAGATTCGTGTGCCGTAAAGTTCCGTCTGGAGTTTCTGCGTTTTACTCGAGTTGCAGGACATTGCGGCTCGGAGTTGAGTGTTTTGCACTGCCGGGGTTTTTCCTTCCCACTCGAACCGAGTGGCCAAACGCAGCATCCCTTCAGAATTCTGTTTGCTCCGTGAAACTCCCCAAAGGAAACAAACCGGTCGTACTTTCCACTTTCCATTCGCTGAAGTCTGGTGGCCTCAGAAAAAAAAAAAGAAATGAAAAAAAAACCTGCCGGGATGTTGAGGTGACCCTACTCTGTAAAACCTCGGTGGACCGGATCAGTGGGAGATGCCTGTCTCTGCAGCAGGGATCACTCGGTCACTTTGATCATTTTATGGAGGATTCCTTTATTTTAGCTCCTGCTCACTAAAGTCACCTGGCTGCAGCTTCATCATCCCTGCATCAGAAATCAGAAAAGGAGTCCTGAATTCAGCATCATCAGGGATCTGAATGAGCTGAAGGGCTTTTTATTGAAAGCACTTTATGTTTTTAAGTCTTAAAGATGCAGATGAGAATAATGTCACGAAAAATGATTATAAAGCAGGTTCTGTGTAAAATTAAGAGTTGAATCTTTTCATAAATCCTTTTATGTAGAAGTTTAGACACTGAGGATCAAAGAACATTTTCTCTAATTGATACTTTTTATTAATTTAAATTGTAAAAGGTGGCTTAGTGGTTTAGCATGTTCTCCTCTCAGCGCTAGGGATTCCCGGTTCGAATCCCCATCTGGGTGGAGTTTCCATGTTCTCCCCGTGTCTGCGTGGGTTTCCTCCGGGTTCTCCGGTTTCCTCCCACAGTCCAAAAACATGGATCAAGTCAATTGAATTCTCAAAAATTGCCCCATATAGACTGTGTCTGTGTGAGTGAGTGTGTGCCCGGCGATGGATTGGTGCCCTGTCCTGGGTCTATCTGCCCAGCGCCTGAGATGGGCATGGGGAACCCCACCGCGACCCTGATGGAGGATGAAGCGGGAGATAATGAATGAATGAATAAATTGTGAAAGTTGCAGATCAAATGATTTATTCGTTTACTTATACTTTACTCATACTGCAGCCTATCCCAGTGCTAACAAGAGCATCAAGAACCAAATCCCAATTCGATTTCAGGGCAGAAAGACATTAAATACATCTACCACCAACCCATGGGAGAACATGCAAACCACACAGAAAGCACCTTGCCTGACCAGCCCAGAACTCAGGCTCTTCTTGCTGTGAGGTGAGCGTGTTTAATCCCCATGGCCCCATTTTGCAGTCATTTCGAATTTTAAAACATTCCCCCCGTTAGGACTTTGGTAGGTTCTCCAAGCTACTGCATTTCTAAATGTTTAGACTGAATCCTACAGCTTGCTTTTGTATTTACCGTCGACAGAACTGGATCTCCTCTAAGAGGGTCCCGGGGCTGAGCATTGAGATCATGAAACCAAACAAACAACCGATCAGATCTTTGAGATCTGTATTGATTTTAACAGGAGCTTATTTAGGACCACTCTGTCTGGACCTCCTCTCAGTGGTGCTCCTATGTCATAGAGCATGTTCTCCCGGGCCAATGATGTATCTGTTCTCTGTATATTTGGTGTTATTTTAGAAAAGCCAAAGCACCTGAGCACCTGTCTGCTTCTCAGAGACAGAACTGATGGATTACCGTTCTTTAGCATCGTGTCCTGTTCTCTTTCTTTCCGAAATGCATTCGCTGAATGACCTTCACATGGTTCCTGAGACGGCTGACCTACTTCAAACGCTAAAAATGGAACCTGCAACATCCATATCACTCTGGTGATGGAATTAATTTAATAAAGATCTCTTTATTAATCTCTTATGATTTAATTTGTAGGGCCGCACACTGGCTTAGTGGTTTAGCATGTTCTCCTCTCAGCACTAGGGATTCCCGGTTCGAATCCCAATCTGGGTGGAGTTTCCATGTTCTCCCCGTGTCGGCGTGGGTTTCCTCCGGGTTCTCCGGTTTCCTCCCACAGTCCAAAAACATGGATCAAGTCTATTGAGTTCTCCAAATTGCCCCATATAGAGTGTGTCTGTGTGAGTGAGTGAGTGTGTGCCCAGCGATGGATTGGTGCCCTGTCCTGGTCGTATCAGCCCAGCGCCCGAAACGTTCTCCCCTGGATGGGCATGGGGGACCCTTCCCCCCACGACCCTAATAGAGGATAAAGCGGAGGGTGATGGATGGATGGATTTAATTTGTATCAGTCTGAAGGAGCTAAAAAAAAAAAAAGATCTGAATTTATAGATTCATTCCAGATTAAACACCTCTGCATTTTGGGTCATTTGAGGACCTTCATGAGGATCAAGTCATTCAGGCCAAAAACATGTTCTTCCGTAATCACCTGCTGCTGAACTTTATGGGGTTCAGACGCTTCCCTCGTTCTACCCAGACCGATGTTACAGTACCGGACCCTCAGAGTTCAAAGGTTTTGGTTTAGGGGAGCTGCTCTTTTGATGTCATCGCGCCGAGGCCCCGTTCGTAGACGGTGGGGCCACTGCGACTTGCGTCGACAGGAGTTTGACACGAAGCCTTTCTTCTCACACGGACCCCTAGGCTAAGAAATGCACAGGAGGAGCCGAACCCTCTAATTAGGGTCAAACAAACCTTCAAGTTGCCTGACTGCAGCTGGCTGTCCACCCCGTCCTCCCAAAGGTCCTGCATCAAGCTCTCATGTACTACAAAGGAGACAGAACAAGCGTACTGTGTTATTCATGATGCAGTCACCCTGTGTTGGGATTGATGGGTGGAGACCGTCTACATGTTTATTTTCGGCTGCAGTTTGAAGCCGGATGAGTTTTGTAACTCAAAAAAAAAAAAAAATCACAAACCAAAAGAGGGTCTGATGAATTTTATTCTGCTTTCCACGTTGACAACGAGAGACAGATGTACGGAACATAATGGGATCTGATCCTGAGAAGGTTCAGGTACAACGGTTGCCACAACTAGTAGAATCCTAATGTACAATGGTTGCCATATCTAGTTTCTTTTGGATGCGCAACAGTTGCCACAACTACTAATTTCCTTCTGATGTACAACGGTTGCCACAACTACTAGTTTCCTTGTAATGTACAACGGTTGCCACAACTACTATAATCCTCATGAACAACGGTTGCCACATCTAGTTTCCTTCCGATCAACGGTTGCCACAACTACTAGATTCCTTCTGCTGTAGAACGGTTGTCACAAGTACTATAATCCTCATGAACAACGGTTGCCATGACATGGTCATGTACTGGACGCTTTTATCCTAACTTTATGGTTGGGCTCCGAACACAGGGGTATATACAGAATATAAGGGTTAAGGACCTTGCTGAAGGACACACACTGTTAACTTTAGTGGACCTGGGATTTACTTTGTGGTCCTGCCTAAGTTCTTCTCGCAGGTTTTCCTTATTATTTAATCAATTCTTGAGTTATTTTTTAGAACAAGTATTTTTGCACAGAAGCCACAGTCTGATTTTGGTGGAGGACGTTCTGTCAGGTGTGGAACCGAAGGACATTTGGGATCAGGTGCAACTACATCTACTCGTCTTATTCAACAATGTCTGACCTCACAGATGATTCAGTAATGGAACAGTGTTTAATGAGGAATCGTGTTCCTGAATACAAGACAGTCAAACTGCAAGGGGGGGTGGGGGGCATTTAATAAAAGGTTTAAGTTAATGTGCAGCACAACGCCACAGCGCTGCTGTAAGTGGTTTCATCAGAAACAGAGTCCTTAAGCAGCTGTTCTTCCAGTGAGTCTGGACTGAGGGCAGGAATAAAGGGGGGATTGTTTCCTCTTCAGAAAGCTGCAGATTGGTAGCCAAGTCCCTGTTGGGCAGTTAATTAAAGTTATTAACTGAGCGAAATGGAAACCTGGATTAGTTGTGATCATCTTTAATAATCGTCTATTCATCGTTCAAATTCATCCGAGCTGCACCCAGACCTCTGTACGAGATCAAACACCCGCCGTCATATAATAAAAGTGCCAAAAGTATGTGAATGCGCCTCATGCTCGTGCTCCTCATACGATATGATGTGATAATAGTTTAGACCGGGGTCCTTAGTTCCATTACAGCCTTATTCAATACGTTGTGCAGTGTAAATTATTTGTCTTTTCATCTTTTTGGTTCATCCCTCATAAAAAAACATGAGGAACCTATGTTTAAGGAACCCCAAACACTCTGGGGACAGACATGGAATGAAGTCTTGAAAGAAGCTGAATGGTGGCAGGTGCAAAAACTCTAAGGAGGGGTAGCTCACTGGTCAGGGTGTTGGGCTATCAATCTGAAGGTTGGCGGTTCAAATCCCAGCTCCACAGAAGCTACCAATGTGAGTCCTTGAGCAAGACCCTTAACCCTCATTGCTCCAGGGGGCGCTGTGATTAACCCTGTGATTAACGTTGTAAGTCGCTTTGGATAAAAAGCGTCTGCTAAATGACCAAAACTCTGGGTAAGCTCTTTGTTTTGTGGTTGGACGTTCGTCAGGCTCAGGTGGCCGCATATGATGTAAATTGTATGATGTAAACTTTGCTCCAGTGATGATCGCCGCCTGGCGATTCCACCTCACCGAGGAGCTGACTCTCACTTCGTGGCGTTCACCACTGCAACATGGTGGAACGATCTTCCCAACTCTGTCGGTAGGGCAGAATCACTAAACAGTTTTAAGAAACTACTGAAGACGCATCTCTTTAACAAATAGCTGGGAGGGGGGGGGCAGCATCAAGTAACAATCAGGTTTGATGAATTTACAGTGTAGTTGGTTTTCTCCATAACTTCTGACTTGTAATGTTCTCATTTGTAAGTCGCTTTGGATAAAAGCGTCGGCTGAATGACTAAATGTAAATGTAAATTGGCTTAGATTTATAATTTTGCGAAATGGCCTAATCGTGCCCTGTCGTCTTTGTTGCAGATGCCCTCCCGCTGCCGTACGGCGGTGTGGATCTTCCTCACCACCCTTTTCGCAGCCGTGGTGCTCTTTGCCATTTTGTTGGCCTACGTGACCGGCTACCAGTTCATCCACACCGAGCAGCACCACCTCTCGTTCGGGCTGTATGGCGCGTTCTTGTCGCTGCACCTCCTGCTGCAGAGCCTCTTCGCGTTCCTGGAGCACCGGCGCATGCGGGCACCCTCGCGCCCGCGCCACCTGCGCTGCACCGCCGCCCTCTGCATCGCTGCCTACCAAGAGGATCCCGACTACCTCCGCAAGTGCCTGCGCAGCGTGCGCCGCATCTCCTTCCCCGGCCTGCAGGTGGTGCTGGTGGTGGACGGGAACCGAGCGGAGGACACGTACATGATGGACATCTTCAGGGAGGTGATGGGTGGAGGAGAGCAGGCAGGGTATGTGGTGTGGAAGGGGAACTACCACAGCGACGGAGCCGGGAGTGCCGGGAAAGGCTCGGTACACGTGGAAGAGGCGTCACGGGTTTCCAGGGTGGTGCGCGGCTGCCGGTACTCGTGCATCATGCAGAAGTGGGGCGGGAAGCGGGAGGTGATGTACACGGCTTTTAAAGCTCTGGGGAATTCGGTGGATTACGTGCAGGTAATAAGACATTACAGCCATAAGACATCCATCCACATCAACCCTCACGAAACGTCCCACAGTGACACCCCACACACACGTTATTAGGAGCCTAAAGGCTGTTATAGCTCCAAAGGGGCATTTATTTAACCCGAGATGCCATTAAAGCTCCTGTGTGAGGTGCGGGTGCATCCGTACTGTACAAACATACAACCCACCTCCACCCACGCTGCTCTGTGATCAAACGCACTGTTATATGGAGGTGAAGGGTCAGTCACCTGCACTGCACCACCACCTGTGTGCTGTCATCACTCATCACAGCTGCACAGCGACCCCACACTCCCTCTTCCATCACGTCTCTGAAACACCATTAAGGTCTTCAGATGTTTCAGTGTCCTGTCTTTTTATCATCGGTAGGTGTGTGACTCGGACACGGTCCTGGATCCGGCGTGTACTATAGAGATGGTGAAGATCTTGGAGGAGGACCCGGATGTGGGGGGGGTGGGAGGAGACGTGCAGGTGAGAAATTAAACGGCATTACAACTGCATAAAGGGATTCCCGGTTCGAATCTCCATCTGGGTGGAGTTTTCATGTTCTCCCCGTGTCTGCGTGGGTTTCCTCCGGGTTCCTCAACTTTTTCCTCAAGTCAATTGAATTCTCCAAATTGCCCCATATAGAGTGTGTGTCCGGTGATGGATTGCCCCCCTGTCCTGGGTGTATCTGCCCAGCGCCCGAAATGTTCTCCCCCGGATGGTCATGGGGAACCACCCCGCGACCCTAATAGAGGATGAAGCGGAAGATAATGGACAGATAGATCATCACTGGGTTGCAGCTGCATTAAGACTACATTGTGCCACAATTTATTTAAATACATTATTTTGATAAATACAACACTACCACACATCTGTCACACATCTGTTGCCTGCTAGAATCGGCCTCCTGACTTCATGCTTAATAATCTATTCATTCATTCATTATCTTCTGCTTCATCCTCTATTAGGGTCGCGGGGGGGTTCCCCATGCCCATCCAGGGGAGAAAGTCTCAGGTGCTGGGCAGATAGACCCAGGACAGGGCGCCAATCTATCACTGGACACACACTCACTCACACACACACACTCTATATGGGGCAATTTGGAGAATTCAATTGACTTGATCTGTGGGAGGAAACCGGAGAACCCGGAGGAAACCCACGCAGACACGGGGAGAACACTAAGCCACCTTAATAATCTAATTACGCAGAAAGATTCTTCATATGAATTTGTTTCAGATCCTGAACAAATACGACTCGTGGATCTCGTTCCTGAGCAGCGTGCGCTACTGGATGGCGTTCAACGTGGAACGTGCCTGTCAGTCGTACTTCGGCTGTGTCCAGTGCATCAGTGGTCCTCTGGGTATGTACCGGAACTCTCTCCTGCAGCAGTTCCTAGAACCCTGGTACCACCAGACCTTCCTGGGCAGCAAGTGCAGTTTTGGCGACGACCGGCACCTCACCAACCGCGTCCTCAGCTTCGGCTACAAGACCAAGTACACGGCGCGCTCGCAGTGCCAGACGGAGACACCCACTCATTACCTGCGCTGGCTCAACCAGCAGACGCGCTGGAGCAAGTCCTACTTCCGGGAGTGGCTTTACAACGCCCTGTGGTTCCACAAGCACAGCCTGTGGATGACCTACGAGTCCGTGGTGACGGGTTTCTTTCCGTTCTTCCTCGTGGCCACCGTGATCCACCTGTTCTACCGCGGGAGGCTGTGGAACATCCTGCTGTTCCTGCTCACCGTTCAGCTGGTGGGCATGGTCAAAGCCACCTACGCCTGCTTCCTGAGGGGCAGCCTGGTCATGATCTTCATGTCCCTGTACTCCCTGCTCTACATGTCCAGCCTCCTACCGGCGAAGATCTTCGCCCTGCTGACAATCAACAAAGCAGGCTGGGGCACCTCCGGGCGCAAGAAGATCGTGGTGAACTTCATCGGGGCCGTCCCGGTGACCGTGTGGGCGCTACTTCTGCTGGGCGGAGTAGTTTATACGATCTACTGCGAGACTCAGGAGCCGTTCAGTGAAACGGAGAAGGTCCTGCTGATCACAGGGGTCATACTATATGCCTGCTACTGGCTCGTTCTCCTGGTGCTGTACCTGGCCATAGTGGCCAAGCGCTGCAACAAGAGGGAGGAGCAGTACCACCTGCCCTACGCCGAGGCCTAGTTTGCCTTTATCGCTGCATGTTCAGGAGGGCTGAACTTCTGAATGTGATCTCTACCTCTCAGGTGCTAGCCTCCATAACGTGGAGGAATACGCATAGGGCGGCTTATATACAGTATATAGATCCGCTCATGAATACATAACCTTCCAAGAAGGTTGAGCTGAGTGGGATTTTGCTTTATAGGTCATATGTATAGATCAACTATGATGGGACTGAGTCTTAGCACATACCATTTACATGGGGGGAAAGTAAACACACTGACACGAATCACACACCGAAGCTGGTGGAGCATCTTTGTAATTTATGTTTGTTTAGTGCGGCAGTATATAACTATAGGTATATACAACCAAGAGCAATATCTATAAAGTCCTTTCAGCCTGAAGATGTTGCAGGAAGGACTGGAATGAATCGGTAAGAACTTGACTCATGAGAGCTTCACTTGACTCTTGTATATGTATGTGTATATATATATATATATATATATATATATATATATATATATATATAATTTATTTATTTATTTTTTTAAAACAGACCCATGATGTTACTCTCCAAACATTCTAGGTTTTTATACCAGCAATAAACATTAGTTAAGGATGTAGTTTTTAAAAAAATTTGGGCATTTATATATATATATATATATATAAAAAGTCACGGTGGCTTAGGAAGAGACTGAGAAGCCGGAGAACACCCACACGGACACAACATGGAAACTCCACCCAGATTGGGATTCGAACCACTACGCCACCCTAAAATATTATTTAAATGATTAACATTACTGGTGGCTTAGTGGTTTAGCATGTTCTCCTCTCAGCACTAGGGATTCCCGGTTCGAATCCTCATCTGGGTGGAGTTTCCATGTCCTCCCCGTGTCCGTGTGGGTTTCCTCCGGGTTCCTCCCACAGTCTAAAAATATGGATCAAGTTAATTGAGTTCCCCAAATTGCCCCATATAGAGTGTGTTTGTGTGAGTGAGTGTGTGCCCAGCGATAGATTGGCGCCCTGTCCTGGGTGTATCTGCCCAGCACCTGAAACGTTCTCCCCTAGATGGGCATGGGGAATCCCCCCACGACCCTAATAGAGGATAAAGCGGAAGATAATGGATGAATGAATGAATGAATATATAAAAATGGCATGAGAATAACCTCTCGGAATGTGGTGGTCCTGATTACTACAGAAACATTTAACCAGGTACTGATAGTGAGTAGACTATTAATTAAACAAATATAGAACTTAAAATCTACAAAAACAACAGTGTGTAAAAAAAAAAAAAAAAAAAAAGTGAAGGTGGTTGCTGAGCGTATGTAACTGTGACCATTCAGTTTGCTCCAGTTAAGATGTTTTTTTTCGTATTGCCTTATTCTAAATTACTCTGGAGACTGTTGTTTAAAATACTTAAACCAGCCTGTATGGTAGCAACAACCACGCCACAGTCATAACCACATTCAATATTTCCTTTGATTGGGTAACTTTTCCGCAGAGACCGAACTGTGTACGACAGTAACAGGGCAGATGGCATAATTATCTGAATGAGCAGGTGCTCTAATGAACAGCTTGATAGTTTAATGATCTTTAAATGAGTTCCCTTTATTTTTAAACGCTGCTCGACGGCCACTGAGGCTCCCAAACACGATGCACAAAAAGGCCACCATAGAACGACAAAAATCACAACGCACTATGTAATCAATCTCCTCCAATCACCAGCAGCGATGATCTCCTCACACGTACTGTGTATGAACGGAAAGAAAGTTTCTAGAAATTTTTTATATGGACTCTTACTACACGAGCGGTGTTTATTTTTGCAGATCTTTATACCGAAAACGTTTCTAATGAAAATAAATCTGCTTCGAAATGTCGTCAAGATTTTGTTGTTCATTAAGACTTAAAAGGATTTGCTTCCCGTATTATTCTTGGGAAGGAAGTGGGTATGGCGTATTCCGGCTGTTGTTGGGCAAAAGCTGCAGACAGACGGTCACACTCTTTCCTGAACCCTACGCCGAGTTCTCGTCAGACCTTTTTGGGGACGTTAGTGATGATGGGTTTGGGACGGGTTTTGAATATCAGTTTCTTTTTGATTAGTGCAGACACGGTGTAGGATGTCGGCTTCTCCTGGCTCATTTCCATGGCCGCCTCATTGTCCTGTGGAAGGCCGGAATGTTTCATCAGGACGGCAAAGGGCTTTTCCAGCTTGACCTGCTTCCCGTAGAGGATGTGATGGCCAACAATCAGCACCGGTACCCCCTTTAAAAAAAGCAAACAATTTTATGACCAATGCAATTCTGTCACCAGTCTCTAGGGGAGCTGTGACTCCCGGGTCCAAGAATACGATGCAAGCTGTCTAGTGGATGAAAGAGCTAGAGGGGAAATTATGCTCATTCACTCAGTGGAGGGAGAGTCCTGGATACAGATCAGAGTTCCAAAGCAGAAACATGTGGATGAAATGGAATGGAATGTTCAGGAGATCAGAATCGGCTGAGAGCACATCACACATGTCAAACCATCACATTTACAATTGGTCATTTAGCAGATGCCTTCATCCAAAGCGACTTACAAATATCCCAATGTGGTTGAGGTCAGTACACAGGGTTGAAACCTAGGATTTGAACCCACAACCTTTTAATTGATAGCCCAACACCCTAACCACTGAGCTACCACAACCTTTCAATATGACATGGTTCCACTCAATGGATATGGGGAAGCTGATGGTACCATGAGCTCGTCGTACCTCTTTAGTGTAATGAAGGTCTCCCATGAGATTTCCAGCCAGTCCAGTGTTCTGCCGTGACACCATTTCACCCTGTAACTCCACCAGCATCCATTCACCAAGGGCATCACCACTGCGACTGTGAACAAATACACCGGTCTCATTGGCCTTAAGCAACATACTGTAAGTTTAGTGTTAGATAGAAAACTTTATTCATCCCGAAGAAAATTTAGCAGCCAGTAGCAATAACAGTACAATAAAAAATAGAGGGAAAAAAATAATAAATATATATATATATATATATATATATATATATATATATATATATATATATATATATATATATTTAATCATTCATTAAATATATATACAGACACACTCTATATGGGGCAATTTGGAGAATTCAATTGACTTGATAAATTGTTTTTGGACTGTGGGAGGAAACCGGGAGAACCCGGAGGAAACCCACGCGACATGGGGAGGACATGGAAACTCCACCCAGATGAGGATTCGAACCGGGAATCCCTAGTGCTGAGAGGCGAACGTGCTAAACCACTAAGGCACCGTGCCGCCCAAAATAAATATATATATATATATATATATATATATATATTTACAATTTACTATCATAAAGTGTCAAGTGTGTGTGTAGTGGTATCAAAACTAAAAGTGAAAATAAAGTGTCTAGTATGGATGGAGATCAAGTGATCATGCGCAAAGATACAACGTTTTTTACATCATCCTTAAATTATCCCCCCGGCAGGAGGCGCTGTTAAACGGTGACTTATTCGCTGCAATATTAAAATACAAAGAGTCAATAAATTGTTCTTGCAATTAACCGTGATTGAAATGACATCTTATCATAGGAGCAACTTAAAATCGTCATGATGATGACGTAATTCAGATTTAATCTTATTTAGAGTTTCCACATGAGGTTTTTATAAAGTCACTTTTATTTGCAGGTTATTAAACAAAAAAAAACCCAACCAAAATGAACCTTCAGAAGCAATAATTTACCCAGCGTGCAAACAGCGCCCCCTACGTTTTTAGCGTGCAATAGTCGCCTAAGTTCGTCTAACTCTTTTGTCTATATGTATAATTGTTGTACTATAAAAAAAAATTGTCCAACATAAATATGAACGCGATAACGGTGTTTAAAAATTAAGTTGTTAAGTAATTAATTTATTTAAATGCGTCACAACGACGTCAGCGCGTGAACACGAACGTTATTTTTGAACGTTTGTGATTTATGTACGTTTTAAAATCACGCTTACCTCGAGATAACTATCTGTACCATGATCTAACGCGTTTATGAGATAAAACTACAGAAAAGAAGAGATTTATTCAGAAATCTCGAGCAGCCGATAAATGCCTCAGTGCATTTCTCCCGTTTCGGCATTAACTTTCCCGCCAAACGCCCCGACCTCGCGCTCTCTAACGTCAAAATAAAAGTTCCGCATCATCACCAGCGATCAATAGTCTAAATAAGTAAAAAAAAAAAAATAAAAAAAAAATATATATATATATATAATTATAATAATAAAATAAAAAATAAAAAAAGAAACCCGCTGCCGTTTGTTTCTTACATATCTATCATTCATTATCATCAGCTTTATCCTATATTAGGGTCGCGGTGGGGTTCCCTTTGCCCATCCAGTGGAGAACGTCTCGGGCGCTGGGCAGATACACCCAGGACAGGGCGCCAATCCATCGCTGGGCACACACTCACTCACACAGACAGACACACTCTATATGGGGCAATTTGGAGAACACAATTGACTTGATCCATGTTTTTGGACTGTGGGAGGAAACCGGAGAACCCGGAGGAAACCCACGCAGACACGGGGAGAACATGGAAACTCCACCCAGATGGGGATTCGAACCGGGAATCCCTAACGCTGAGAGGCGAACGCGCTAAACCACTAAGCCACCGTGCCGCCAATAGTAATAATAATAATAATAATAATAATAATAATAATAATAATAATAATAATAATAAAATTAAAAATTAAAAAAAGAAACCCGCTTTGTTTCTTACATATCTACGTACAACCAAATGAAAATGAACCATCTATTGTTTTAACATTAAGAATTTACAACAGCCGAGGATCAAGTAAAGATATATATTTATTAATTTTACTATGGGGAAATTCCCTTAGTTACAACACGCTTAACAGTAATGGAGAAGTAGTAAATCTGAATAAATTATACAATTATTAAAAATAAAGAGATTAAAAGTTTTAATCTAGAATCTGGCAAAATACTGACAAAACAAAAAAAATAAACACTTTTTTCATTCTGTCCTCATTATTAGTGATAATTAAAATACATTTAAAATGTAATTAAATATTCATTCATTTATTATCTTCCACTTAGTCCTCTAAAAGGTTCAAGAGTGGGGGTTTCCCATGGCCATTCAGTGGAAAACGTTTCGGGCACTGGGCAGATACACCCAGGACAAGGGGGCAATCTATCACTGGGCACACACTCACTCACACAGACACACTCTATATGGGGCAATTTGGAGAACTCACTTGACTTGATACATGTTTTTTGGACTGTGGGAGAAAACCGGAGAACCCGGAGGAAACTCAGGCGGACACGGGGAGAACGCGTAAAACTCCACCCAGACCGGGATTCGAACCGGGAGAGGAGAACGTGCCGCCCCCGTAATTTAATATTAGTAATTAATTTCTCAGATGTCATTTCCACCTATAGATTTATTACAGATATATAAATAAACCACACCCATATAGAAATTAAGAACGAATTATTTAAATATATATAAAAAAAAAATATTTTTGTTTTTTTTTTGGGTGGAGGATACGTTGGTAGGTCTGCACCACGCATGCGCGGTCACGAACTCTCGGACGCTGAGTTGTCAGCGTTGTTGTGGAAGGCTGACAGGCACGTGAGCAGACCTGGTGACGTCACCGACGGGGCGCGGGGCGGCAGGAGCCATGGCGGACACGGGCGCTGCTCTCAAGGTAAAACTTCCACCGCTGCTCCGCGGAGCGCTTCACCCGCGGGACCCTCACCGCCCGCTTGCGCTCCACCCGGAGCCCTGCTGGGACGCGGCGGCGAGCCCGGGAGAGGCCTCGAACCGAGCCGGCCGGCCGAGCAGCGCCGAGAGGGAGCTGTGTTTTTAGCACCGTGTGGCTAACGGGTTAGCAGAGGACGAGACTGCCACGAACACACACACACACACACACACACACACACACACACACACACAGCTCCACCCAAACCCGATAACTCATCTAACCAACTAACTTTATTCTAACTGGTTAATATAGCAGGGCGGCACGGTGGCTTAGTGGTTTTGCATGTTCTCCTCTCAGCACTAGGGATTCCCGGTTCGAATCCCACCCTGGGTGGAGTTTCCACGTCCTCCCCGTGTCCGCGTGGGTTTCCTTCGGGTTCTCCGGTTTCCTCCCACAGTCCGACATCATGGATTCAAGGTCAATTGAGTTCTCCAAATTGCCCCATATAGAATGTGTGTGTTTGTATGAGTGAGTGTGTGCCCAGCGATAGATTGCCCTCCTGTCCTGGGTGTTTCTGCCCAGTGCCCGAAACGTTCTCCCCTAGATGGGCATGGGGAAACCCCCCCCCCCCGCGACAAAAAAAGCGGAAGATAAAGCGGAAGATAATGGATGGATGGTTAACATAGCAGGGCGGCACGGTGACTTGGTGGTTTTGCATGTTCTCCTCTCAGCTCTAGGGATTCCCGGTTCGAATCCCACTCCAGGTGGAGTTCTCCATGCTCTTCCTGTGTCCGCGTGGGTTTCCTCCGGGTTCTCCGGTTTCCTCCCACAGTCCAAAAACATGGTTTTAAGGTCAATTGAGTTCTCCAAATGGCCCCATATAGAGTGTGTATGTCAATGTGAGTGCGTGTGTGCAGTGTCCTGTCCTGTCCTGGGTCTATCTGCCCAGCGCCTGAAACGTTCTCCCCTGGATGGGCATGGGGACCCCCCCCCCCGCGAACCCAATATAGCAAGCGGAAAATGATGGATGGTTAATACAGCAGGGCGGAAAGGTGGCTTAATGGTTGGCATGTTCTTCTCTCAGCATTTGGGATTCTCGGTTCGAATCCCACTCTGGGTGGAGTTTGCATCTTCTCCCCTTGGGTTTCCTTCGGGTTCTCCGGTTTCCTCCCACAGTTCAAAATCAAGGTCAATTGAGTTCTCCAATTTGCCCCATATGGAGTGTGTGTGTGTGAGTGAGTGAGTGAGTGTATTTGGGTGGATGTATTTGCCCAGCGCCCGAAACGTTCTCCCCTGGATGGGCATGGGGGAACCCCCACCCGCGACCCCAGTAGAGGATGAAGCGGAAGATAATGAATGGGTTAATATAGCTTTGTTTTGAAGTTACACCCAGATGTCTTATAATCAGTGATCTATTTTGAGCAAGAAGGGGGCGTGTCCTAACGTTTGACCACTACTGTACGTGTAGTATTTGAGTTGCTGGTTGGAGTCTCATTCAGTCGGGTGGTAGAACATGTTTGTCCTGGTTGCTGTTGCACAGTTCTGTTGTACGCAGTCGTTTCACTGCATTCTTGTTAATATTTAGTTTTTGGGAGGAGCCAGGGGTGGCGATTAGGGCCTACCGTAAATGTCACAGAGGGGTTGATTACAGTGTTTACGTATATTTATCTTAAAATGTAGCGTGGGTTTCCTGTTCAGTGAGATGTGCAGCATTCTGTGTGGCATAATATATTCTGCTGTCCAGGGGCGTTTTTAGGGTTTAGAAACATAAGGGGCTTTAGCCCAGATCCCTTATTCCCCCCTCTCCTCTGTCCTCTTTAAAAATTGCCCTTTCATGAGGGTATTTAAACATTTTTCAAACTGTTGTTACATTCAATTTGTTTTATCATTTATTAGTTATATTGGCGGCACGGTGGCTTAGTGGTTTAGCATGTTCTCCTCTCGGCGCTAGGGATTCCCGGTTCCAATCCTCCTCTGGGTGGAGTTTCCATGTCCTCCCCGTGTCCGCGTGGGTTTCCTCCGGGTTCTCTGGTTTCCACCACAGTCCAAAAACATGGATCAAGTCAATTCAGTTCTCCAAATTGCCCCATATAGAGTGTGTGTCTGTGTGAGTGAGTGTGTGCCCAGCGATGGTTCGGCGTTCTGTTCTGGGTGTATCTGCCCAGCGCTCGAGAGGTTCTCCCCTGGATGGGCATGGGGAACCCCCCCGTGACCCTAATAGAGGATAAAGTGGAAGATAATGGATGGATGGATGGCAATAAACGAACCTGAGCTTCGGCAGAAAAGCATGAATCTGTTTTACGAGTCGCTCGCAGATGAGAGTTTTAACGAGGTTTTGCGTTAATTACCGTTAACTCTGCGACAGTTTGCGCCTTCGGAAAAATTCTGACGGTTTATGAAAGTTGAGACGCTGCTCTTTACAGCCAATTTACAGTTATTACGGTAACTTTACTCCCGATACTGGTGAAAAATATGTATCTCTCTCACACACACACACACACACACACACACACACACACACACACACACACAGGTGCTTGGAACCAAAAACAGCTGACGGTGACTCCATATGGTCCCGCAGCTGGAGGAGAGGCAGCCAGAGAAAGCTGCCCTCATTTGATCCGGGGCTACTGACAAAACACCCGGGGCTACAGCCCCCGAAAGCCCAGGTCCAACGACGCCCCCTGCTGCTGTCTTTAAAGAAAATGAGAAAGCAGAACTATTTGCAGGTTTAGGATGTAAAACACACAGGAGATGGCGTGGTGACTGCAGCCAGCTCTGTTAGGAATCCAGGACAGCTGATCGCGAGGCACCTCACTGATCTGTCAGTCGAGTTTTCGAGTTTGAGGTTTGGTTTTGTGGCCAGTATTCGGGGTTTCCTCAGAAATGACAGCCGTTTCCTGTCGTGCTGCAGCTCTGTGAGCACTGTAGGAGGTTTATTTCAGCGTTCTAAGGTCTGTAAATTGAAACTGACGAGCTTTCTGCGTTGGACGGCTGTTTTCTGGGTGGCGTTTCAGTGAGGAGTCGAGGGTTATTTGGGGTTTTGCGTACCTTGACAACACAAAATATCATCATCCTTACTAACTCAACTCCAATCTCTAAACCAGATGATATCCGAATAAGATGATTATGATTAGAGGGCGCGGTAGCTCAGTGGTTAGGGTGGTGGACTATCAATCTGGTTCAAATCCCAGCTCCACTGAAGTAACCAGTGTGGGTCCTTGAGCAAGGCCCTTAACCATTATTGCTCCAGGGATGCTGTGATGAACCCTGTGCTCACCTTGTAAGTCCAATAAAAGCGTCCAATAAATGACCAAATGTAATGTAAATGAGAGTCTCATTGCCGATATCTTTTAAGCACGACTATTTTTCAGGTGGTCTGATGTTACACTCTGTTTTTTCTTTTTTTATAAGGTGATATTTGAGCACGAAGGGGTTTATATTCATGCAAACACAGAAGTATCAGAAGATCAGGAATCACTGATATCTGGGTGCCTTCGGATTTTCGACAAGGTAACACGCCCCCCCCCCCTCTCCCGTCGTGTAGATGTCGTGTTCAGAGACCTGATGATGGAGAGCTGACAGACTGTGCCGCTCTGAAATTAAACAGCGTGCAGTGATCAGACGTTTCTTCCATTTTCAGGATGGAGAAACAACGGTGGAGTACAAACCTCTGGAGGACTCTGTTGATCCCTCGAACATGCTTTGTGCCTGCAAGGTCAGCCTGTTCATTTATTCAACGCACGAGGCTTTTAGCCGTTAGACATTCCTTCTGTTTTGGGCAAAATAAGTTTGTAACTACCGTATTTTCCGGACCATGAGGCGCACCGTATTATAAGGAGCAGTCTAAATTACGGGGTCTATTTCTGTATTTGAGCCACGTATAAGGCGCACCGTACTATAAGGCACAGTCTGAATTAGGGACTCTATTTCTGTACGGTACTTATTCTGTACAGCAGCGTATTATAAGGCACTTGCTAAAACATACGATCTACAAGAAAAGTAAAGGATGCAAAACGCTGATTTATAATTGAAGTTTATTCTACTACTTGATAAAACACACATTATTTTAATCCCTCTTCTCCCACAAATCCATCAAAGTCCTCGTCTTCTGTGTCTGAATTAAAAAGCTGTTTCACTATCGAGCACTCCGGTGTCCCCCTCATCGATGTCTGAGTCCGTCTCGTCTCCAGGCGGCTGTTCGGCGACGATGCCGGCTTTGTGAAAGCTCAGCCCAGACGTCCACAATCCATTCACAGACGGTGGCGTAACTCGCCCGCCACCGCCTCCTTAGTTTTAGTAAACGTGTGTTCGCTGTCTATCATCCATCGCTCCCACGCCGCCCGCAACTTTACTTTAAACGCCCCGTTTACACCAATGTCCAGCGGTCGGAGTTCTTTATTTAATCCTCCCGGAATGACAGCGAGTTCCGAATTATGTGAGATGAGTGCGCATGGAGTCACAGATCAGCAGGGACGGTGATGTGTGGAACAAAACCACCCGGACAACAATACTTTTATAGAATTTGGAACTCAGTACACGTATAAGGTGCACTGGATTATAAGGCGCACGTCCAATTTCTGGGAAAATTTTAGGCTTTTAGGTGCGCCTTATAGTCCGGAAAATACGGTAGTTTGCGATGCAGGATTACTTCGGTTCTCGGCCTATTCTGAGTGTGGGACATCTAAGCGGGCATTGATGTTCTTCTTCCGCTTGATGTACAGGACTCAAGCTCAGTGGTGGAATGGACTCAGAGGCCACACCGTGCCTTGGACACACAGCTGAGCTATGAGACCGAGTGGGACATGGTCAACACCGTCTCCTTCAAAAAAAGAATGCAAACTAATGGAGAAGGTATCGTATGCACATGAAGGACATCTCAGAAATCATTTCGGAAATAGACTCGAGTGTATCAGTACGGTGCTGTGATCATGGTATGGCATTATAATCATTCATTCATTCATTCATTATCTTCTGCTTTATCCTATATTAGGGTCCCCATGCCCATCCAGGTTAGAACGTTTCAGGTGCTGGGCAGATACACCCAGGCCAGGGCGCCAATCTATCACTGGACACACACACACACTCTATTTAAAGAACTCAATTGACTTGATCCATGTTTTTGGACTGTGGAGGAAACCGGAAAACCCAGAGGAAACCCATGTGGACACGGGGAGAACATGGAAACTCCACCCAGATAGGGATTCGAACCAGGAATTCCTAGTGCTGAGAGGCGAACATGCTAAACCACTAAGCCACCGTGCCGCCTGGCATTATATTTATTCATTCATTTATTATCTTACGCCTAATCCTCTATTAGGGTCGTGGGGGGTTCCTCATGTCCATCCAGGGGAGAACGTTTCAGGCGCTGGGCAGATAGACCCAGGACAGGGCACCAATCTATCACTGGACACACACTCACTCACACACACACACACACACACACACACACACACACACACACACACACACACACACACTCCATATGGGGCAATTAAGAAAACTCAATTGACTTGATCCATGTTTCTTGACTGTGGTAGGAAACCGGAGAACCTTATCTTCTGCTTTATCCTCTATTAGGGTCGTGGGGGGGGGGTCCCCATGTCCCATGTCCCATGTCCATCCAGGGGAGAACGTTTCAGGCGCTGGGCAGATAGACCCAGGACAGGACGCCAATCTATCGCTGGGCACATTATAATCATATTTAGAAAAATATTTAAATGGGACTCCATGTGCAGTGATGTCATCTCTATGATCTATGATCTGTTTATCTATAATCAAACCCCGGCCCCTTTTGCGGTGAGGCAGAAGCATGTGCTGCACCACCTTAAATATTTAATATTATATACACAATTTAAAACCTTTTTTTTTTTTTTTAGATTCGAACCTGGATCCCCGGCCCTGAGAGGCGGCCGTGCTAATTAACTCAGCCACCGTGCCGCCCCTTATAACTAACATTTAAAAAAAAGTCTGCTGTTTCCAGAGTGTTAAACACAGACATGTTTTAGTTTGACTCTTATAGCAACGTTACAACATTACAATTTGATTATTTGCATTTAAGATCTCCTAAGAATGAACTAGTTAATTTAATTTAATTTATTTAGACATGGAGCGGCACGGTGGCTTAGTGTTTAGCATGTTCTCCTCTCAGCACTAGGGATTTTCGGTTCGAATCCCCATCTGGGTGGAGTTTCCATGTTCTCCCCGTGTCCGCGTGGGTTTCCGCTGGGTTCTCCGGTTTCCTCCCACAGTCAAAAAACATGGATCAAGTCAATTGAGTTCTCCAAATTGCCCCATGTAGAGTGTGTGTTTGTGAGTAAGTGTAAGCCCAGCGATAGATTGGCGTCCTGTCCTGGGTCTATCTGCCCAGCGCCCGAAACGTTCTCCCCGGATGGGCGCGACCCTAATATAGGATAAAGCGGAAGATAATGAATGAATGAATAATTAGTCGTGGGATGACAGAGTGGTGGATAAGCTGATGTGTGGGGATCTGAACTCAGTCCATTATCATAAATAAAGAATTTATTTCTCTTTAAGGTTTGTCTAATTACTTAAATGAGCGGAACAAGTGGGCTTTCTCCTTTAACGTATATGACCTCGATGAAGTCGCTGTGCAAACTGAAGGCTGGTCGTATCTGAATTTCGGTCTGAAGAACGGATTGAAGTTCCCCACGATTCACTTCCATCAGGGCGGATTCGAGGACTTTCTGGAATGCCTGCAGAAATCAGTAAAACTCACGAAGTAAGCAAATCCCATGAATTAAAACCCCGTTGCATTCAGGGGACGCTGCTGCAATCTGCAATCTGTCCACTAGATGCCACTAAATCACACATTCTGCCCCTTTACTTTTATAATGACTTTTTTCATTACGATTTTCACTTCCCCCCCTGAGATGGTTTCTCTTCTGTTGTTGAAATGTCTTGTATGGTTCTGTGTGGGACTTCAGTGAACATCATGATTCCCGTGAAACAGTTTAAATGAAGTGGAAGTAGTGTTCAGCATCAGCAGAAATAAAACCGAACTCACCCCCCCACCCCCCCAAAAATAAAGGAGGCCATGAGCATGTTAAAGGCAGTGCAGCCAAGAAGCAGATAGCTGTTATTAAAGTTCTTATCTGAGAGCTCATAATAAGATAAACACTGGCCTTTGTTGGCTTGTGTTGGCTTCCTGTAACAGACAGACATAACAAGAACCTAAAGCCACGTACTGTATTTATTATTAATATTTTAGTTTTTGCCTCACTGTTGATGTTTTACCAGCTTGACATTCCGGAATCTTCATCACGGTTGGTTTTTGCAGGAGTTCTGACGATGGAAGCGTTCTGAAGGTCACCCCGTACAACAAAACCATTTCACAGTCCTTTGAGAACCTTCTTGAAGATTCCAGCTATGGAATTTCCTACCAGAAATTTAAGAACGAACCCCTGACGACCACGCTGGGAAGCTTCTCCAAGGTCACCAACTACATAATGGACGCCTTTCGGCCGTCCGAGTTGCAGCAGCGTCCGCCCGAGGAGATGGCGGACATTCTGGGCGAGCTGATTCCGGGACTGGAGATCAATCAGCAGGAAGAGCCGGGCTTTGAGGTCATCACCCGAGTGAGTGAATGCTCTGTAGCTCAATTTATTTACACGATGTCCTTTCATTTATGAATTAAATGAGCTTGGATCACTGCGTCAGCTGCAGAATCGACGAGAGAATGTTGGAAGGTTTTTGTCTGTCTGCATAATTTTTACTTCTGATTTCTGAGCCTGTCGATAATAATAGCATTATAAAACCTTTTTTTTAAAGAGTTTAGAGTCTAAATGCCACCAATCTGCCATCAGACCATTATTACTGCACTCTGCCTTAGACTGGTAATTGGAATAGATTAAGGTCTTTCTTACATTGCGTTGTGTTCTTGTTAATGGGTCCACCATTATAAGAACCCTAAACAACATTGGTGTGCATGGCTGGGTTTCCCGTGGAATGTTGCAGCTTTCTAAAGAACATTGCAACCAGAAGATAGTTTTATGAACCTAAAATAAAACAAAGCACTCCAGCATAAGCACCGAATCTCATCTCTTAACCCCAGTGATGGTGCTTAACGTCAAATTCTCCAAAATAATATGTGGATATTTATATACAACCTTGTATATACAATCATCAGCTTATTTGAGGTTCTCAGAAATAAATATTTGCTCATGTCATGATGCATTTGCACAAATGTTTTGTTATGATCAGATTTTGTAGTAAAAAAAACAGTGTAACAGATTTAATGCTGATCCGGAATCGGCTCACTTTATTATATTCATTCATTCATTCATTCATTATCTCCCGCTTTATCCTCTATTAGGGTCGCGGTGGGGTTCCCCATGCCCATCCAGGGGAGAACATTTCGGGCGCTGGGCAGATAGACCCAGGACAGGGCGCCAATCCATCGCTGGGCACCCACTCACTCACACAAACACACTCTATATGGGGCAATTTAGAGAATTCAATTGACTTGATCCATGTTTTTGGACTGTATGAGGAAACCAGAGAACCCGGAGGAAACCCACGCAGACACGGGGAGAACATGGAAACTCCACCCAGATGGGGATTCGAACTGAGAATCCCTAGTGCTGAGAGGCGAACGTGCTAAACAACTAAGCCACCGTGCCGCCCCGCTTTATTTTAATCTGTGTTTGATGATTTAAAATAATGTATATCACACATTAATATGCGGCACAGTGGCTTAGTGGTTTAGCATGTTCTCCTCTCAGCGCTAGGGATTTCCGGTTGGAATCCCCATCTGAGTGGAGTTTCCATGTTCTCCCCGTGTCTGCGTGGGTTTCCTCCGGGTTCTCTGGTTTCCTCCAACAATCCTCCCATGGATCAAGTCAATAGAGTTCTCCAATTTGCCCCATATAGAGTGTGTCTGTGTGAGTGAGTGTGTGCCCAGTGATGGATTGCCCCCCTGTCCTGGGTCTATCTGCCCGGCGCCCGAGACGTTCTCCCCTGGATGGGCATGGGGAACCCCACCACGACTCTAATAGAGGATAAAGCAGAAGATAATGGATGAATAAATACATTAATACAAATATGAAGCGCTCAGAGGTGTGTGTTATTGTCAAAGATGTCACAGCTGGACAAACGGCTCAGCCAATCCGATTTAAAGACCATCCATCTATTATCTTCCGCTTATTCTCTATTAGGGTCGCGGGGAGGTTCCCCATGCCCATCCAGGGGAGAACGTTTTGGGCAGATAGACCCAGGCGGCACGGTGGCTTAGTGGTTTAGCATGTTCTCCTCTCAGCACTAGGGATTCCCGGTTCGAATCCCCATCTGGGTGGAGTTTCCATCTTCTCTCCCGTGTCCGTGTGGGTTTCCTCCGGGTTCTCCGGTTTCCTTCCACAGTCCAAAAACATGGATCAAGATCAATTGAGTTCTCCAAATTGCCCCATATAGAGTGTGTGTGTGTGTGAGTGAGTGTGTGCCCAGCGATGGATTGGCGCCCTGTCCTGGGTCTATCTGCCCAGCGCCCAAAATGTTCTCCCCTAGATGGGCATGGGATCCCCCCCCCCACACGACCCTAATAGAGGATGAAGCGGGAGATAATGGATGAATGAATATAACATATTTTTAATAATCTCTGCAGGTGGACCTGGGTGCACGGCCTGAGATGCATAGAGGACCTCCGGTAATGATGGAGGACTGGATGAAGCACCAAGACGCAGAGGGAAGAATAACCGAAGTGCCTCGTTTAAAGCAACTTGTTTTCAAAGGGGTAAAGTCACCGACGCCGTCGGCTGAACGCGCGGCGCAGTTTAATGTCTCTGCGGCGTCCTCTCTTTACTCCATAGCTTCTGCAGTTCATGGTTCCATCCATGAGCTTCACTCACTGAAACCTGAACCGTTCCGTTTAGGGCCTGTGGCACGTCGTCCGCAAAGAAGCGTGGAAGTTCCTGCTGGGTTATTTTGCATGGGACAGCACGCACGAGGAGAGGAAGAACCTACAAAAGAGGAAAACGTTAGTGCACCGTGTGTCTGCTTCACCGTCCGTTGACACGATTTAACGTCGGACCTTGATTTATGGAACAGTGATGTTGTATTGGATCTGTGTGAATACATCCATCCATCCATTATCTTCCGCTTTATCCTCTATTAGGGTCATGGGGGGGAGGGGGGTTCCCCATGCCCATCCAGGGGAGAACGTTTCGGGCGCTGGGCAAATAGACCCAGGACAGGGCGCCAATCCATCACACAGACACACTCTCTCAGACAGACACACTCTATATGGGGCAATTTGGAGAATTTAATTGACTTGATCCATGTTTTTGGACTGTGGGAGGAAACCGGAGAACCCGGAGGAAACCCACACGGGGGGGGGGGGGGGGGGGGGGGGGGGGGGGGGGGGGGGGGGGGGGGGGGGGGGGGGGGGGGGGGGGGGGGGGGGGGGGGGGGGGGGGGGGGGGGGGGGGGGCACACACTCTCTCTCTCACACTCTCTCTCTTTCTCTCTCTCTCTTTCTCTCTCTTTCTCTCTCTCTCTCTCTCAGGGATGAGTATTTCAGAATGAAGCTTCAGTGGAAGTCCGTGAGTGAGGAGCAGGAGAAGAGGAATTCCAGATTACGGGATTATAAAAGCCTTATCGGTACACCGCCACACGCATTACCTCTTTATTACCCTGTGATCTGTGATTAAAAAGCATTGTGGGTAATGTAGTGTAAACAAGACCTAATAGAGTAACAGAGTAATGACCCGTTGGTTAAGTGATACGGGCGGATCCCAATCTGGGTGGAGTTTCCATGTCCTCCCCGTGTCCGCGTGGGTTTCCTCCGGGTTCTCCGCTTTCCTCCCACAGTCCAAAAAAATGGATCAAGTCAATTGAATTCTCCAAATTGCCCCATATAGAGTGTGTGTGTGTAAGTGACTGTGTGTCCAGCGATGGATTGGCGTCCTGTCCTGGGTCTATCTGCCCAGCGCCCAAAACGTTCTCCCCTGGATTTACACCTCACTAGTGAACTCATGATGTTTATGGGCGTGAACATTAAGTAAATTATTGCAACATGCATATTAATAAATGAGGGCAGGTGTAACAGCACAGGGGTGATTATGGTGTCAGCTGTAGCTGATTCAGCACCGAAAGCATTTTTAGAACTCTGCATAAGGCTGCATATCTGTTCATCCCCAGAAAAAGACGTGAACAGAACAGATCGGAACAACAAGTTCTACGAGGGTCTGGACAACCCAGGCTTGATCCTGCTGCACGACATCCTGATGACGTACTGCATGTACGACTTCGATTTGGGTGAGTGATGGAAGGAGGGAGTAACGAGCCGGTGTGGAGATCGCGCTCCATGTAGAGGTTCTGCTTAATGACCCAGCAACATGGTTAGCAGCATGTGTAATCGCTTTAGAACGGGAACCGGAAGGCGCGCGTGATTTACGGTTCTCGGGACGGGGGTCCTGCGCGCACCTCTAACCCTGTTTGCCGGATTCTGCTGCAGGTTACGTTCAGGGCATGAGTGATCTGCTCTCTCCCATCCTGTATGTCCTCGAGAATGAAGTGGATGCCTTCTGGTGCTTCGTCTCCTTCATGGAGCAGATGGTACCTTGTTCTTGTTACTATTTGACTTCATTCATCAAGCAAACTATTCTGTCCTGTCTTCTATCATTGTATACTTGCTCCATGTTAATGTCTATATTTGGCACACTGGGTCAATTGCAAAAATAAATAAGGTTTGCAGTACCAGTCCAAAGTAGCCACACCCCCTTTTTGCTCCCCTTATCGCTTATTGCATAGGTGTCAAACTCACGGCCCGCGGGACATATCCGGCCCGTAATACAATTCTATCCGGCCCATTTTAAATTGATCTATCATTATATGTTATATGTTAACGGCCTGGCGATATGTGTTTTTTGGACCATGCTCGTATTTTAAATGGAAAGATATTTAAAGTTTTTAATGGCCCAAAAGCGGCGAAAACTGAATCTTTTACGTCATTTTTATTTCACTTTTTCATGTTCAGAGTTGCAACTTTTATAATTAAAAAAAAAAATATATATATATATATATATTTTTTTAAAAGCAAAGTATTTAACGTTATTATAGGATTAATATTACTGTGTGTTCTTATTTCTATTCATTTATTCATTATCTCCCGCTTTATCCTCTATTAGGGTCGCGGGGGGGTTCCCCATGCCCATCCAGGGGAGAACGTTTCGGGCGCTGGGCAGATACACTCAGGACAAAGGGGCAAGCTATCACTGGGGGGGGGGGTTCCCCATGCCCATCCAGGGGAGAACATTTCGGGCGCTGGGCAGATACACCCAGGACAAGGGGGCAATTTGGAGAACTCAATTGACCTAAAATTGACTCAAAGATGTACTTTATTGATCTGAGCTTATAGGACGAACTGTATTATCCATCCATCCATTATCTTCCACTTTATCCACTATTAGGGTTGCGGGGGGCGGGGGGGTCTCGGGCGCTGGGCAGATACACTCAGGACAGGGGGGCAATCTATCGCTGGACACACACTCACTCACACAGACACACTCTATATGGGGCAATTTTGGAGAACTCACTTGACCTTGATCCATGTTTTTGAATTGTGGGAGGAAACCCACGCGGACACGGGGAGAAGATGGAAACTCCACCCAGATGGGGATTCGAACCGGGAATCCCTAGTGCTGAGAGGAGAACGTGCTAAACCACTAAGCCACCGTGCCGCCCGATTCTACATTAGTTTTTGACAAATGAAGCCGTAGTTATGATCTTTAAATCAGTCATCATGTCAGCGCTGTAGCTCTAATGCACCGTGGCAGTGAAGCTTAATCCTGTTTTTGTCTAATGTGCAGCATGAGAACTTTGAGGAGCAGATGCAGGGCATGAAGACGCAGCTGATTCAGCTGAGCACCTTGCTGCGCCTGCTGGACCTGGCGTTCTGGAACTATCTGGGTGGGCATCTTTATGTTTAATCATTCTGCGGGCTCAGTCCGTATACGTGCAGGGTGTGTGAGGTCATCAGGGCTGACCTGTACGCCTTGGTTTTTCGACAGAGGCCCAGGACTCGGGGTACCTCTACTTCTGCTTCCGGTGGTTACTGATCCGCTTTAAGAGGGAAGTCAACTTTTCGGACGTTCTCCGTCTCTGGGAGGTGAGGTCGAACTGGGATGGTGGGATATCGTATACGGCCGTCTATATGATTCTGGGAGACTTGTTTTAACCCTGATGTGAACCTTGTTGTTGTTTTTTTTTTAGGTGATGTGGACGGGCCTGCCATGCCAAAACTTCCACCTTGTCATGTGCTGTGCCATTTTGGATTCGGAGAAACAGAAAATAATGGACCGACATTACGGATTTAATGAAATTCTGAAGGTAAGCATTCAGAACTCATCACCTGATGCTGCAGATTTGCCCCCCCCCCCCCCCCCATGGATTCAAGATGAATTGGCTGCTCCAAATAGCCCCTATCTATATTTACACCCCCATATAGTGTGTGTGACCCTAGTCCTTAGTATATGATTAAGCATTGTATAATTGATTTAATTGCATTGAAAATAATTAGATGAATTTATTATAATGATATCTTCTTATGCGGAGAAAAAACATTTGGGCTAAAGATATAATGGGTTGGGTTATACACCCAGGACAGGGCGCCAATCCATCGCTGGGCACACACACACTCACTCACACAGACACACTCTTTATGGGGCAATTTGTATAAATCAATTGACTTGATCCATGTTTTTGGACTGTGGCAGGAAACCGGAGAACCCGGAGGAAACCCACACGGACACAGGGAGAACATGGAAACTCCACCCAGATGGGGATTCGAACCGGGAATCCCTAGTGCTGAGAGGAGAACATGCCAAACCACTAAGCCACCGTGCCCCCCTATATTCCAAGCAATAAGCTTTTAAATGTTTCCCTAATTTAACCTTAGTATTCGTAATTATGTTTAATTAATAATCCATAATAATTTTGTATTGTGGCGGCACGGTGGCTTAGTGGTTGGTATGTTGTCCTCTCAACACTAGGGATTCCTGGTTCGAATCCCCATCTGGGTGGAGTCTCCATGTTCTCTCCGTGTCTGCGTGGGTTTCCTCCGGGTTCTCCGGTTTTCTTCCACAGTCCAAAAACATGGATCAAGTCAATTGATTTATCCAAATTGCCCCATATAGAGTGTGTCTGTGTGAGTGAGTGTGTGCCCAGCGATGGATTGGCACCCTGTCCTGGGTGTATCTACCCAGTGCCTGAGACGTTCTCCCCTGGATGGGCATGGGGAACCCTCCCGCGACCCTAGTAGAGGATAAAGCGGAAGATAATGGATGAATGAATGAATGAATGAATTTTGTATTGTTATAGCTATTGTCGCTGTAGTGGTCAGATTAACCTGGGTGGGGTGTTGCGACTTGGGTGGTTGCCATCTGCAGCATTAACTCTACATGCCGTTAAATCTTTCACACTGCATGATATATACATTTTATCTCATAGCAGCCCTCCCTAGTGTATATACTTTACGTATGCACTGCTTAAAGTTCTAGTTCTAATCACATGTAATAAGGTATATTAGTCTGTTTCTGAAAACCGATTGGCTGTTTGAACTAATCTGAATGTCAGTTGCATGAATTGCTGTTTAATGACCGAACATCATAATGGAGGACATTGGGCTCCCGACTCCTCAGCTTGCAACTTGACCTTTGTGTCGACTTACAGCATATCAACGAACTCTCCATGAAACTGAACATCGAGGAAGTTCTCAACAAGTCTGAGGCGATTTACATGCAGTTGAAGAACTGTAAGGTACGGCCTGGCGTCAGTGTGAATACAGGATGCACGATGTGTACAGATTAACACACCACTCAGTTCTGCTTCTAATTGGTTCCGTTGTGCCGCTGCGCAGGACTTGCCTCATTCAGTCCGAGAGATCTTGGGTCTGAGTCCAGTCTGGGATGGTTCTGCATTAAAACCCAGTGAGTACAGCGTGCTGGAGTCGACCCAAACCTCACCCAGACCCTCACAGAGGCAGGAACAGGCGTTTTCCAATGGCCATGGACCGCTCCCGGAACCCTCTCCCAACAGATGTGCCACGATGCCACACGTACAGAACCCGCCTCTCTTTTCTTAGCTCCTGTATATCCAGCGGACGAACAGTTCTGGGGATTGTGTGGATATTTGCTACTGGATCCCCACATTGTAAAGTCAACCCGATGAAACCAGTCGAATACTCTGAATGTAAAAAGGGGATCGAAGACGATCTATTATTTTTGTAATTTTCTTGTACCATATTTTGTCTTTAATGAAATGTAATCATTCCTGCTCATTCTGTAAATGTAAGACCCGTTTCAACGCCCCCCCCCTTGTTTATTTTAATTTCGATTCCTGCACCTAAATTAAATCTGGTTTCCTGACGACGGTCCATTTCATGTTGGAACTTCATTAGTTTAAAGATAAAGTTTAAGGTTCTGGCGGCATGGTGGCTTAGTGGTTTAGCACGTTCTCCTCTCAGCACTAGGGATTTCCGGTTCGAATCCCCATCTGGGTGGAGTTTCCATGTCCTCCCCGTGTCCGCGTGGGTTTTCTCCGCGTTCTCCGGTTTCCTTCCACAGTCCAAAAACATGGATCAAGTCAATTGAGTTCTCCAAATTGCCCCATATAGAGTGTGTGTGTGTGAGTGAGTGTGTGTCCAGTGATGGATCGGTGCCCTGTCCTGGGTCTATCTGCCCAGCGCCCAAGAGCTTAACTACAGGGATGCGGTTTAATTATGTTCATTGTCATATTATTTCCTCTTGTTAGTATTGAACAATTTAATTGAAATTCCTAAGGATTTTCTTCGCTCAACATTTAGGGAATGTTCGTCACACGTCGGTCAGAAAACCCCACCTTGTCCTCAAACCCCACCTTCTGGTTAAAAGTATGCACAGTAGGTGAAAACTAGATAAAAATTCCCTGATGACGTTTTGATTTTAAAGTCTCCGTATAATTAAAGTCACAAATATAATTAAGATATGATTATAATTACGTCCAACATCAAATAGCATTATGGGTTTAAGAAACAGAACTTTCACAGTGGGGCGAGGGGGAGGGGTCACCTCTTACCTCGCATGACGTTTGTCCCCAATTCGTGAGGTTGCACGGTCACTGCTGGGCGCTGGGAGGGGGTCCAACTCGCAGGATTGGGAGAGAAACGAATCAGGTTTTAATACATAACCTTCATCCATCCATTATCTTCCACTTTATCCTCTATTAGGGTTGCGGGGGCACTGGGCACATACACCCAGGACAGGGGGGCAATCTATCACTGGGCACACACTCACTCACACACACTCTATATGTGGCAATTTTGGAAAATTCAATTGACCTTGATCCATGTTTTTGGACTGTGGGAGG
The DNA here is from genome assembly GCA_019802435.1 of Corydoras maculifer. Taxonomy (NCBI): domain Eukaryota; kingdom Metazoa; phylum Chordata; class Actinopteri; order Siluriformes; family Callichthyidae; genus Corydoras; species Corydoras maculifer. The sequence goes on along the minus strand of JAFMOD010000083.1, from coordinate 337,225 downwards.
AAAGCGGAGAACCCGGAGGAAACCCACGCGGACACGGGGAGAACATGGAAACTCCACCCAGATGGGGATTCGAACCGGGGTTTCCTAGTGCTGAGAGGAAAACATGCTAAACCACTAAGCCAACATGTCACCCTTAATACATAACTTAATTTTTGCGAATACAATTCCTGCTGGTGCCAAATGGAGCGCAATGGGAACGACGGCGATTTGAGTTTCTTATATCAACGTTATAAAACTTTAACTGTATAAATCAGTTGTTTTTTAACATGATGCAAGAATAAAACTAACAAAAGTACTAAATGTAAATATAAGTAGATGAGGGTTTAGGGTGTTGGGCTGTCAGTCTGAAGGTTGTGGCCTTACTGCTCCGGGGTATCCCAATCCCAACCATCCAGTTGCATTGAACAAAAAAAAAATGTATATGTAAAGTCCTCAGTGTTTCCATGTTCTCCCCGTGTCCGCGTGGGTTTCCTCCGGGTTTTCCGGTTTCCTCCCACAGTCCAAAAACATGGATGAAGTCAATTGAATTTCACAAAATTGCCCCATATAGAGTGTGTCTGTGTGAGTGAGTGTGTGCCCAGTGAGGGATTGGCGCCCTGTCCTGGGTGTATCTGCCCAGCGCCCGAGACGTTCACCCCTGGATGGGCATGGGGAACCCCACCGCGACCCTAATAGAGGATAAAGCGGGAGATAATGAATGAATGTAAAGTCCTCAGTGACTCGTGTCTCAAATCATCTTCCAATTGGCTGCTGTAAATTGCTCCTATATACTGTTTGTGTGAGTGGGCGTGTGCTTATCGATGGATTGGCGCCCTGTCCTGGGTGTATTTGGAAGTTGCCCTCTGGATGGGCATGGGAACCCCCCTCCCGGTGACTCTAGTCACTACTATAGGGTGTCGTAGCTCAGTGGTTGGGATGTTGGGCTATCAATCAGAAGCCTGTGGGTTCCCAGGTCCACTGAAGTTACCAATGTGGGTCCATGACCCTCAACGCTCCGGGGGACTCTGTACCAACACGGTGTTGGGATATTGGTAAGTCGCTTTTGATAAAAGTGTCTACTAAATGACCAAATGTGATGTAAATGGAGTATAGGATTAAGCAGAAGATGATGAGATGAACCCAAACCCCCGAGGTGACGGTGATTTTTAAGGATAAAACCTTGTGAGGACCGGCGCTCAGTGGCATGAGCAGTGCAGGACACCGCTGCAGTATGTTGTGAGTACGTTCTACCATTAATAACATCCATCCATCCATTATCTTCCGCTTTTTCGTCTATTAGGTTTTCGTCTATTAGGGTTCTCCATGCCCATCCAGGGGAGAACGTCTCGGGCGCTGGGCAGATACACCCAGGACAGGACGCCAATCTATCGCTGGACACACACACACTTACTCAAACACACTCTATATGGGGTAATTTGGAGAACTCAATTGACTTGATCCATGTTTTTGGACTGTGGGAGGAAAGCGGAGAACCTGGAGGAAACCCACACGGACACGGGGAGGACATGGAAACTCCACCCAGATTGGGATTCGAACCGGGAATCCCTAGCGCTGAGAGGCGAAGGTGCTGACCACTAAGCCACCGTGCCGCCCCCATTAATAACAGATTTGAATGATTGTCTTGCTTTGTCTTTAAATGAGCATTTGTCTGCTCAGACAGGTCCACATAACGTTTCCTTAAAGGACGGGCCGCGTCCTCTGAATTAACTCGGGTGAAATCAACCTGAATCTGGGTGGCATTTTAAATTCTGCCCGTGTGACGTCGCCCGCTGCCACGTGCCTCGCCGTATGTTTGTGACATTTAAAGATGCAACGGGAAGGGCTGCCTGGAAAATTATGACAGAAGACCCAAGTATCTTTTATCGGCTCATGACGGGGACGAATATGCCGGCGACAAAAGACGGGGCCCGCGTCGCCTCTCGGCGCCCGGCGCTTTCATTTCCTGTTGGACGGGAAATTGCCTCAGAGGTGACAGATAGCGCTCTCCCTCAGAGGTGCCGCTTTATCTTTTGTCCGGGCCCCTTTTTTTTCATTAAAGAGACGTCTGACTCTATAAACAGGCTACGCTATAAACAATATGCACAGGAGAGGGGCCCCGGCTGCCTCGCGTCTCCGGCGTTCTGCTGCTGAGTGATAAGTGCATGTTAAAAAAAACACCTTCTGAGTCCCTTTATCTTCAGTGAGACGTTCACTGCTGGATCACTTCAAACTGATTAAACTGTACTCTCTCTGTTTACACTCCGTCATCTGTTATTTATTTCATATTATTCGGCCAAATAATTTATTTAGTTTCTGGGTTCCTATGTGGGTTTGGCGCAAATAGTGTTTTTTTGCCAGGCACCAGTTTACTGTCATATTAATTACATTTGCATTTTAGAATTTTATATAATATTTATATCCATCCCCTGGATGGGCATGTGGGGGATTCCCCATGCCCATCCAGGGGAGAACGTCTCGGGCGCTGGGCAGATACACCCAGGACAGGACGCCAATCTATCACTGGGCAAAAAATATTTATATATTTATAATATATATATATAGGGGCGACACAGTGTCTTAGTGGTCAGCTTGTTCTCATCTCAGCACTAGGGATTCCCAGTTCGCATCCCAATCTGGGTGGAGTTTCCATGTTCTGCCCGTGTCCGCGTGGGTGTCCTCCTGGTTCTTCGGTTTTCTCCCACAGTCCAAAAACATGGATCAAGTCAATTGAGTTCTCCAAATTGCCCCATATAGAGTGTGTGAGTGTGTGAGTGAGCGTGTGCCCAGCGATAGAATGGTGCCCTGTCCTGGGTGTATCTGCCCAGCGCCCAACGTTCTCCCCTGGATGGGCATGGGGAACCCCTCCCCCCTCCCGGCGACCCTAATATAACATAAAGTGAAAGATAATGAATGAATATAATTTTACAATTGCATTTAATTACACAACCATCAATCCACCAACAAAAATAGAATACAGTCTGTATGTGTGCATATATATATATACACATACACACACACACACACACACATATATATATATATATATATATATATATATATATATATATATATATGTGTGTGTTATATATATATATATATATATATATATATATATATATGTGTGTGTGTGTATATATATATATATATATATATATATATATATATATATACACTGACGCTGAGTGGTTTAATGCTGGTGTCTTGTTGCTGGAGCACAATAAGCCATGCGCTGGTGCTCAGCTTTCCTCCAAAGCTGATTGTGAGTTAAGAGAATTATCAATGGTGCTACGTGACCAATCTGCTGCTGACGTACCAGAACTTTTCTTAATGAAGAAGCCTCCGCTTCGCTGAAGCGAACAGCTACGGCACAGCGGGAGAGAGAAGCTCTTATCTCCCTCTGTCGTCACGCTATATAAACCCAGCGCCGGAGGAGCACTGCTGCAGGAGGAGTCCGGCTCCATCCGCACCCTCTACGCACCCACCCTCCATGGCCTCGCAGGTGCACAAGAAGAAGGGGTCCGAGACGGGGCCGGCACTGTCTGAGGCGCCGGGCAGGGTCAAACCTCAAGAAGTCATGCCTTCGTCTGATTTGCAGAGCCCAAAGAAGCCTCCTGAGATCCCCAAGTCACCTGTAGGGCTGCTGAGGAAAAGGGGGCAGGAAGGGGTTCCCAAGATGCAGCCGGCGATGATGATGTTCTCCAGCAAGTACTGGGCGCGGCGCGGATTATCTCTGGATTCAGCCATGTTCGATCAACAACATCTCGCCTGCAGTATGGTAAGAAGGAACGAGTCCGGTTACGAACAAAGAGACAATAATAAAGATTTACATCAGGTGAAATACACCAATAGTAATCAATAGTTTAATCAATTGTGTGAATATGTTATTTTAGCATTTATTTATTCATTCATTCATTCATTATCTCCCGCTTATCCTCTATTAGGGTCGCGGTGGGGTTTCCCATGCCCATCCAGGGGAGAACGTTTCGGGCGCTGGGCAGATAGACCCAGGACAGGGCGCCAATCTACGCTGGGCATATTTTAGCATTTAGTGCAAGAGAAATATAAACGTATTTGTGTTTATATTTAAAAGCTTTTTAGTTCTGCATCATTTACTCATCACTTAATCTGACACCTGCTGAAGGGGATTCGTTCAGATTAACCAATAGACTGATCGACGGGTCGGCCGGTTTACAAACAGGTCGCGGTAACGATTAATAAAACTTTGGTGGCAGGGTACCGCCTCACCGTTGTAGAGTGAGGTTGAACGAAGCTCTGCGTGTTGGCGGAGTCTGTATGTCCTCCCTGTGCCTGAGTGGGGTGTTTTTTTCCAAATAACTCTTCTACCTTCCACATTCCAAAGACACGCTGATGGGTACAAATAAATTATATTAGAATTAACCATTTTGCAGCCTTAGCTGGTTAAGTTTTCATTTATTCATCCATTATCTTCTGCTTTATCCTCTATTAGGGTCACGGGGGGGTTCCCCATGCCCATCCAGGGGAGAACATTTCGGGCGCTGGGCAGATAGACCCAGAACTATCGCTGGGCACACACTCACTCACACAGACACACTCTATATGGGGCAATTTGGAGAATTCAATTGCCTTGATCCATGTTTTTGGACTATGGGAGGAAAGCGGAGAACCTGGAGAAAACCCACGCGGACACGGGGAGAGCATGGAAACTCCACCCAGATGGGGATTCGAACCGGGAATCCCTAGTGCTGAGAGGAGAACATGCCAACCACAAAGCCACCATGCCGAGCTGTTTAAGTATGTTATTGTTATTTGTACTTCAGCTTCGTAGGACGTCCTTCAGCCGTATTGATGAGAAACCAGACCGGGAGGAGACGAGCTTCCCTCAGGATTCAGGCAAATCTGTCGTGATCTTCGCTCTGAAGAATGAGGTGGGGTGTCTGGCGAAGGCGCTGAGAATCTTTCAGGTCAGTGACCGACTCACCTCCACGACATCGAAGCTTTAAAAATGTCAAGAGGAAATTATAATAGAGAAGCACTGATTGATTTGTTATAAACAGGAGAAACATGTCAATCTGGTCCACATTGAATCGCGAAAGTCCAAGCGAAGCACGGGCGAGGTGGAGATCTACGCCGAGTGCAGCTGCAGCAAGAAAGAGTTCAACGAGCTCGTGCACCACCTTAAAGACCACGTCAACATCACTTCATATAACACACCCCAACACGTGTGGTCTGCAGAGGCCGGTGAGTCTGATACACACCGAGGTACTGGCTTTAATTCTAATGGAGGCCGAAGAAGAACGTATCTGTGTGGAGTTTCACAATCTCCCCAACCGATTCGGTCAGGAACCTTGGTTTCACAATAGACTCTCACCTTAAACTCTCTGATCATGTTATTCAAACTGCCCGTTCCTGTAGATTCCTTCTTTACAACATAAGGAAGATCAGACCCTTCTTGACTGAACATGCTACCCAACTGCTTGTTCGAGCCCTAGTCCTATCCCGGCTCGATTATTGTAATGCGCTACTTGCCGGTATTCCAGCTTCCACAATCCGACCTCTTCAACTAATTCAAAACTCTGCAGCTCGACTTGTTTAACCAGCCCAAGCGAACTCATGTCACTCCATCACTCATGTCCCTCCATTGGCTCCCTGTAGCTGCTCGTATTCAGTACAAGTCACTGACTCTGATCTACAGAACCATTTCTGGATCTTCCCCCTCCGACCTTCACTCTATCTTATTAAAATACACTCCGACTCGTTCACTTCGCTCCAGTGATGATCGCCCCCTGGTGATTCCACCTCACCGAGGAGCTTATCCTCACTCCGAGGCGTTCACCACTGCAACATGGTGGAACGATCTTCCCAACTCTGTCCGTAAGGCAGTATCACTAAACAGGTTTAAGAAACTACTGAAGATGCATCTCTTTAACAAATAGCTGTTCTAAAAAAAAAAAAAAAAACGTGGGGGGGGGGGGCGCCGCAGCATTGAATAACAATCAGGTTTGATGAATTTACAGTATTGTTGGTTTTCTCCATGGCTTCTGACTTGTGGTGTTCTCAATTGTAAGTCGCTTTGAATAAAAGCGTCTGCTAAATGACTAAATGGAAATGTAATGTAAATGAGTTTGCATGTTCTCCCTCGTCTGAGTGGGTTTCCTCTTCTGTGGCTTAAATTCTATAAATTGATATCCATTCCAGATCATTTACTACATCACAAAAGATGTAAGCAAAAGGCATAGTATGTCTGAATGCACGGTACGTATCAAGTAGTATGATTTCTGAATGACCTGCTAAATTGGATGCCACTTTCAAGTAGGCACAATAAAATGTCCTTTCCAATGATTGTACCAGGATTATGCTTGCTCTAAAAATCAAATACTGCCTCTGGTGGCCAAAAAACAGAATGCAGTTTGTAAAAACATTGGGAAAATAATGTAATGTATTGTCAGAAGTGTGTTATTGTCAATAATGTCATTGTTGGACAAACGGCTTAGCCAATCGGATTTAAGGACCAGAACAACCTGTTTTATATGTGTAAATGTGTTAAGCAAGAAAATACTGACTTGAATGCTGAAGACTAACATTAATAATTAACAAAATGAGACTAATAATATATATATATATATATTCAAGCGGGTTCTCACATGTTTACATATCGGTGATAATGCTGCCACTTCTCCTGGCTCTTTATTCTAGAATGTTTGGACTGTGTGTGTGTTTTGGGTGGGTTGCCAGATGTTGAAGGAGTCCCATGGTTTCCCCAGAAGATCTCGGAGCTGGATCAGTGCTCACACAGAGTGCTCATGTACGGCTCCGAGCTGGACGCCGACCATCCGGTAGGAGAACGCATGAACATGGCAGAATGTTCTGGGGATTTATAACATATATATATATATATATATATATATATATATATATATATATATTTATATTTATTTATATTTATATTTATATATTATTTATTTATTTATTTATTTATTTTAAATATGTCTTCTGTCCTTTCAGGGCTTTAAAGACAACGTCTATCGGCAGCGACGGAAATACTTTGTAGAAATCGCAATGAACTACAAATTGTTAGTATTTATAATAAATTCAATCTCGTATTTTATTGTATATGAGACTGTTTGATAAACGTTTGGTGACCTCCAGGATATTCATTTATTTAAATTGACACCATTATATAAGGCAGTTCCACACTTACACGATGCCATGAGAGACGGATGATTAAATAAGACAAAAGGCCATGACTGTATGATCCTCTGTCACCCCCCCCCCCCCATGATTGGTAAGATACGAACATGAGAAGCAGTATGAGTGATGTAGCACAATATGAACAGAGTATAAAGGTGTGATGTGGGGGATGGGATACCTGGGTAATTTCTTCTATTTTCCAAACTTTTTGCTCGTTATTTGAAAATTAACTTGATCAATCTGATTTCTCTCCCCATTGAACAACAGTGGACAGCCCATTCCACGCGTTCAGTACACTTTGGAGGAGGTGAAGACCTGGGGAGTGGTGTTCCGGGAGCTGACTAAGCTGTATCCCACCCACGCCTGCCGCGAGTACCTGAAAAACCTGCCCCTGCTTACCAAACACTGCGGGTACAGGGAGGACAACATCCCTCAGCTGGAGGACGTCTCTCTCTTCCTGCGAGGTATTTTTTATTATTTTTTTTATAACATCTTCTTTTATGAAACACTTTTCAACATCGTACATCCATCTTGGGCTTATGTACAAAAAAATGAAGTTTAAACAAAGATTATATGAAAGAAACGGAAGAAATAGCAGAATAGTAACAATAAAAACCATAAGGAGACGCCCACCCCCTATCCCCAACCCTCGAATCACATCAACCACGAAGACAAGACAATAAATAAATCAATACAAAAATACAAAATACTGAAGGAAAATACTAAATAAAAATAAAATTGAAAATAAATGAATAAGGATAAAAAAAATGCAATAAAAAAAAAATTATAATAATAATGGGTGGCTTAGTGGTTTAGCACGTTCGCCTCTCAGCACTAGGGATTCCCGGTTCGAATCCCCCTCTGGGTGGAGTTTCCATGTTCTCCCCGTGTCTGCGTGGGTTTCCTCCGGGTTCTCCGGTTTCCTCCCACAGTCCAAAAACATGGAATCAAGTTAATTGAGTTCTCCAAATTGCCCCATATAGAGTGTGTCTGTGTGAGTGTGTGCGATACATTGGCGCCCTGTCCTGGGTGTATCTGCCCAGCGCCCGAAACGTTCTCCCCTGGATGGGCATGGGGAACCCACCGCGACCCTAATAGAGGATAAAGTGGGAGATAATGAATGAATGAATAATAATAATAATAATAATAATAATAATAATAATAATAATAATAATAAAGCCCTTAATAAAAAAATTATAATATTCAGAACGGCAGCACGGTGGCTTAGTGGTTAGCACGTTCTCCTCTCAGCACTAGGGATTTTCATGTTCTCCCCGTGTCTGCGTGGGTTTCCTCCGGGTTCTCCGGTTTCTTCCCACAGTCCAAAAACATGTATCAAGTTAATTGAGTTCTCCAAATTGCCCCATATATCTGTGTGAGTGAGTGTGTGCCCGGCGATGGATTGGTGTCCTGTCCTGGGTGTATCTGCCCAGCGCCCGAAACATTCTCCCCTGGATGGGCATGGGGAACTCCACCGCGACCCTAATAGAGGATAAAGCGGGAGATAATGAATGAATGACTGAATAATATTCAGAGTGTGTTTCATTTCGGAGTTGCGTTACATCCGTCAATGTACCTAAAAACAGGTAACCTAGTTTTTTTTTTTTTTTTTTTAAATCTCTGCAAGGTTCCCGTCCTGTATGACCGTAGCTTTTCAAGTTTAATATTTCCTAGAATCTCCTGGAGCCACCGATTGTGGGGAGGCAAATTTCCATTTAAAAAGAATTGTCCTTCTAGCGTGCAGAGTACCAAAGGCGATCACACGTTGCTTTGTTGCTGCAGCATGGAGGTTCGGAACTATGCCAAACAAGGCCGTAATGGGGTTCATATCTGTAGAAATTTGTAGCGCTTGATTTAATGTCCTGAAAACCTCAGCCCAGAAGGCATTCAACATGCTACAGGACCATTCCTACGAGGTATTAATCCAATCATCACCTTGCCCTTAACTCAGTGCTTCTCAAATAGTGGGGCGCGCCCCCCTGGGGGGGTACAGTGTGGTGCCTGGGGGGGGGCGCATAACAAGATATCACAGAGCAAGTGATATTAAGTGTACTGAACTAACCCTCAAGAGACAACATGAAGAAAAAAATTTAACTGGGATGAAGGGGAGAGACGAAGATAATGAGACCAACAAAAGTCAAGCAAAAGTTAAATGTGGAATGTAGCGCCTGGCTTCACTGTAACTGTAACTTCACTGTAACGAAGGTGGAGACGAAGACCGGCGTGTCTTCTGTGTATTAAAATGTCGGCAGCGGACAGCGTGAAGCCAAATAAATGAAGGCGTCACTTAAAGAAATTCCACCCCGATCACGCTGATAACCGCTTGAGTTTTTCAATCGTAAACGTGACGCGTATCTCCAGCAATCATCCCGCTTTATGAAAGCTACTCCAGAAAAGCTGTGCGCTGCAAAACGGGCGCGTTGGAGACATCAGTTCTGATTTCCTCAAAAAAAAAACAAAAAAAACAGCACAAATTGTCGTATTCATTTTAGTTTTGTAGGTTAAAGTTTTAGTAAATTGAGCTCCTGAATGAATGTTGCTGATGAATTTGAATTTAATATCATTTATTGATTTCATTTCATTTGATTTTTCAGCATCAAATGCCAGTCGGATCAAAAATGTTTCTCGTTTAAAGAAGGATTTTATTCGTTTCTGTTACAAACTAAAAAAAACAAAGTTAATAAACTGATTCTGTTCTAAGTTGATCTATATTTCTTTCTTTTTTTGTTTTCTTTATTATTAATGAGGATACATTGGTATAAGTACACCTCTTTTATAACAATTCATAGACAAATCATACTACAGTGGGTATGTAAAAATACTTTATCCCATTTTGTCATGTGGGGGGGGGGGTGAGG
>JAFMOD010000083.1:307227-327174 GCA_019802435.1 Corydoras maculifer | reverse complement strand
GGGGGTGAGGTGAGTGTGTGTGTGTGTGGGGGGGGGGCACACAAAATGTTTCCTTCTTCCTAGGGGGGGCTTAACAGAAAATAATTGAGAATCACTGACTTAACTAAACGTGTTCAGAGGGAAAACCATCTTCTTGTGTTTGTAGAGAGATCAGGGTTTACAGTGAGACCCGTGGCAGGATATTTGTCGCCCAGGGACTTTCTGGCTGGTCTGGCATATCGAGTGTTTAACTGCACGCAGTATGTGCGGCACAGCACCGACCCGCTTTACACACCGGAGCCGTGAGTACTTTAAACATCTCTTAGCTGTGGAAGCCTAACAGTGCTAGAGGCGTAAACCAATAACCTTCAGGCAGATGGTCCATGACCCTCCCGCCACTCTGCGTTATTCAGCATTGTTATAATACAGTCCGTTCGAAACCCCATCTGGGTGGAGTTTCCATGTTCTCCCCGTGTCTGCGTGGGTTTCCCCCGGGTTCTCCGGTTTCCTCCCACAGTCCAAATACATGTATCAAGTCGATTGAGTTCTTCAAATTGCCCCATATAGAGTGTGTATGTCTGTGTGAGTGAGCGTGTGCCCAGCGATAGATTGGCGCCCTGTCCTGGGTGTATCTGCCCAGCGCCCGAAACGTTCTCCCCTGGATGGACATGGACTCTAATATAGGATAAAGCGGAAGATAATGGATGGATACAGTCCGTCCTATAAGCTCAGATCAATAAAGTACATCTTTATACAAAGGTCTTATTAAATCTAAATGTTTTTCACTTTTAGGGATACCTGCCACGAGCTGCTGGGACACGTCCCCCTTCTGGCGGATCCCAAGTTCGCCCAGTTCTCACAGGAAATTGGCCTGGCCTCTCTCGGGGCTTCCGACGAAGACGTGCAGAAGTTGGCGACGGTAACTTCATCTCGGAGACCTGAAATGTCACCGATTCTAACTGACGGATGGGCTGTCGGGCGTAATGCAGGGAAAGGACCGAGGAGAGGGGTTCAGAGGGGCGCGACGTGACATTTAAACGACTAGATTCTGATCCATGGTGTGAATTCGAATAGAATTGAATTGCGTCGTCTTCAGGGTTCGGAATTTGCAGCTGGTTTCATGAAAGTAAAGTAATCTGAAGCATTGAGGCTGAAAAATGTTAAAAAATTTGATTTCGTTGTTAACAAAGTTTCCAAGTGGTGGCGCTGCACAATTTTAATGAACCAGCATTGATCATCAGCCTAAATTATGACTGGGTTTAACTTTAAATGAAGCTTTTCTTGTTATTCATACATTGTGCCGAAGTAAAAACATGTGATTATAATGTTTTTTATTTTATTTTTAGACTATGAAACAAAAATGGGGCGGCACAATGGCTTAGTGGTTTAGCATGTTCTCCTCTCAGCACTAGGGATTCCCGGTTCAAATCCCCATCTGGGTGGAGTTTCCATGTTCTCCCCGTGTCTACGTGGGTTTCCTCCGGGTTCTCTGGTTTTCTCCCACAGTCCAAAAACATGGATCAAGTCAATTGAATTCTCCAAATTGCCCCATATAGAGTGTGTCTGTGTGAGTAAGTGTGTGTCCAGCGATGGATTGGCGCCCTGTCCTGGGTGTATTTACCCAGCACCCGAGACGTTCTCCCCTGGATGGGCATGGGGAACCCCCCACCCCCACGACCCTAATATAGGATAAAGCGGAAGATAATGAATGAATGAAACAAAAATTAATTACCTTGGGGAACACATTACACACAATTAGGTCATTTTGCAGACATTTTAACCAAAGCAACTTACTATAATAGGCAGCACTGTCTGATTCTGATTCTTATGGAGTTTGCATGTTCTCCCTGTGTCCGTGTGGGTTTACTTTGGGTTCTCTGGTTTTCTCCCACAGTTTTAAAACATGGACTCAAGGTAAATTGAATGCTTTAAATTGCCCCATATAGAGTGTGTGCCCAAGCGTTAGATTGGCGCCTCTGCCCGAAACGTTCTCCCCTGGATGGGCATGGGAACCCGAGCATGAACTACTTGTGTTAGTACAGTAACTTTAGATTTCTTTAATCTGCCACATTCATTCATTCATTATCTTCCGCTTTATCCTCTATTAGGGTCGCGGTGGGGTTCCCCATGCCCATCCAGGGAAGAACGTCTCGGGCGCTGGGCAGATAGACCCAGGACAGGGCGCCAATCCATCGCTGGGCACACACTCACTCACACACACACACTCTATATGGAGCAATTTGGAGAACTCAATTGACTTGATCCATGTGTTTGGACTGTGGGAGGAAACCGGAGAACCCAGAGGAAACCCACGCGGACACGGGGAGGACATGGAAACTCCACCCAGATGGGGATTTAAACCGGGAATCCCTAGCGCCGAGAGGCGAACATGCTAAACCACTAAGCCACCGTGCCGCCCTAATCTGCCACATGAAACTGAAAATTCTACTCGTAAATTTTCTAGAGTTAATCAGTAAATATGATGTGTATGTCTTGAGATGCCCTGATGATCAGAAACAGATCATGAATGTAAGTAAATGGTAAATAAAGAGAATCTTTTTATTCCAACAGCTACCCGTGTAGGACGAAAGCTGTCCTTCAGTACAACATTTACAGATATATGACCTCACAGACCCGGTTCTGTTAGATATCTTCTATAACCACACCGTATTTTCTTCTCTCTCTGTAATTCTAGTGCTACTTCTTCACCATCGAGTTTGGCCTGTGCAAGCAAGACGGCAACCTGCGAGCCTACGGAGCCGGACTTCTCTCGTCCATCGGAGAGTTGCGGGTACATCAAAGTCTAATTCATTTCTGACATCCACAGCAGTGAGTTAACAGAGACCCATCTGAATCCACAGCACGCCTTATCCGACAAAGCTGTGGTGAAGCCGTTTGATCCCAAGACAACGTGCTACCAGGAGTGCCTCATCACCACCTTCCAGGACGTCTACTTTGTCTCCGAGAGTTTTGAAGAAGCCAAAGAGAAGATGAGGTAACTTTATTTAACAGCAGTTTACACTGACTCAAATTCCATCCATCCATTATCTTCTGCTTTATCCTCTATTAGGGTCGCGGTGGGGTTCCCCATGCCCATCCAGGGAAGAACGTTTCGGGCGCTGGGCAGATACACCCAGGACAGGGCGCCAATCTATCGCTGGAGACACACACACTTACACACACACTCTATATGGGGCAATTTGCAGAACTCAATTGACTTGATCCATGTTTTTTGGACTGTGGGAGGAAACCGGAGAACCTGGAGGAAACCCACGCGGACACGGGGAGGAGAACATGGAAACTCCACCCAGATGGGGATTCGAACCGGGAATCCCTAGCGCTGAGAGGAGAACATGCTAAACCACTAAGCCACCGTGCCGCCACTGACTCGAATTAATGGGTTAATTAAATAACAAATAGTTTTGTTTAATGCCATAATCCAGAGCGATTATATTTAAATGAAAATAGATTGTTGTGCCTGTACAATACACCTTAGAATTTTGGAAGGTGTATTATTTTATTCAGCTGCTGTTGAATCATGTGACAGCACAGTGTACAGCAGATGCTTAATTCATAATGACTTCTAATTCAGCAGGTCATTTAAAAAAATGTACTGCATATATATATATATATATATTCATTCATTCATTATCTCCCGCTTATCCTCTATTAGGGTCACGGTGGGGTTCCCCATGCCCATCCAGGGTAGAACGTCTCGGGCGCTGGGCAGATAGACCCAGGACAGGGCGCCAATTCATCGCCGGGCACACACTCACTCACACAGACACACACTCTATATGGGGCAATTTTGAGAATTCAATTAACTTGATCCATGTTTTTGGACTGTGGGAGGAAACCGGAGAACCCGGAGGAAACCCACGCAGACACGGGGAGAACATGGAAACTCCACCCAGAGGGGGATTCGAACCGGGAATCCCTAGTGCTAAGAGGAGAACATGCTGACCACTAAGCCACCGTGCCGCCATATATATATATGTATGTATATGTGTATATGTGTTTATATATATATATATATATGTGTGTGTGTGTGTGTGTGTATGTGTGTATATATATATATATATATATATATATATATATATTACACACATATACACACACACTCACGCACGCGCACACACACACACACACACACACACATATATATATATATATATATATATATATATATATATATATATATATATATATATATATATATATATATATATATATATATATATATATTGCATATTCCGGATTCAGGGGTGTGGTGGCTCAGTGGTTAGGATGTTGGGCTATCAAGCAGAAGGTTGTAGGTTCAAATCCCAGGTTCATGGAAATTACCTATGTGGGTAAGACACTTAACCCTCATTGCTCCAGGGTTGTTGTGATGAACCCTGTGCTCACCTTGTAAGTCGTGTTGGATAAAAGCATTTGCGAAATGATTACATGTAAATGTTAAATGTACATATTCTGAATCCTCAAACATGTGCTATACACTAAATCCTATTGCTCTTATTCATTCATTTATTATCTTCCACATAATCATTAACTAGGGTGTCACGGTGGTGGTGGTTAACGAGATGTTTTGCAGATGTTATTTCACAGACATGAATTTCGAATGCAGAAACTGACGTGAAGCCCACTCTTCTCTTCGCAGGGAGTTTGCTAAAACAATCAAGAGGCCGTTCTCTGTCTATTATAACCCGTACACACAGAGCATCGACCTTCTGAAGGACACCAGGAGCATTGAAAACGTGGTGCAGGACCTCCGCAGCGACCTCACCACCGTCTGTGATGCACTGGGAAAGATGAACAAGTACCTGGGTATTTAAATCTACAAATGCTTTAAACTAAAGAAAACACTCTACATCCTCTGTGTCACTAACAACCAGAAACATGTCCATCTCAACTGGCTTTGTGAACCTTTTGACCAAAATCAGGCTAAAAGTAAGTCAATATCAATAATTACAAGTTATTATTGAAGCAATAAGGTCAGAGGGCGTGGCATTATTGTGAATAAATCGAGGGAAAGGGGTGTTGGGCCTGATGCGTAGAGGAGGAGTTACACCGTTTTTCTGTGATTTATTCACAATAATACACAACCTCGAGAGTTTTATTGCTTTTATAAAACAATATAGTAAAAAAAACAAGGTTTAGGTTTAATACATAAATGCGTTTATTGAAAGCAATAAAATTAATTATTAAATTATTAGTTATTAAACGGTGGCGGCACGGTGGCTTAGTGGTTTAGCATATTCTCCTCTCAGCACTAGGGATTCCCGATTCAAATCCCCATCTGGGTGGAGTTTCCATGTTCTCCCCGTGTCCGCGTGGGTTTCCTCCGGGTTCTCCGGTTTCCTCCCACAGTCCAAAAACATGGATCAAGTGAATTGAGTTCTCCAAATTGCCCCATATAGAGTGTGTCTGTGTGAGTGAGTTTGTGCCCAGCGATAGATTGGCGCCCTGTCCTGGGTCTATCTGCTTGAACGCCTGAAACGTTCTCCCCTGGATGGGCATGGGGACCCCCCCCCCCCCCACCGCGACCCTAATAGAGGATAAAGCGGGAGATAATGAATGAATGAAAAGTTATTAAACTGGCAAATACTGCCATCTAGCGGTTAAGTTTAAGAAACGCAGTTTATAAACAAGCAAAATATGATTTTTTTTTTCTTTTTCTTTTTAAACCACCCCAATATCGTGTTAAATTACTTTCCCCGAAATTAATTCTGCTTGTGAAGTTTAATATTTAGTAAAAAATGGGCAATTTATTAATAGAAAACAAAATTAATGAATTACCACAAATTAGTTAACCGGTCATTTTTAAAATTGAAAAAAAAAATTTTTAGTTCAAAGAACTTTTTACCACACACACACACACACACACACACACACAAACAGATGAAGCCAATATAGGGGTGGGAATAAAAACATTGGAAAACACAATGTATAGCATGCATTTATCCAGATGTAAAGTGCTTAGAGGTGTGTGTTATCGTCAATAATGTCACCTTCAGTCATCAGAACCTAATGGGCACTGTGGTGGGATGTTTAATATCTCACTACAGTCATGCAGCACAAATGCATTCATCATAAATCCAAATACTATTGTTCTTTCTCTGTGCCTCAGTGTCGCCCTATAATATTTATATAATACCTGCTCCAAGCTAATCTTGTGTTATGTCTGTCTGTATGCGTATAAATGATGTTCTGCGCACATACCCCCCCCTCCTCCCGAAGCAGCATGTGAATGTGCCTGATATAACCGTCAGTCCATGTGAATGTGTATAAATTAAAGTGTGAGGTCAACATTTCAGTTTATTGTTTAATGTTCACCAGTTCTCGCTTCAGTTGTGAATATAAACTCTCAGTCCTAATAAAGTAATAAAGGTTTCTATTTTAAAAAAAGAAGCACTGGGTTCAAAACTATTTATATTAAATAAGGTTCAGGAGAATTGCACTCTTTGTTGTTAAGTAAAGTAATATTGTAAGAGCTTTTTGTGAGGATTGTTCATGAGGGATCTAATTAAGCAATTGATGTACAAGTGACTATTATAAGACAAAGCCAGTAGAGGTCGCTGTTACCAAATCTTAGCATTTACACCTCTGCACCACTAAAGCAACACACTTTCCCTCATTAACGTCAAAATGTCTTCATTTTATTTAAAAAATATTTCACCTGTAGTTACAAAACTGAACATATCCTGTGGTGTAACGTCAAAGACAACAGAACTCAGAACTCGCTTAATAAAGACATAAGACACATTGATTCGTAGTTATTATATTTCAGATTGCAGGATGAAAAACAATATAAATCACAGTCTTCGATCAGAGTGCAAATCCATAATAATAAACTCAGGTTTAGTATTTTCACTCCAGCTCATCAGTTTCATCACTACTGAAGGCTTTCTCCTGTAGAGGAACATGACAGAGACAGATTTTAATATCATGGGTATAGCACTAATATGGTAACGTTAGAGCAACATAAAAACGTGAGCATAATATAGACATAGGGGTGGCACGGTGGCTTAGTGGTTTAGCATGTTCTCCTCTCAGCGCTGGGGATTCCTGGTTCGAATCCCCATCTGGGTGGAGTTTCCATGTTCTCCCTGTGGGTTTCCTCCAGGTTCTCTGGTTTCCTCCCACAGTCCAAAAACATGGATCAAGTCAATTGAGTTCTCCAAATTGCCCCATGTAGAGTGTGAGTGAGTGAGTGTGTGCCCAGCGATAGGTTGGCGTCCTGTCCTGGGTGTATCTGCCCAGCGCCCGAAATGTTCTCCCCTGGATGGGCATGGGGAACCCCCCCCATTTATTATCTTCCGCTTTATCCTCTATTAGGGTCGCGAGGGGGGTTCCCCATGCCCATCCAGGGGAAAACGTCTCGGGCGCTGGGCATATAGACCCAGGACAGGGCGCCGATCCATCACACAGACACACTCTCTCACACAGACACACTCTATATGGGGCAATTTGGAGAACTCAATTGGCTTGATCCATGATTTTGGACTGCAAGAGGAAAATGGGGTAATTTAGAGACGTCAATTTACCTCAAATCCATACTTTATGACTGTGGGAGAGAACCGGAGAACGCGAAGAAAACCCACAGGGAAAACATGGAAATTCCACCCGGATTGGGATTCGAACCTGGACAACTGTTTGCTTATAACTCAGAATTTTGTGAAATTTGTGACTGTGACCTAGGTCCACTTACTTTTGTATTTAGCATTGACATTCCATGTGATTTCATCGACGATGTCATCAGTGGACCTAATAAACACTACATCCATACCCCGATCGTAAGCAGGTCCTTACCCATCCTCCTTGCTGCTGAATCCACTGTGCAAAGTGCTGATGCACATACTGCGCCCCAAACCCCATGACTCTGTTCATGGGCTGCAGATCCATGGCGTTCAGTCGGCTGGTCAACTCGAAGGTCCAGGCGATCTCCAGTTTCTTACCGTCAGCCTTTTTGTCTCCTTTATTTGGAGGTAACACTCGATCCATAAAAGCTGAGACCAGACTCTCGAACTGAGTATAGGAGAAGGCGTTCTGAAGATAGCCCAAAAGTTCAGAATCCCTTTGGATCTAATGCCGCATGAGTACAGACAGAAAAGACACGGAACAGCCGAATATGAGAACGTCTTTCCATTATTAATATTAGTAATTAATGTAGAATATTGTATATAAATGTAGAATATAACATTTAGCTCCAACATTACTCTTGGTAAAGCAGGTTTATTTATACTTATACTATATACTTTATTTATCAATTAGCAGTTCGAGTTGCAGAGGCAGAACAGTATTTTACTGCTACTTTTCAGTCATGAGAGGCCAGTAGAGGGCGCCATTGCAGCAAGATTGTTGGTCCCACAATCAGAACTGGAACAGACTCAAAAGAGCATTATTTATCTTCATAATTTAATTGCTTTTATTTCCAACGCTGTTTATCCTAAATGCAGACACTGGAGCCTATCCTGTCACTTATTAGATGAAAGGCATGCAACTATCCTAAGCAGGTTGCCAGTCTATCACAATTGATCACATTTAAACACTTATTCATTCATTCATTATTTATCCTCTATTAGGGTCGCGGTGGGGTTCCCCATGCCCATCCAGGGGAGAACGATTCGGGCGCTGGGCAAATACACCCAGGACAGGGTGCCAATCCATGGCTGGGCACATTTAAACACACCTTAACTATCTCCAAATCACCTGACTTACATAACCTTTAAGTGACAACTGTAACCTTAAATCTCTTTGGTAAAAAACATGCAAAGTTAAAATTTGGGCCAGTACCTTTTCATTCAACTTGTCCCCAGATTCTTTCAGCAAGTCAATAAGCCGCAGTGTGACATCTAATCAGAAAAACGTGGGTCATTTCTAGATGTCGAACAGTGTTTTTAAATAGTGTACGGTGCATGGTGTAATCAAACCTGTACCGCTGTCTGTTTCCACTTCATCTGCAGGAGCTGAAATGTCTACGATGTGAGTCAGTTCATTAGCGACACTGACAAAAGGATCTAATTAAAAAAAAAAAAAAAGTATTTCTTTATAATACTTCATAATTAACTTCATGCAGATGTCATTACTGATCTCAGCTTTTCAATTGTGTTTAAAGGTTTAATGATCTTACCCCTGTGTGGAGAGGCTGCAACTCGTCGATTAACGGATTGAAAGTAAACTCTTTCGGTGCTCACTGGCAAAGATTTAGTGCTTCGTAATTGTTTATAAATCTCCAGGAGCTTTAGCTCTGTACTGAATGATGTGTCAGAAGACATGATGGTCTACCAGGATAAAACGCCGATGCACTATAAAAAACAAACCTTTTTAAAGGGGTCAAATAAATCAGGCAACTCAACGTTTGAGACAAGTACTGAGCTGCTGAATCGATTCTGATTACAGATTTTAGGGAAATGCATGTGTGTAACTTTAGTGAATCTGGAATTGAAGCCAAAACCTTAAGATTGAAAGCCTAACACCCTGGAGCTACCCCCCCTCTCTCTCTCTGTCTATATATATATATATATATATATATATATGTGTGTGTGTACTTGTACTTCATAGAGGTGAAATAAAAAAGGCAGGCTACAGACTACTTGTATACCATCTGTAATCCATTGTGGATGAAATTTCTATAAAAGACAGCAAACCTGAGCCGGGTTTATTCATTTGTTAGTAAAAAGTTAGTTTAACCAGCTGTCCTGGTTTTCCTGCATATTGGTTAGCACGACTGCCTCTCTACGCTGGGGATCCATGTTCGAATCCTGATCTGGGTGAGGTTTCCATGTTGGGGCAGTTGTAGGCTTGTGGAGTTTTGCGACTTGAAGGTCCCCGGTTAGATTCCCAGTCCCATCAGGTACTTTGGCTTAAGTGCTTTTAAGAAAGGCACCTAAGCCCAATTGCTTCCTGGGGCACCGTATACCTGCTCCAGGCAGGTGTGCTCACTTCACTCAGTGTGTGTTTCACTGCATGGATAGGTTAAGGGTGTGGAGGACAAACTGCTCTGTTTGTAAAACACAATATGCAATTTTGATACCTAAGGAAATACTAATTACTTTACCATAAAAATCTATTTCACTGACTTGTGTGTATATATATAGGGCGCGGTAGCTCAGTTTTTAGGGCGTTGGGCTATCAATCTGAAGGTTGGGGGTTCAAGTACCAGGTCCACTGAAGTCACATTGTGGGTCCTTGAGGCCCTTAACCCTCATTGTTCCAGGGATGTTGTGATGAACCCTGTGCTCACCTTGTAAGTCGCTTTGGTTAAAAGTGTCTGCTAAATGACCAAATATATGTGTGTGTGTGTGTGAGAGAGAGAGAGAGAGAGTAGTAGTTTGAATATCTGAACATAAAAGGTTCTGCCTGATCTTTTATATTATAGGTGTTTTTGGGGAGGGAACGGGGTTGTGCTAGTGCTAGTGGGACCCCCATAGGATGATCTTTTGCTGGGTCCCACACACATACACACACACCTTGGTGCTATAACAATTATTAAGTTTAGTGTTTGTTCGTATATACACAGCAGCTATCCAATACAACACTGTGTACGGAAAGCCGTTAATGCAAAACCCAACATTTGCCTTTAATCACAACGGAAGTGTCCGGGTTACAGTTATTAATTCTGCCACTTCCCTGTTGCCATTTTGCCCCTATGTCCCATGTTAAATATGTCATACTTTGTTAAATACGGTTAACAAAGTTCTAAATTGTACCTTTTTTTAATATAATTGATTAACATACAACCTTATTTTGTGTACGTTTAACCGCCGCTGGTCTGAAACCGCAGGTACAAAAACCGGTACCGGGGGCAAAATCGATGAAATCCTCAGTCAAACAGCTCCAGCGGTGTTCAATTTCACATTGTATTATTTATAGTAACCAATAAATTAATTAAGTACTTATTTCTATAGCAGTTAATGAGACAGTGTGTGAAACCGAAAGATTTCAAACACTCCCCTTTGACTGACGTCACCGGGATAATAACCTTAAACCAACATCGGTGACTGAATGTAATATAAACCTGATTTTCTCATTACTTATAATTTAAAACTTATATCTTAACTTAAAAAAAACTAATCACATTAATTGTTTTAATATCGTTTCATAACTAAACTCATAAAACAAAGAGGACGGTGCCACCAACCGTAGTTCGTTTTCAAATTAGGGACAATCGTCAAAGAGACATAAACGCAAAACACAAAAAGAGCAAATCCTGACATGCACAAGTTTGGTTTTAGAATTAAATAAGTATCAACCGATTAAACCGATAAAAATCAACCGATTAAACCGCTATTTCACCACAGATATTCGATTTATTTCTCATTATTAAACGTACATGCAAAAGGAGATTTTTAAGACGGTCCCTGGCCGTGCAGGTTTAAAGTCTGTTGCTTACTAATTTTATTTATCCACAACATTTTCAACTAAAGCGCATTTACACATTACAAATTCAATGCATAAACAAGTAGCAGACAAAATACACGAATTATATACAGATATTTACCTACAAATCACAGGCACATTTTCAATTTAATTACAAACTCGAAAGTAGGGAGGGGTAGCTCAGTGGTCAGGGTGTTGGGCTATCAATCTGAAGGTTGGAGGTTCAAATCCCAGGTCCACTGAAGTTACCCATGTGGGTCCTTGAGCAAGACCCTTAACCATCATTGCTCCAGGGATGTTGTGATGAACCCTGTGCTCACCTTGTAAGTCGCTTTGGATAAAAGCGTCCAATAAATGACCAAAAAAAACAAATCACGAAGAAGCTCTACATAAATAAATTTAGGATGGTTTACAGAATTGAGATCCAGTCCTTTGGAGCCAGACTTTACAACTTTAGCCACATTTTTTTTTACTGTTGTGTTTTTGGCTTCTTTTCCCAGAGTGTTTGCCTAATCCGAGCGATGTAGAACATGGGTCCTAGACAGACTCCATAATTGGGGAGAATGTTAAATACCTGCAGGAATAAGCAGATAATGTCATTAATTCCATTTTGAGCGAGCTTCTGGAGAATGAGCAGAAAAGGAATCAGTGCCAGGATAGGAAAGTAAACTATAGTAGAAGGTATCAGGACAGCCACAATATTCTTTATAGCTTTGCTCTTTACAGTTGAACCACTCTTTTCTCCGGATTTGGAATCGCCAGGTCCTTTTTTACACAGTGCCCAGACAATGGCCACCAGACAAGCCACCATAATGAAAAATAGCACATTAATAATGGCAGACAGGGCCACAGCTGTATAGACAAGAGTGTAGATATAATTTATTGCAGCCATGATGCAGGTAAAAATCCAGATGACTGCTGAACAGGCGGCACGATACTCCCACTTTCCCAGCTTCATGAAGAGCACCGGGTGAAGCACAGCCACATAACGTTCTACACACAAGCTAGCCAGCAGAACTGGGCAGCCACAATAACTGAGGACGGCGAAGGTGTTTGAGATGCGAAGAAGCATTCCGGAACGTTCTTTTATCGAAATGGAGAGATCCAATGGCAAAGTGAGGCAGTAAAACAAACCGAGCAAGGCGAAGTTGAAACCCAGAACCTCAGAGGGCGACAGGGTTTTAATGTTTTTCAGCAGAACGTAGAGCAGGATCGAATTGGTTGGAAAGGCAAGCAGCAAAACGATTAGCTGTGCCGGTAAGCGGATGGGAGAAGCCCCTGCTTTGTTACACTCGGCTATAACCTCGGCCATTGTCAGGTTTTTCGGAGTTGACGAAATGTTGGTTGGAAGAAACGCCTCAGATTCAGCCGGCATTGCTGTGAGGTTGCCGTCAGCCATTGTGGTGTATTCTATAATCTCCTGGAAATACAGAGTGACCTTGTACAGTGTAAAAAATATGACTTGTATGCGCTGTGTAAATGAACAATTCAGCGTGTGTAAAAAAAAACTAAAAAAAAAAACTGTCAACTGTACTGACCTTATCTTGAGAAGAAGAATGATATTCATACACCACTTAGGTCTCTTTCTGAAGTTACTTCCGATTCCGGGCTTTTTTAAAAGAGTAGCCTCTCGTGAAGTATTTAAATATTACAGTAGATGACTGGAAAAACTTACATAACCAATAGCTCCATACATTCTTCTCAAATTACAAAGCTCATCTTACAAACAGGAAACTGAGAGCTGGACTCCAATGAAGATCTGTGAATAACATCATTATCTGACATGAAGGCAAACTTTGATACTTTTATTTCAAGCCTTATATCACTAGTAAGACCTGTTTAAGGGGTTTTGCCATATTACAAAGTTCTGCTATTCACTTGTAATTCATTCATTCATTCATTATCTCCCGCTTTATCCTCTATTAGGGTCGCGGTGGGGTTCCCCATGCCCATCCAGGGGAGAAATTCTCGGGCGCTGGGCAGATAGACCCAGGACAGGGCGCCAATCTATCGCTGGGCACACACACACTGACACAAACACACTCTATAGGGGCAATTTGGAGAACTCAATTGACTTGATCTATGTTTTTGGACTGTGGGAGGAAACCGGAGAACCCAGAGGAAACCCACGCGGACACGGGGAGAACATGGAAACTCCACCCAGATGGGGATTTGAACCGGGAATCCCTAGTGCTGAGAGGAGAATGTGCTAAAGCACTAAGCCACCCTGCCGACTTCACTTATAATCATAATGCTATTTGATTGTGTACATTATTATCATTTTTAATGTTTTCGTTGGAATGCGTGTCTTACTGACACTTACAGTCAGCTCCCCACTTTCCAAGTTTTTTCTTCTCAACTTCTGTTGGCTCAATGAATTTCTGATCACATGATTAATCTCCAGTTGCATCATGGGATAGCACAATGTGCTTCAGATGCCGGCTTTTAAATGGCGCCCAATTCACAAGGTTATCCAAGGAATGTCATCTAGAACTTGAGGCCTACATTTTAGTAGCAGCGGGTGATTTTTAAACGCAGCCTTCTGCTTTAAAGTGAATTTCATGTTCTTTAACGCTGACACTTTCATAATGGTAAGTACACTAAACAGCATCCACTCTTCTTGGAAGGCTTTCTTTAAAATTTTGCAGTGTGTATGTGAAAAATTTTTGCTTATTTGACAAAATAGCCAATGTTGGGCACAAGGGCCTTGTAGGTCAAGTAAACTAGACAAACTAAATTGCTCCAATGTCTGAGTGAATGTGTGTGTCTGCCCTCAGATATATTGGCCTGTTAAGGGTGTGTTCGGAGACACATCACCCTGTGATTCCAATTGAGGTAAGAGGTGTAAAAATATATACCATTTATATAAAACCATAAAACCATTTATAATCACAATTGACAGAAATGAATGTAAGATAACATATTGTTCATCTGGCTGCTTTTATTGTAAGCATAAAGTAGGATAATGTAATATATAAGCTCTTCAGCTATCATTTTATATATGATGATATATAACAAATACATAACAAATCACATAGTCCTAAAGATTTTACAGATTAAATAGTTTTTTTTGGGTCTCATTTGCATTATTTCCATCACAAAGTGTTTGCATGACCCCAGCTTTGTAGAATATGGGTCTAATACAGACTCCAAAGCTTGACCACTCCAAATAGCATCATAGAAAGGCACAGAATGTCGCTAGAAGTGCTTTTAACCAGTACGTGCATGAGCACTAGAAGAGGAACTAACATCAGCAGTGGAAAGTAGATGATAGTAGATGGTACCAGTATAGCCATGATGTGCTTGATGGCTCTTTTCTTTATGGGAGAGTCACTTTTTTCCCCACATTTATCATCACCAGGTCCTTTTTTACAAAGTTTCCAGACAGTAACAATCAAACATGCCACCATGATAATAAATGATAAGATTAACGCTGACAGACAGCCTTAGATCTGTGTTGTAAATGGCATAAACGAATGTTAATACAGCGGTCATGCAGGTGAGAATCCATATGATGGCCGAACAGGCTGCATGGTTCTGCCATTTCCACAGTTTTAAAAAGAGCACCGGGTACGACACGGCCACTTAGCGTTCGATGCACAAGAAGTTCTGCATGAGGGGGCAGCCGAAATAACTGAGGATTGCAAAGGCATATAAGAGGCGTACAAGAAAACCAAACTTGTCGTTCGAAAAAATTGCAAGGTCCAGTGTCAAGGCCAGACAGTACAGCAAACCCAGCACAGCGAAGTTGAGCCCCAGAACCTCAGAGGGTGATAGACTTTTCAAATTCTTTCGCAGCACATAGAGCAGGAGCAAATTGGAGGATAATTACTAGGATGGGAAGACGCTCAGGAGGCTGTCCTCTGTTGGAAAGTTGGAACATAAGCTGGGTGAACGTCGTCATGTTTGCTGTAGATGTTTGGTTGAGGGTATCCATTTGGGTATATTCGACAAAAAGCCATCCTGAATGCACAGAGAAGATGTTAGTCAACATGTCTGATATCGCGAATCTAGAACAAATAGCTAAACAAAAAGCTGATTCGATTATTATAATAATGCTCTAAATTACAAAAGACCTCCAATGCATTTTGCATACATAACTTTTGAGGTAATAAAATAAAACAATAACATCTGACATGCTTACCAACCTTGCTTTTAGAAGAGACACAACGTGTACTCCCTGTTTCTCCTCTTGCATCACATCCCATCTCTAATCATTTGAATATTACAGTGGCTGACTGAACAAATATAACAAAATCCCAGAGATACATTCTTCTCAAATTTCCGAGCACTTTCAACAGGAGGAGCAGGAGCTGACCTCTGATTTACATCTGCAATTTGTATATTTCATTAGATTCTTTAGTCAAAACCAGGTATAATGCTGTTCTTAGAGCTTTTAGAGAAGTAAGGACTGTCCACTTAATCATAAACACCTGAGTCCAATGTTCAGCATTGAATCAAATGATTATGATTTCCATTTTTTATTCTGAGATGGCTCAATGAATAAGCATCTTAGTGTTTTCTATTAAAGCATGGCATGGTGCAGGGTGTTGTGAGTACATAGAGAAGGATGTGACTGGAGATAAACAAGGGATTCCATGGTAAACACCTGGTACTGCCATCCATTCTGCAGCAAATGTGAGAAGCTGACCTGTTTGCCATGGGCCAGTTTACGTTTAATTTAACTTAATACTTTAACACCTACTGAAAGGCTATATCAGAGGTGTTTACTGAGAGGCTTATGTATCAATGCATTTACTAACAAGCAGGTTTGTTATTAGGTTTGGTTTCTTATGCAAAAGCATTAGGCATAAAAAACAACTGGCTGTTGCTTTTATTTGATGCCGTAAATAACCTGCTGTGTTGTTTTTCACAGGGGGCAACACTGTGCCTTAGTGGTTACCATGTCCGCCTCACAACACCGGAGATCCAGGTTTGAATCCTGATCTGGCATGTTCTCCTTGTGTTTGCGTAGGCTTCCTCTGGGTTCTCCAGTTTCCTCCCACAGTCCAAAAACATGGATTCAAGGGGAAGTGGCTGCTGTAAGGTACTCCTATCTGTATGGACCCCATATCGTGTGAGTGAGTGAGTGTGTGCTCAGCGATGTGTGCCCGGCACCCAATACGTTCTCCTGGGATGTGCATGGGGAACCCCTCTCCCCCAACCCACGACCCTTGTCCCTAGTTTAGGAAAAGGTGGAATTATAAAGAAATAAAATTATTTCACAGGTGTTCTGTGGAATTTAAACAAGAGACCTTATTGTTGTGGAGCAACAGCACCATGCACTGCATCCGTGTGGCACACTGGCATGCTTGTGATGTAATTGTTATTCTAAGAAAACGAGTTATCTGCATGACACGCCATGATAAGGCTCCTGTTTAACCCTTTGCACATTTTGTTGTAAAGGTAAGGAGAGATGTGTGTGTGTGTGTGTGTGTGTGTGTGTGTGTGTGTGTGTGTGTGTGTGTGTATAAAGTGTATGGGCCAAATGTACCTTTGGTTACCCTTACTTTCATAGATATATGACACATAGCGTAAAAAAAGAGCCCAAGTGCATCTTCAGGTCCATAGATTTAAATCTATATGATTTGTATTGTTGCTGATTTTAAATAATGCATTAGATTTACAAATCTGTACAACATTTGCACTTACTGCACACAAACTGCAACATGACACTAGAATTTTTCAAAAATCCAAAAGTTTAGATGCTGCTTATGGCAGGTTTGCAAGTCAAATGTTGACCTCAGACATTAATAACAATGACCTGTTCAAAACACGATATTAACCAAAGCCATTTGCCCGAGTTGACCTCTATTATTAATAATAATGGTTAGAAATAAATGATATGATTTTAAAAATTACTTCCTCTATTGACAATATGAGTAAATACTCCAGAAAAAGAACTAATAAATGTATAAATTGTAGGTTTCTGATGTTGGTATCTGCATGTACTGGTACTAGATGAACAGGGTCTAAAGAACTAAATTTAATTATTCTTAAGTCATTTACATTTAGTATAAGGCAGAGCAATAAGCTCAGCTCATGTAATATAGCGTAAATTTGATCAACTAACTCAATTTTTTAGAATACTTTTTAGGTCATTGGGAAAAGAGTTTCAGTCTTGTCATTACAGTCAACATCCTATTTTGATTGGCTCTGAGGCCCTTCATTTTAAGCGCCTTGACTCTTTTACATGCCAGTTTGGTTAAACCCAACAAGCAAATTTAAAGCCCTTTTGTTTGACATTTATTTAAATGAATGTTTTAACTTGCATGCAACTTAGTAGATAAAAAAAACCTGGTTACACACCATATAAAAAAGTATTGGGACATCGACACATTACACTTACAGGAGTTTCCAAGTGTAAAGACATCCCTGTTGGTCTTCCCTATGCAGCCAAGTCACCTTCTACTCTTATAGGAAAGTTTTTTTTAAGGAATATGGAATATAATTTATTAGGCATTCACTCAGCAGAGTATTATGAGGTCAGACCCTGACCAAGACCTGCCTCACAATCTCTGTTCTATTTATGCCAAAGGTGATTGGTGGGTTGAGGTCATTGCTGTGCGGGCCAGTCAAATTCATCCCTAGCGAACTCACCATGCATAGAACCATGCTTATATTGACCGTGCTGCATCCACCAGGGTACAGTCATACTGGAACAGAAAAAGACCTTCTCCAAAGTGTTTTTTTTTCCACAAACTTGGAAGCGTACAGTTGTCCAAAATGCTTGTTTAGAAATTTGAGTTTATACATATGTGGCAATGGGACTGTATGAACCATGAATTCAGTGATTAAGGTGTGTGTGTGTGTCGACTGATAAACCAGCATACTATCATCAATGGATGTAGTGGGAAGTTCAAAAGAGCTTTAAAAATTGTAGTCACTTAACACAGTCCGCTTCAAGAGTTGCACCTGAAACTGTGTAGTGCGAAGATGGAGCCATATTTAAATTGTACACAGAAATGCCAGTGAGGTTTTTTTTAGGCCTAATCTCATCTGAGATGAACTGAAAAAGTTAAACTAAATTACACTGACCTGACCTGACTTATATAAGAAAAGTGCCCATGGGATATATGCAATATATGGGAAAAAATACTGATGCTGAGAAGCACTAATGCTGTAGAGACGTCATGTCCAATGTACTTTACTTTAAATTCCAACAATCTGGCTTTATGGACAATGAGCCTGTGTCCTGCCTACAGTCCAGATTTGTCTCCTTTTAAAATATATGACAATTCATGAAGGTGACAACCAGATAAAACTCTGATTAGAATTGTTCAGAAACTTGTCGACAGTAGACTTGGGCAAAAAGTTCATTTGCAAATCTTTACATGCAGCCTCTCTAACTGTCCTGAGTGAGTTGCAAGCATCAAATATGATTTTTACAACATTTATATTTACAAAACATCATCAAGCTGATGAATTGAAAATGCTGGAAATCTTGTCTTTGTGCAGTATTTTTTTTAAAAATCACAGTTTCAGACGTTTTAACTGTATTTTCTTTGTTTAGTTAGTGATTTCAGGCAAATACAGATATGATTTAACTTCACAACAGAAGTAATAACAAATAACAATATGAATATCCATTAAATCTTTATTCTAACATTATATTATAGGATTTAAATAATAATCACAATTTTAACCAACCAGCCTAAATCTGTTAAAATGCCATTTTTATAAATATTCATTTAATTCATTTAATTCATTTAATTACTCTCATTTCTAAGTTTTCAAAGCTGCTATAGGAAATTATGACATTAGTATGAACCACTCGTCTCGTCATTCAGTAGTCAGCGTCATGTTAATGTCCACATTCTGCACCCTGGGTGAGAAGAACTATTACTTTATTTTAGTCATCGTTTCCACCGCTGAGAGTTTTCTTGATGCGAGCCATATAGAACTTGGGTCCAAGACAGACTCCAAAACATGGGAAAACACTGAGAAACAGAAAAAAATAACATACTACCATACCTGTTGCTATATCTGAAGGAAGAAAACGTAATATAATCACAAATGGGAGCAGTGCCAGCATTGGAAAGTAGATTACAAAGGAAGGTATCAGAACAGATATGATGTTCTTTATGGCTTTTTTCTTCATAGGAGAACCACTTTGTTCCCCAGATGTGGCATCACCAGGTCCCTTCTGACACAGTGCCCACACTATGCCCACCAGACAAGCCACCATGATGAGAAACATTGAGTTTATGAAGATAGAAAAAAATATGATCATGTTCGACATGGAGAACAAAAACATTAACGTGCCCATACAAAATGTGAAAATCCAGATGAAGGCAGAGCAGGCAGCACGATACTCCCACCTCCCCAGCTTCATGAAGAGCACCGGATACAACACCGCCACGAAACGTTCCAAACACAGACTGGTCAGCAGAAGTGGACAGCCGAAATATATCAGCACAGCAATGGAGAGTGAGAGGCTTAGACACAGCCCTGCACGTACCTTCGACAGGAAAATGATGTCAAAAGGTAGGCAGAGAGTGTAAATCACACCGAGTATGGCAAAGTTCAGACCCAGAACTTCAGAGGGAGACAGATTCTTCCGGTTCTTCAGCAGCACGTAGAGCA
>JAFMOD010000083.1:249557-279645 GCA_019802435.1 Corydoras maculifer | reverse complement strand
AGAGAGTGTAAATCACACCGAGTATGGCAAAGTTCAGACCCAGAACTTCAGAGGGAGACAGATTCTTTCGGTTCTTCAGCAGCACGTAGAGCAGGACGGCATTAGTTGGAAAGGCGAGTACGATGATGGTTGCCAGAAAGGGAATACGTAGATGAATAGGTCCAGTTGCATTACAATCTGCAATTATGTCAGCCAATGAGGTGTGATTTCTTGAAGGTGTTGAACTGTTGGTTTGTAAAGAATCATTGGACTGGGATAGGATTCTGCTCATAGTGGGATCCTCCATGATGAGAGTCCTAAATGTCAAATTAGATCTGATAAGTGATGATCCACATAATAAAAAGATTATAATAATATAAGATATGCCCTAATTGTCCCACAATAAGAAAATTCACTAAAATCACTGATAAAATGTATTAAATCTTATTTAAATCTGACCTTGTCCTGAAGGAATGAAGTACGTCGTGTCCTTCTTGCAGCTCGTTCCTTGATCCATACGTACTCCACTCTCACCTTACTTTATATCCTTTCATCAAATATTTAAATATTGTTTATTCAAATAAGACTCGACAAGCTGATGATGAAATCTGATTAAGTCAAATGTGAGTGTATGATTCAATTCAAATGACCCACCAACATGAAGCCTTTCAGAAAGTAAATTTTTTTTTTAATATCTAAGTGCTCGGTTTATTTAGTGTAAATAAATACAGCTATTAATCACATGCAGACACTAATTAGTTTGAAGACGACTAGACTCCTAAATGTCAAATTAGGATTGATAAGAGATGATCCACATAATAAAAACATTATAATGTATTAGATTTCATGCATACTGAACTTGTCCTGGAGGACGGAAGTACGTCTTGTGCTCCCTGTAGCTTGCTTTTTAATCTATATAGATTCCGCTCTTACTACATACTGTATCCTTTTATAACAAATTTGAAAATTGTAAATTTGAATATTGTATAGACGAACTTGCATATCAAATGTGAGCCTATGATTCAATTCAAATGACCACTCAACATGAATGCTTTCAGAGAAAAGATCATTTACATATAGTTTATTTAATTGAAGTTAATACAGCAATATATTCAAATACAAAAAAATGTGATTAATGTGAGAAACCTGTTGGGTGTCAGACACAGAGTTTATAAAACGTTCATTTAGTCAATCTTATTTACAAATCTATTGATGCACACATTTACACCTAGAGAAAAGTGAAGTTAGCATAGTAGTATGTTTTTTATACTGCGGGAGGAATCCAGTGTTCCCTCAGTGAACTTTTGTGAACCCCTGCCCAAGAATTCCACCTTGTTTTTGTGCAGAAATAAAACAATGTGCCGTAGATGAACCCTGCTTGTGTCAAACGTACTGTGCAAAAGAGGAATGATGTCACAAAATGGGGAAAGGATGTACTGAATTAAACCAATAAATAATTCATTCATTCATTCATTATCTCCCGCTTTATCCTCTATTAGGGTCGCGGTGGGGTTCCCCATGCCCATCCAGGGGAGAACGTTTCGGGCGCTGGGCAGATACACCCAGGACAGGGTGCCAATCCATCGCTGGGCACACACTCACTCACTCACTCACACACACTCTATATGGGGCAATTTTGGAGAATTCAATTGAGTTGATCTATGTTTTTGGACTGTGGGAGGAAACCGGAGAACCCGGAGGAAACCCACGCGGTTACGGGGAGAACATGGAAACTCCTTCCAGATGGGGATTCGAACCGGGAATCCCTAGCGCTGAGAGGCGAACGTGCTGACCACTAAGCCACCGTGCTGCCCCCCCAATAAATAATATGATAAATAATAAATAATAAATCAATGGTTTGGTAACATTTAAGAAAAAAACAGACAGAGTTCTGAATGTATGAAGGGATTAGTGCTTTCAAACCCAAATGATCCAAATGACTAAAGTCAGCTGACCGCAGGAGATGCATCAGTCTGCAGGCTTCTCAAGACGTTCTCCTGACTCCTGAAGCAGGAAAGTGGGTTGTTCAGTTTGAATCCACATACTAAATGGATATACATACACCGAATGCCATCTGATGTTAAGCCTGTAATGCTAAACATGCGGCTTTATTTGTAATATGTTCCTAACCTCACCTCTGGTTCCATTTATTCTCTAAGCCTTTGACATATGCAGGTTGAAGTGGGATGCAGGGCGATGCTGTTTGCTCAAACGATTGTGAGAGGTTGAAGATCTTTGGAGGAGAGAACGCTTCCCAGTCCAATTCCTCTCCTACTAACCAGGTGGAAGTCCTTCCAGATCTAGAATTCCACTTCCCTCGCTTTCTGATCACACAGGGGTAAAATAATAGTTTTTTAAACATATGCACTACAGTATACATGTCTCCTTAATGCTTTAACCACTGTTTATGTTTTTAAATAGTTTTTAATACTTATAGCATTGACTAAATCCATTCAACTAACTAATAAATGTATATGGTTCAGGGTACTAACCTGCTCCTGCCTGTCCGTGGATCCTTTTTCTTTTTACTAAGCTCCTCCTGTATGCAGCAGACGATGAAGGAGATGGACATTACCAGTATGACTATTCCACTTAGCACAGATAACAATAAAGCCATGTGCAGACCCTGGTCATTCGGCTTTGGGATGCCTGCAGGACAGATTAGGTAGATTCATTGTTTATTATTCCAATATATTTTTTTAATTATTTGGTTGAACAGAGCAACATTGATTCGTGTTTGCTTACTCTCACAGATGGGCAGGTAGCTGCTCCACTGTGGAGAATCTGCAAGCAGAACACACATGATCTTCTCACTGCCCACCAGCTGATAGCCATCTCTGCACCAGAACACCAGAATGGAGCCAACAGAAACCCCAGTCCCGTGTTCAACATAATACGATCCTCTCCGTGGTGGAAGCAGAAACACACAACTCAAAGCACCTGGAGACAAAGACACAAACATGGCTCAGCCAGGTTAGTACCAGAGTTAATGTCTGTAAGTGGGCTAAAAGGTTGACCCCTAGAGAGAGAGAGAAAGATATTAGTAATAGTAGTAGTAGTAACAGAAGCCTTACATTTATGGACTTATGCAAATTAATATTCATTCATTATCTTGCGCTTTATCCTCTATTAGGGTCGCGGGGGGGTTCCCCATGCCCATCCAGGGGAGAACGTTTCGGGCGTTGGGCAGATAGACCCAGGACAAGATGCCAATCTATCGCTGGGCACACACTCACACACACAGGCACACACACAAAAACACTCTATATGGGGCAATTTAGAGAACTCAATTGACTTGCTCCATGTTTTTGTACTGTGGGGGGAAAACGGAGAACCCAGAGGAAACCCACGCAGACACGGGGAGAACATGGAAACTCCACCCAGATGGGGAGTCGAACCGGGAATCCCTAGTGCTGAGAGAAGAACATGCTAAACCACTAAGCCACCGTGCCGCCCGCAAATTAATATTTTCAATCTTTTTGATTCCCATTTTTGTGTTTGACTCTATAGTGCGCGGCACGGTGGCTTAGTGGTTTGGCACGTTCGCCTCTCAGGGCTAAGGATTCCCGGTTCGAATCCCCATCTGGGTGGAGTTTCCATGTTCTCCCCGTGTCTGCGTGGGTTTCCTCCGGGTTCTCCGGTTTCCTCCCACAGTCCAAAAACATGAAACAAGTTAATTGAATTCTCAAAATTGCCCCCTATAGTGTGTGTCTGTGTGAGTGAGTGTGTGCCCAGCGATGGATTGGCGCCCTGTCCTGGGTCTATCTGCCCAGCGCCCGAGACGTTCTCCCCTGGATGGGCATGGGGAACCCCACCGCGACCCTAATAGAGGATAAAGTGGAAGATAATGAATGAATGAATGAACTCTATAGTGCACTAATGAGTGTGTACTAGACACAGTTTTACTAGTATGCATTATTTACTACGGATAAAAAGTGTTAACAGCATTGGTTCTGTCTTATATCCATTACTCTTGGTCTTCGATATTGAAATTATTTGCCTCTTGTGACTTTTTAAAATGCGGGATATTAGTCCTCGTCTTCCCCTGATACCGTCTTTTGTTTATGGACCTTAGTTAGACTAATGGCTGTCAGTCAACATTAACTTTGCAATTCAAATCTTGTCCTGAGACGTTCAGAACTGTGACCGGTTCAATACACGAGAACAAGCAAAGCGCGCTGGCCTCTGTCCACATGTTTTTACCCCAAACATACACCATTTGATCAGGTACCCGTTTTGTTTGTCTGGTGATGACCAAACGTCAAAAGAAACGCATACACGGCCTTTATATCCGTGTTATTTATAGCAAGTGACACAGATGTGATGCACGTGTGTCACAATGACAAATAGTTTAAGCTAATTGTTGTCAGTCATGCTTGTGTTGTGTTTGCAAGTCAAATGTTGACCTAACATTCAGAAACATGATCAGTGCAAGACACTATATTGACTAAAGTACGATGACCTCCAGTCAAATCTGAGGCCATGGTTCTCAGTTGGAAAAGGGTAGAGAGTCCTCTCTGGGTCAGGGATCAGATCTTGCCCCAAGTGGAGCAGTTTAAGGTTCTCGAGGTCTTGTTCACGAGTGATGGTAAGATGGAGCGGGAGATTGACAGACAGATCAGCGCGGGGTCAGCAGTGATGCGGACCCCATACTGGTCTGTTGTGGTAAAGAAGGAGCTGAGCCACAAGGCAAGGCTCTCGATTTACCAGTCAATCTACGTTCCGACCCTCACCTATGGTCATGAGCTTTGGGTAATGACCGAAAGAGCTTTGGATAATGACCGGATACAAGCGGCCGAAATGGGTTTTCTCCGCAGGGTGGCTGGGCTCTCCCTTGGAGATGTGAGGGTGAGAAGCTCGGTCATCCGGGAGAGACTCGGAGTGGAGCCGCTACTCCTCCGCATCCAAAGGAGCCAGTTGAGGTGGCTTGGGCATCTGGTAAGGATGCCTCCTGGGCGCCTTCCTAGGGAGGTGTTCCAGGCAAGTCCGGCTGGAAGGAGACCCCGGGGAAGACCCAGGACACGCTGGAGGGACTATATCCCTCAGCTGGTCTGGGAACGCCTTGGGGTTCCCCCAGTCGAGCTGGTGGAGGTGGCTGGGGCGAGGGAGGTCTGGGTCTCCCTACTTCGGGTGCTGCCCCCGCGACCCGAACTCCGGATAAGCAGAAGATAATGGATGGATGGTCGATGACCTTCGTGACTTGACCTTGGGATTGACCTTTTGAACGAATGTTAAACCATATTTAGCAGCAGAACATGCAGCACGATAAAGATGAAGGTCAAACTTGATTTGTAAGTTTATGGAAACTTTATTTAATGATGGAACATTTGCTTTTAATATTGGATTTTTTGTGGACAGTAACATTTTGCCTCATGAGGGTTAGGGATTAACCGTTTATAAAGTCAGTTTACATTCTGCTGCTGGACGTCAACTGCTGATCCGAGCAGGACTCTTAACCCTGGACCTCTTGTTTTCATTGTATTTCACTATGGATCAAACCAACAGCCAAATTAAAAAAAACCTATTTCGGTGGTGAATCCGATGCTCAGACAGTGGGATGAAAGAACGCTACTTTTTCACTCGGTGCAAAACAGTGACCACTAGTGTCGGCTTCAAGTAATTACACTGAAACTACTATTACAATTAACTTGTATTTTTATTGTATATATTTATTTTTATATGTATTTTGACGCTGTTGTCAGTCATTCTGAGGCAGTTACACAAAGTTTATTACAGTGTGGCTGCTAAATGCATTTATTCATCGTGCAATGTGAGCAAAATACAAAAAAAAACTATATACACATATATAAATATATACTGACATACAAGTCAAATTAAAAACAACAAACCGATAATTGTTAAAGCATAATGTGTGCGTCAAACAACACCACCTGCTGGTGCGCTGCTAGTACTGCGTGTGAAATCCGACCATGATTGGCTTAATTCTGAGAGGAAGCATGTGCTGCTGGTGACACTTCTGTCACTATGCATAAAGGACAATTCTTAAAAACAGATTATTCAACGATTTCAAATGAATTATTTATGCACAATCTAAAAATAACAAACTGAAATACGGTTCTTAATGATAATTAACAATACTCTCATTATCACACTGACCAATCATCTGACTCATCACAGTGAAATAAAAGCTGTTCTCGATGGCCGTGGCTTCCT
Organism: Corydoras maculifer; assembly: GCA_019802435.1. Taxonomy (NCBI): domain Eukaryota; kingdom Metazoa; phylum Chordata; class Actinopteri; order Siluriformes; family Callichthyidae; genus Corydoras; species Corydoras maculifer. Next base: position 273,492 of record JAFMOD010000083.1, on the reverse strand, counting down.
CTCACCTGTCTCGTTGTTCCTTGGTCGTTTGGTTGGCACAAGATGCTCCAGTGTGGGCGGTGTGAGGGTGGTCCCCAGTTGAGTGGGGCTCACTGATGCTCCATGGGCAAAAAATGGCTTCACATTTAGCCCCAACACCAGCTGTACCAGACACCACACAGATCTCATACTCACGCACCCCGGATGATGTCACAGGCTTAAATGGAAGAAGCTATTTCAGTTATGGTGCAGCATCCAAAGCATGTGCAAGAGATGTAATCCAGGATGTCTGACTGAGATGAATTGACAATCCCGTGATGATTTCGATGTCTGGTATTCATTGGAAGCTCTGGTCATTAGCCGTATCCCCTGAGAACTGCAAAACCCTGGTTGCTGTTTCAGTAGATATAGCTCCAGCGTTGTCGGTGTTTCTGCACTGCTTATTGCTCTCCTTCTGCTCAGACTCTCAGCAGGCAGAGCTGTTACATAACCTGCACTGCATGTGTGCATGTAATGTTTATGCACTGATCTGATCTCGCTTAGTTTTCTTTGAGAGACAGAGGCTGCATGAGGATACACGGCTTTGTGAATGCAGGAGATAGAGGAGAAGAAAAAAAAATGAAATATAATCTGCCCAATCAAATCAGAGACCTATTGATATTTGCCCACAGTTATTGTTCTACTCTGATAAAAAACAGGAGGCATTTAAAGGTTTTGGTCATTGAAGTTACTTACAACCCTTGTTATTAATTAGCTTTGCAAAGGAATTCACATAAACAGCGTTTTAATAAAATGAAATAGAATATTATTTATGATCCTTAGAGCTGACATTGATGACACACTTTAAAGCCCCCGCAGCCCTCCTTCCTGACTGGCAATAAAACACAACATTACACAGAACAATTACAATGAGAGTAAGCTATGACACATTTTAGCTTTATTTTACTCATATTTAAATACATACATTTAATAGACAGTAGTTTAATGCAAATAAATGCAATATTTTAGCATTACGTCAGAACTAATGTAATAAAATAAAGAAAAAAAATAATTAAAAGAAATAGCATCACCTAAAATACAAAGAGATATACAGCTGCTTAAATATATTAGACGAATTGTGACATTTAATAAACCACAATGAGCTTTAATTATACTACAGTGAATTAAAATAGGTGTAATATTTAGGAAATATTTAGAAAATACGTTTTTCATTCTTCAGTGGTTTCCCTCTGATTGTCTCCACTGCAGAGTGTTTTCTTGACCCGGTTTACGTAGAACATGGGTCCGAGACAGACTCCACAGCTGGAGAGTGCAGACATGGACATAAAAAAATAGCAGGCTACCATATTTGTGCTGAATGAAGGCATGAACTTTGGCGTTATTAATAAGGGAACCAATGCCATCATTGGACAGTAGATAATAAATGAAGGTACCAGAACAGACATGATGTTCTTTATGGCTTTTTTCTTCATAGGAGAACTAACTTGTTCTCCAGATTTGGCATCACCAGGTCCCTTTTGACACAGTGCCCACAAGATGCCCAACAGACAGACCACCATGGTGAGAAACATTACGATTATGATGGCAGAAAGAAATACTAGCAAACTTGCCATGGAAAAGATGAACATTACTGTAAACATGATAACGGTGAAAATCCAGATGACAGCCGAGCAGGCGGCACGGTACTCCCACCTCCCCAGCTTCATGAAGAGCACCGGATACAACACCGCCACGAAGCGTTCCAAGCACAGACAGGTCAGCAGAAGTGGGCAGCCGACATAAGGGAGGACACCAAAGGAGGTCGCGATCCGGAGAGGCAGTCCTGTACGGTTGTATGTAAAGTAAATGATGTCAAAAGGCAGGTAGAGGGTGTAAATCACACCGAGTATGGCGAAGTTCAGACCCAAAACCTCAGAGGGAGACAGATTCCTCCTATTTTTAAGCAGCACACAGAGCAAAACGGCGTTAGCTGGAAATGCGAGTGTGATGACGGTGGCCAAAATGGGTATGCGGAATGAGAGGTCTGCTTTCTGGTTACAATTCGCTACAATATCAGCCATTGAGGTGATATTTTTTGAAGGTGTTGAGATGTTGGCCAGGAAAGAAGAGTTGGACTGAGACAGGATTCTGGTTTCAGTGAGGAATTCCATGTTGAGCATCCTGAATGTACAGATCAGACCCGGTTAGAGAAATATTCAGAACTTCAGAATATTAGGACCTATGCCATGAACACCGATCTGGTTCCTGGAAGGAAGACGAACGTCCTTGTGCTCCTGATCCTACTAGCAATCGATCGATTGATCATTTTTACTCTAGTTTTTATAATATAGTCTAAAAAAAATAGATATTTGAATAATGTAAATGCAGGACTGGACAAGCTTGTATCAAATGTCAGCCATAGGCTGAATTCAAATGACATTCAGACTTAAGTTTCTTGGAGAGTAGAAAAAATGAACCACATGTCTTCAATTACTGTTTATTTAGGTTAAATAAATGCAAATTTAATTTAGATGCAAACTTAAATTTGTTTTAATTAATACACCTTAAATGCAAAGCTTGTACTGTGCTCGCTGTTAGGCCATCGGTCCGATTGGCATGAAGGCACAGCTTTAAATTAGTCACTGTCACTGATACATGTGACATTGAATATTTTTATTAATTTTATTCAAGCAATTTCTGAAACATTGTTTATAGTTAAACTGGGCTGACTTTGATACGTTTGCTTGTAAAACACATTTTCAACGTGGCCTCTATCTGGCCAGCTTCTCTATCTAACAAAACATACGTTCACACAACATGTTATCATCACTCCACCAAATTCATTATTCATTCATCTCCCGCTTTATCCTCTAGTAGGGGTTCCCCATGCCCATCCAGGGGAGAATGTTTCGGGCGCTGGGCAGATACACCCAGGACAAGGCGCCAATCCATCGCTGGGCACACACTCACTCACACACTCTTTATGGGGTAATTTGGAGAACTCAATTGACTTGATCCATGTTTTTGAACTGTGAGAGGAAACCGGAGAACCCGAAGGAAACCCACGCGGACACGGGGAGAACATGGAAACTCCACCCAGATGGGGATTCGAACCGGGAATCCCTAGTGCTGAGAGAAGAACATGCTGACCACTAAGCCACCGTGCCGCCCTATATATATATATATATATATATATATATATATATATATATATATATATATAAATTCTTAAATTTATTTTATATACTGTATATACATATATTTATATATTATATTTATAGTTAAAATATTCTATTTTATATTTAGTTTGTAGTTGTATATTCTATATTATATATATATTATATACATATTCCTAGCTGTATATTCAATTATATTTCACATATCTATATACTGTATTTATTTTTATCTCATTTCTCCTTTAAAATTAAAATTTAACTTTAAAAGAACGGAGTAATCGGGGTACGTGACCCATAATTTCGTTCTTGTCTGATGTACCCGATGTGATATTAATGATGATAAAATTTTCTTGAATCTTGAATCTTGAATTCTTTAAATAAATGTTTAAAATGAGTGACCTCTACTGGATGTTCCAGGCACCACCACATCAAAAATGAACTGTCAATCAAGTGGCAAGCTGGTGTCACAGAGAATCTGTCTCCCTCTGAGGTTTTGGGTCTGAACTTCGCCGTACTCGGTGTGATGTGTGACATTCAGGACTGTGAGCGAGCGGCTATAAAAATAAACATTATTAAGATGCTGGGTTCGTCTGGTGACGATGAAAATAATCCACACAGCTGAGCAGAAGCAAATTAAATGCAGAATCCATACAGCTACCCACTCAGTACATATAGTGTTGTCTTGTGTGGTTGCACGTTTGTACACATGCACTATATATAGTTTTATGTTGACCTCTTCCAAGTAGAACTCTGTACTGCCTACAAATGTACTGTATATGGTTGAAATAAAAATAAAAATAGCTGGTACTTAATCTGTGCAGCTTTTTAAGGTCAGATTCTGGTTCTGCTCTGTTATCACTGCTATATTTATTGGCATTTTGGCTAAAATCACCAGACAAACAAATTAGAAAGAAGTCCAAGTGATTTTTATTTGGGTTTTGCACTGGTCACAGTTTTGAATGTCTCAGGTCTGCATTTGACTTGCAAAAGCAATATAAGCATCACATACATCGTGATGCTTAAGACTTAGGCTTTATTGCTTTAGACTTAGGTTTAAGACTAAGGACCAAGTCACAGTTTGCACTGAGCTTGTATTTGCCCTTTCACCTTACCTGTAATATTAATTTCGATTGGCTGTCTTGCCTGTGAGTGGCACAGTGGCTCAGTGGTTAGCACTTTGGCATCTCAGCGCTGGGCATACAGGTTTGAATCCTGAACAAATATAAAAAAATAAAAACATGGATTCAAGGGAGATTGACTGCTCTAAATTGCCCCATATTGTGTGTCTGTGTAAGTGTCTGTGTGAGTGAGTGTGTGCCCAGTGATAGATTGGCTCTCTCTCCTGGGTGTATCTGCCCAGCACCCGAAACATTCTCTTCTGGATCGGCATGGGGAACCCCCCCGCGCGACCCTAGCGAAAGATAATGAATGAAATCTAAGTAAAAACACAGATATGTCAGCAACAGAGCTGACAGGCAGCAGTGACATGTCTGCCAAACATGGACCTAAAATCTACATCACATCTACATGCCATCTGTGATCCCTGATTCCTATTGTATCTTATGTTGGTATTTACTTATTCATTCATTTATTCATCCATTATCTCCCGCTTTATCCTCTATTAGGGTCGCGGTGGGGTTCCCCATGCCCATCCAGGGGAGAACGTTTCGGGCGCTGGGCAGACACACCCAGGACAGGGCGCCAATCCATCGCTGGGCACACACTCACTCACACAGACACACTCTATATGGGGAAATTTTGGAGAATTCAATTGACGATCCATGTTTTTGGACTGTGGGAGGAAACCGGAGAACCCGGAGGAAACCTACGCGGACACGGGGAGAACATGGAAACTCCACCCAGATGGGGATTCGAACCGGGAATCCCTAGTGCTGAGAGGAGAACGTGCTAAACCACTAAGCCACCGTGCCTATGTGGGTATTTACTTGTTTATTATTCATTTTACATTTAAGGTGAATTTCAACAATATATATAAGTTTGTATCTGCAAATTAAAGTTGCACTTATTTAATAACTTAAGAACTTTAGGATGTCTGGTCATCTGGGATTCTTTTAGGATACTTGAGTCTGGTGGTCATTTAAATTTAACCTATAGCTCATATTTGAGATGCAAGTTTGTCCAGTCATGCATTCACATTATTCAAATATGTATATTGTAGACTATATATTGAAGCAAGAGACAAAGCTATAGATCACAACGACACAAAAAGTGCAGGGACGTTCTCCTTCCATCCAGAACCAGATCCCAGGTACATGGCATGGGTCCGAATATTGTGAAGTTTTGTAAATTTTCTCTAACCTGAGTCTGATCTGTACATTCAGGACGCTCAACATGGAATACCTCACTGAAACCACAAACCTAACTCAGTCCAACTCGTCTTTTCTGGCCAACATCTCAACACCTTTAAATAATTCCTACGTCATTGGCCGACATTATTACCAATTGCAACCAGAAATTGAATTTTTTATTTTTTATCGTCTCCTTTATTTGTCATTCTTTATCGTATTCGCCTTCCCAGCCAATGCCGTCCTGCTCTATGTGCTGCTGAAGAACAGAAAGACTCTGTCTCTCTCTGAGGTTTTGGGTCTGAACTTTGCCGTACTCGGTGTGTTTTACACTCTTTATCTGCCTTTTGACATCATTTACTGTACATACAGTCGTACAGGACTGCCTTTCCCCATTTCAGCCACCTTTAATGTGCTTGTTCACTTGGCTGCCCACTTCTGCTGACCAGTCTGTGTTTGGAACGTTTCTTGGCGGTGTTGTATCCGGTGCTCTTCATGGAGCAGTGGAGGTGGGAGTATCGTGCCGTCATCTGGATTCTCACCTTTATCATGGCCATGTTAATGTTTTTTTTTCTCTATGGGTAACATGATCGTGACTTTATCCATCATCGCTAGCATGCTGATTTTGACCATGGTGGTTTGTCTTTTGAGCATCGTGTGGGCACTCTCTCAAAAAGGACCTGGCAATGCCAAATCTGGAGAACAAAGTGGTTCTCCTATGAAGCAAAAAGCTATAAAGAACATCATTTCTGTACTGGCACCTTCTTTTATTATCTACCTTCCAATGATGACACTGGTTCCCCTATTAATAATACTTCAGCTTTTCCCTTCAAATGGGGCAAATATGATGATTTGCAGTTTTTTGATGGCACTGGGTTTAGTCCCAAGCTATGGAGTCTGTATAGGACCCATGTTCTACATGATCAGGGTCAAACAAACACTCTGTGGTGGGAATAATGTGGTAAACAAGAAAGAAACCACTGCAGGACAAAGAAAATAAAAACTGTAGTATTATTAGTATTATTAGTATTGTTATTAGTAGTATTATTTAAGCTCTAATTTAATCTTTTTATTTATTAAATATAGATTAATCTAATATATTTTAGCAGCTGTTTGGTGATTTGTGGATTAAATGATGAAATAAGTTTGTTTTGTCGTTCTTTATGTAATTACATTAGTTCTGGTGTGATGCTGAAAAAGATGGATGGAGTTATCTAAATTTCATGATAGTGTTTTTAAATATAAATAAATAAAATGAAATGTTTCCCACACTGCTCTTATTAGATTTATTTATTTTTGTTTTTTTTACATTAAAATGAAACAATATTTGTTGAGAGAGTGAAAGATAATGACGGTCAAAAAGGGAAATGCGGAAGCCTTAAAATGTTATGTCACTGTCAGCTGTTAGTGCCACAAATACCATTATTTATTTATTATTTGACTATTTATATGAATTTATTTAAAGAGATTTAAAAAGCCTTAAAATATAACTGTCTCCGTGAGTTAGTTCTGTGATTTTATTCCAGAATTATTTTTTTATTTCAATGTTTTTATTAAAATATAACAATAAAACCTTCTTTTTTTTTTAGATTAGTGATACAGCCTATTCAAACCTATTCAAATTCTGTCATTTTTGCATTTATATAATCACATACCTCAGATCTTTATTGGTCGAGTGATTGAGTGTGGGAGGTTTTCTGAACATTAGTTACGCCCAGTGTGAGCTTCAAATTGACATTTCATTACATTGCGTTGGGTCATTGGTCATAAAAAAGGATAAAAGCTAATGATCTAATAGAATGCTTCTTACAGGTGTTCCGACTTTATTATTGGGGTCAAAAGCACAGAGTCATTTGTGATGCAGCACCCTGAAACATTTAGGGTTAGGGACCCCAATTTGCTCCAGCGCCCTTATAGGAACCTATGGTAGACTGAATGAAGGCTGTGCTTTATTTACAGACTTATTCACAGATGAATACTTTACATTTGTTAAACATATAGATTTGTGCAGGTTCCACTCTACTTGAGAACTTATTCCTCTCACAGGTTAAACTCAACAAGCTTTTGTTCTTTTTAATGGAAATGATGTCTGTGGGATTTGCATATGAAGCAGGGCAGATTTACATAGAAGTGATCACACGGAACTCATTTCTAATTCCAGGTGTAAATGGTGGTGCTTAAACCCATCAACTGTGATTTAATTAGAGCAATCTCATCTAGAACTTTCTAACAAGTCTGAACAGGTCCCAAGTAGCAGAACCGAATTAATTCATTAAAATCGGTGTGTATTTTGTAAAGTGATAAAATATATCTAGTGAATGTGATTATTAGTTTCTTCTGATTTGTTTATTGTATAATACCACATTTATCAGTTTGCTCACTTTTGGGTATCAGCATGATTTTAGCCTAAAATAAGGCTCCTTAACACTAGAAAACGTGCAGATAAAACTAAAAACAGTAAATCTACAGTAATCGTCAAATAAAAAGTTAAATTTAAGTGATTTTTAGCATTTAAGAGTAAAACGCCGCTACAGTAAAAACAGCTCAGTCGCCCCCTTGTGTCTGTTTTGAGTAACGACAGGTCTTCACGACAGGTCTTTATTTGAAACCAATTCGTATTTTTCCACTAAATAAAAGTTTAACAACGATCCACAGGGAAACGCTGCTTGTGTGAAAAATACCATTGTTAAATAAAAAAAAAGATTTTCATCAATTGGTTAACAGGCGGGCGGCACGGTGGCTAAGTGGTTAAGCACGTTCTCCTCTCAGCACTAGGGATTCCCGGTTCGAATCCCAATCTGGGTAAAGTTTCCACGTTCTCCCCGTGTCCGCGTGGGTTTCCTCCGGGCTATCTGCCCAGCGCCCGAAACGTTCTCCCCTGGATGGGCATGGGGAACCCCCCCCCGCGACCCTAATAGAGGATAAAGTGGAAGATAATGAATGAATAAATGAATGGTTAACAGGCTGAGAGACTTTTTACTCAATGCATATATCGAATAATACTTTTCCACTAAAGAACACGAGTTTATTAACTTAAGTTTTTTTTCTGATTTTTTTTTTCTTTGCTTTTTTTAAAGAAATAACCTGGATGTTGGACATAAGGACGGGCAAGTCAGATATGTACATAGTGAGTTCCATCCACGAGGCTCTTTAGATTCCCTGAATGTTCATTCATTCATTATCTCCCGCTTTATCCTCTATTAGGGTCGCGGTGGGGTTCCCCATGCCCATCCAGGGGAGAACGTCTCGGGCGCTGGGCAGATACACCCAGGACAGGGCGCCAATCCATCACTGAGCACACACTCACTCACACAGACACACTCTATATGGGGCAATTTGGAGAATTCAATTGACTTTATCCATGTTTTTGGACTGTGGGAGGAAACCGGAGAACCCGGAGGAAACCCACGCGGACACGGGGAGAACATGGAAACTCCACCCAGATGGGGATTCAAACTGGGAATCCCTAGTGCTGAGAGAACGTGCTAAACCACTAAGCCACCGTGCCGCCCTCCCTGAATGTTGTTTCTGTATATGATGGAAGCTAAAATATTTGTAGCCTTGCAGTGAGAAAAGAGACGTGGCACACTGGAATCAACTGCAGCCCATTTTGATGCAATGCCAGTGTTTGCCAGATGATTTACATCCTAACAAGTCACCTCTTCCATAGGCTTGTTTTGCATGTACTGTATACATAAAATTCAGTGATTGTTTTGTTTGTCGCTGTGCTTATGTCTGATCTTTTTTGCGAATAGGGTTATAGGCTACATTGTATCCAGCATCAGGCTGTCACATCACAAATGCTGTTTTGACTAGTTGTCCACATGCATTGAAACAGCAACCGCTGACGGGCCTTGTTCCCCAATAAGTGCAACTTCATGCTCATGTGGCTGAAAAAGGAGAAGATGCAGGCTTTATTTTCATCAGATACATAAACACAGGAACAAAATATTAAAATTGCACAGAATTTTTGCATATTTCAGCTCGGAAGGATCTCGGTATTATAGAACCCTAACCACTGAGGTGCCACCGGTGATGTTTTATTTGGGTAGAATCTTTGAATGGCCATTGACTCGACAGCTTTTTGATCCATCCTCGGCAAATATTCAAATTCCTTCCTGAGAGGCGATGAGATAAAAGACACTAAAATCCCGTTCTTCTGAATTACATCGCACGACGAGGTCTGTGCACACGGCTTAAGCGCTTATTCGTGTTCATATTCTTTTTATTTCTGCATGACCTCCTGTCATAGAGATGAATTCCAGGTCTTTTAAATTCCTTTAGGTCTCTGTAAAGATTAAAGGGGGAAAAAAAAGGCATTCTCATCATGGAACTTGTCAGAACATTCAACGAAACACCTTTATCCGAGGATTCTTCCCAAACGAACATGTCATCATCCTCAAAGACCTTCACATCTTTAATAGAAACCATGATTGACTGCAGCAAGAATGGAGCTCATCCTATGCGTTTGCCAATACAGGTTACCGTCTGCGTGCTCGGCCTTCCTGCGAATGGAATCCTACTTTTTGTGCTGCTGAAGAACAGAAAGAACCTGTCACCCTCTGAGGTGTTGGGGTTGAACATTTCCCTGCTCGGGGGGTTATACTCCCTCTACCTGCCTCTGGATATTTTTTATACATTATGCTGCTTTCTTCAGTCTCTAGACATCATAAACACTTTTGAGATCATCAGTTATTTTGGCTGCCCTCTCCTCCTGACCTGTGTGTGCATTGAACGCTATGTAGCGGTGATCCACCCGGTCCTCTATATGAAGCTGAGGAAGTCGAAGTACCGCATCATTTGTTCCTTCATCATTTGGACATTAACTGGAACCATAGCTACCTTTAACTACTTCTACACCATTGGTCCTGTTTGTTTACCTCTGGCTATCATCTTCAACATGATGTTTTTAATCATGGTGGCCTGTCTTTTGGGCATTATGTGTGTCCTGGGTAAAAAGGGACCTGGTGATGCCAAATCTGAGGATCAGAATAGTTCGTCTGTAAAGAAAAGAGCTATTAAGAATATATTGGTAGTATTGGTTCCTTCCACTGTTGTCTACTTCCCGATGCTGGCACTGGTTCCTTTTCTGATAAAGGTCACGGTACTTGCTGAGGAAATCTCACATGACTTTCTCTGCACCAGCCTCAATTTATTTTCTCTTCTCCCAAATTTCGGCATCTGCATCGGGCCCATGTTCTATATAGCCCGGGTCAGGAGTGCGTTATGTGAAGGAAATGAGGACAAAAAGAAACAAGCAAAAAAGTAAACACCCTGTACAACATGTTTATTTACAAGAGCCGATGTGTTGTTGGTGTCCTGAAATGTTTCAGCCCAATGTTAAAGTTTTACTGCTGACCCCTTATCATTTTGCTTTCCTTTAAACTATATTAACCATTAGGTTTAAACATTTAAAAAAATAATATTTACCATAGGGCGGCACGGTGGCTTAGTGGTTTAGTACGTTCTCCTCTCAGCTCTAGGGATTCCTGGTTCGAATCCCCATCTGGGTGAAGTTTCCATGTTCTCTTTGGGTCGGCGTGAGTTTCCTCCGGGTTCTCCAGTTTCCTCCCACAGTCCAAAAACATGGATCAAGTCAACATGGATCAAGAATTATCCAAATTGCCCCATATAGAGTGTGTGTGTGTGAGTGAGTGAGTGAGTGTGTGCCCAGCGATGGATTGGCGCCCTGTCCTGGGTCTATCTGCCCAGTGCCCGAGACGTTCTCCACTGGATGGGCATGGGGAAATCCCCCCGCGACCCTAATAGAGGATTAAGCGGAAGATAATGGATGAATGAATAAACATTTACCATATATTTATCATTATGTTTTCTGTTATGTTCTTCAATATTTTTTTTCTGGACATGTATGATATTATTAAGTGTGCACCTTCCCAAAACAACCCCATTCTTTCTGTCCAGTGAAGATGTGTAACTAAACGTTCTAAAACTAAAGCTTCTTTTACTATCCTGCTTTCATCCAGTCTGGCATCTGCTTTTACAATAGTGGAACTTTGGTTTAAAAACTTTGTGTCAGATGTAGAGAAGTCTGTTAATATTTGTTAGATTTTGTATCTGTTTAATGTTCCGTAACTCTGGCTCTACTCTGAAATCCAGTCTCAGTTAGTGATAACTAAGATAGTTAATGATAAAATATTTTTATGTCTGTAATTGCATGTCAACTGTAATGTCATTTGAAACTGATTTAAGTTTATAATAATCTAATAATGAAGTCATTTTGCAATAAAATATATAATAAGTCATTTACAGTGGTGTTTTACTTTCTGTTTTGGATTTGGAACAGTGAACAACTTTCAGAATCTGTCCTTAAACAGTTCCATTAAGGAATTGCTTTAACCATCAGAGACACTTACAATATTACTAAAATTTAATTCTTAATTTTTAAATTTTTAATGTTTTATAATTCAATAAATCACACACACACACACACACACACACACACACACACACACACACACACACACACACACACATCGGTCGGTGTAAATTCTGTGTGCTAATTTATTTCCATCCATCCATTATCTTCTGCTTTATCCTATATTGGAGTCGCGGGGGGGGGGGGTTGTTCCCCATGCCCATCCAGGGGAGAGTGTCTCGGGCGCTGGGCAGATAGACCCAGGACAGGGGGGCAATCTATCGCTGGACACACACTCACTCACACGGACACACTCTATATGGGGCAATTTGGAGAACTCAATTGACTTGATCCATGTTTTTGGACTGTGGGAGGAAACCCACGCGGACACGGGGAGAACATGGAAACTCCACCCAGATGGGGATTCAAACCGGGAATCCCTAATGCTGAGAGGAGAACATGCCAAACCGCTAAGCCACCGTGCCGCCCTGCTATTTTTCTTAATGTCCTAATTTGTTTGCTGTTCACAGATCATATTAATACCTAATATCAATATTAATACTTAATAATACAATATTTCAGCACGATTTAATGCGCGCGCGCATGCGCACTGCTGCGTGATGGTAACGCCAGAATTTTGTTATTAAAGGTCAAAATTCTGAGATTAACACTTTGATTTCTGAGATAGTTTTAGTGGCGGAAATCGGCCTCCACAAATATTAATATGGTGTTAAATAAATGCATATCCTCCCCATAATCAAGCTAGTGTTGTATATAAAAGTGAACTACATTTCCCAGAAGCACACGCGTCAGGACGCTCGAACGTAACTTCACTTCCATTTCACAGCCGACGCCCATTAAATGTTGCATTAACCGACCAACTGCAGCAACGACGAAATCTCGGTTGGTAGAACTTTAAACTTCCAACAATCTGCTTCACAATGCGAATGAATTTTAAGAGAACCGTCGAACCGTTCCGTTAGAAAGTATTAACAACGAGACTTTTATTCTAAAGGTCACGTGATTCAACTTCACCGCTAGCAATGCCGTTTAAATGTGCTAACGCTTGAAGAATATAAAGCATAAAATGTTGGAGTTGTAGTTTTAAGAACACGCCAGCTCTGGGGCTGTTTACATAAATTCAATAAATTAATTTCGTTTAAATGTATGTTAAATTCGTTTAATTCATCCACATATTAAACCACATGGTGCTGTCATTAAAATTAGGCTCCAATAAAGTCACTAGAGATTCATTGGAATACCATCCATCCATCCATCCATCCATTCATTCATTCATTCATTCATTATCTTTTGCTTTATCCTCTACCAGGGTCGCGCGTGGGGGGGGTCCTCATGTCCATCCTGGGGAGAAAGTCCCCAGGACAAGACACCAATCTATCGCTGGGCACACACACACACTCTATATGGGGCAATTTGGAGCATTCAGTTGACCTCGATCCATGTTTTTGGACTGTGGGAGGACACCGGAGAACCCGGAGGAAACCCACATGGACACTGAGAGAATCTGGAAACTCCACCCAGAATTGAATTCGAACCTGGATTCCCCGTACTGAGAGGAGAACATGCCAAGCACTAAGCCACTGTGCCGGCCTGCTATATAGATTAAAGTAATGTCATTTCTTATTAAAGTCATGGGATGTTTTTTGTTGAGTATTTAACTTGATTTGCTGCAGGTTGTGCTCATGGCACGTCGCTCCTGGCTGGAATCCTCACTTGATCGCTCATCAAAACTCGGATTTGAGGTTTTGGAAAGAGCCAGAAGACGTTCTGTGGACTGGGAGAGTGCAAGGACATCGTACAAGTCCAGTGAAACAAAGGAACACACACAGGTACCCTAGATTCTTTCGATGGCAGGGTTTCAGTTTATAGAATGTAAAATGTGTTCTTTATGTTGCTGTCTCCAAAATTCCTCCAGGAGAATATTAACCTCCTGTCCAGGAGCTCCAGAACAGCATGGCTCCTCTTTTCCCATCAGACATGGATGGCATGTACACGTCCTCCCAGCTGTAATTTTGTTGTCTATTTGCATTTTGTGTCCACAAAATTTAGACAGTGGGGCCTTGCTTGGAACCCAACATGGACCCAGTAAAGTTGTGCATCATTCTGTGGTCCTCATTAATCCCATTTTTATCAAGTATTTTTTATTTGTCATTCCACGATATAAAGCACAGTGCAATATATGTGGAACGAGACAGCGCTCCCCAGGAACAAGGTGCTCTATATAACAGCCAACACAAAGTGCACATGTGCAAACACAAGAATTTCAATAAATACAGGACGATACACAGAACAATAAACATTCAAGTAATGAACCTTTTTTTTTTTTTTCTTCTCTCCAAGTAAACATTCAAGCATTCAAGTAATGAACAATAAACATTAACATTCAGATTTAGTGGAGAGGTAACAGTGCTGGTGAAATTGTTTAAGAGTTGAATGGCGCTGTTGGGAACTCAGCCACGTTTCGGTGAAAACAAAGACGCAGCAGTCTCTGGATTCCCGTCGGTCCCATTTTTGTAACAGAATGAAATGACCCATCGGGTGGAGGAACAAACTATGCATTTAAAGAGTTAAAATAAACTATTTTGCCTACTGGGCTTCGGGTCACAAGGTTGGGTTTCAATAATCTAATGCCATACTGCACCTTATTCATTCATTTGTATATTTATTTATGTATTTTTCAGCTGACAGGTGTGTGTGTGTGGGAGGGTATGAAAAAAATGTTTGATCAGGATGAGTATGTGTAATAATTTGTTAATTCTGTGCACTATGAGCTACTGCAACCAAAGAAAAATTCTTTTTTTCGAAGGTCGGTGATCATCATCAACATATAAGTTTGGACCGTGCTTTTTCCAAACTGGTGACTTGCATGTCAGAAACAACAGCTCACTGCCAGGTATGTTGTTCTGCACATCATCCGTCTTTATCCTCATCAAACCTTGACATGTCAGCTTTACAGAGACTCTATTCTCGCACAGAGGTTCTACAGCTCAGCCGATCCAGCAGGATTCAGTAAGCGAGAGCAAGCCCATGTATGTCGCTACCACTTTCTTCAACCTTCCCAGACGTCAGGCCGGCCTCAGCCCAGCAGCAGCACCACCTCATTCAGACGCACTCACTATGCTGTAAGCACATCGGTGGTACGATTACTGAATTTACTTTTAAAAAGGTGTAACGAACCTTTCAGCGTCTTTAGTCATAATAAAATGCCATGACGATTAAATATTTAGAATAGCTCATGTCAAAACATATGTGTTTAGGGCATTATTGGCCTCAGTGAACCCATGTTATGTGGAAGGAATGCTTTGCTCTGAGTGGGTAACCCCTCCCCCCACACACACACACCAGATATTGCATGATTTACTGTCCTTAAAACTTGCACAACTGTCAAATGCCTTAATGGAATCACATGATTGGTGAAAAAATATTATTTATTATGTATTTATTAATTACAGTACCTGGATCCCCTGAGAGGCGAATGTGCTGACCACTAAGCCATAAAATATTATATGTGTTTATAGATTTCACAGGCCCTGGGATATAATACAGCTTTGTGGTCATTACTGCTTTAATAAACCAAATGACCCACTTACCATACTGCGTGTCCCTGTGGGAAAATTTCAGATTATACCGCTAATAGGTTTTAATCTTGTGTCTGCACCGGGCAAATGACTAACAGGCCAGCGGGCAGTTAAACACATGGCATAATGTGGTGCAGGGAGCTTGAAACTTATTTAACCCAATGCAGATTTACATCCACGGTCTATGTAATTTGTTTGATATTGATATGGAATTCTGGCGGCACGGTGGCTTAGTGGTTTAGCACGTTCTCCTCTCAGCGCTAGGGATTCCCGGTTCGAATCCCCATCTGGGTGGAGTTTCCATGTTCTCCCCGTGTCTGCGTGGGTTTCCTCCGGGTTCTCCGGTTTCCTCCCACAGTCCAAAAACATTGATCAAATCAATCGAGTTCTCCAAATTGCCCCATAAAGAGTGTGTATGCGTGCGTGTCTGTGTGAGTAAGTGTGTGCCCAGCGATAGATTGGCGCCCTGTCCTGGGTGTGTCTGCCCAGCGCCCGGAGCGTTCTCCCCTGGATGGGCATGGGGAACCCCACCGTGACCCTAATATATAGGATAAAGCGGAAGATAATGAATGAATGATGTGGAATGCTGTATTTTTCTGTTAAAGGACTCGTCAGAGCCGGCGGATTTTCTGATCGAAGTGTCGCCGGGAACATACGCCGTCACAGCCGCTACGCACGATGCAGGATCGCAGACCCAAGTGGTGCGGGTCAACGCTGGGGAAAGCACCAGCCTCACATTCAGCCTCTGACATCACCGTGATGTCATTCTGAACTCGTCAGTACAGCAAATTCAGTTCGGTCCTGTTTGCACAGATGATGCACTGAAACAAAGCAGCCTGCTGCAGCACTTTGTGAATGTGCCTCATTCACTTCCACTCAGGGATTTTGTATATTGTATTTTTTTAAAGCTAATTATGCTCTATAACTGCAGGTTTTATTACAGTAACTTATAAATAGTGATGAAATAAAAACTTATTTTTTATACATTGTAGTGTATACGAATTAAAATTTATTGAACGAACTCAACAGTAAGCATTTAACAGGATCTACATTACATTAATGAATCTGAGATTTAATTATGAAGTTGGATGGGAAGAAAGTTGGTTCAGTGCTGAAAGCAAGGGAGAAGCTGCTTTCAGGGGGCATTTGGGTTCACCTGTGCCGAACGCCTCTCTCACTGTTACACCTCTTTTAACTGCACTGGGAACAGTTTCAAATAATGAGCTGTGATTGTTCAACGTGGAGGAGCAAGAAGAGTATCCAGAATCGCTGAGTTTTCCAGACCATGAATCGGACACACCAGGCCGCTCCATCAGGCTCCCTGAGAATCAACACTACAAGATTAAAGCTTAACATAGCATTAAATTATCAGACAGTCGATAACGGGGTTGGTAAAAAAATTATAATAAGGTTTGTTTCCTAGGAGGATCATTTATGCTACCATTTCAACACCATAAAAGCGTCTAGCCTAGTCAGTTTGTCTTGTGGGATATGGCATTCGGAGCTTACCCCTAACCTGGATTTTTAAACCTATCCCGGCAATCTTTTAAAAGAAGTCAGGGAAAAATCCTGGGCAGGTCACCAGCCCATCACAGGCAAGTACAATCACACTTACTTTTCCACCAGGGACACTTTTGTATTTAAACATACTACTCTTTGTGGACTGTGGGTGAAAAAGTCCCACATGGGAGAACATGCAAACTCTACATGTCTTTTTTTTTCCCAGAGTGAAATTCTGAAATAAGGAAACTTATGCTGTATGCAGTAAATCAGATCTACAATTGTAAAACTACAAAGTGCATCGACATGGTAAGTGAAACTGATACAATAGACAAAGTACCTTATAAAGTGGCCCGGATCTGGATTTAGGATAATTACCTGGTTTTTTGTGGTGCGGTTCTGAGGACTTTCTTGTCCAGTACCTCCAGGCAGGTCGACTCAGGGGTGCACTCACACCCGAGGCCTTTCTAAAACATGATATCTCAGTGTTTACAGAGCGACTCATCAACTCCAACCCTGTAGAACTGACCCCATCGTTTCCAGCTTCTTCCTCATCTTCTGAGGATGACGATGACAACGGGATGTCCTCACGAGGAGTGTGTAGCTTCTTTAGTTCTTCACACTTTACCTCCTCCTGGACTCCGGCATCATTCAATACCAGGGGCAGATTGAAAGTTTGTCCATGGACGGAGCAGTGGCATGGGGGGCAAGTCACACAGAAACCATGATTGATATTGTACCATGGCGACCGACTAAAGTGTCCACAGCGGGTGGCACATGGACATCCAGCTACATCCAGCCTACGAGCATGAAGGTGCTGAATAACTTGTTCATGCTGCGAGGCCGAGATCCACACAGCCAGGTTTTTTGGAACATCCACTTGCAGACCATTCCAAAACAAAACCACAATGCCGCAACCTTCTCCACCTTAAAATCAAAAAGTCAAACTGTGACCAAAATTATTAAGAATTATTAAGGCTCACCTGAACTAATAAATCTGCACCATCGAATTCCGCCTTACCCATCAGTGGATCTCTGCGCTCCATGCCAGAGATAATCCTTCCAGGACCGTATCTGCTCACCTGAACCTCCCAGGGAGCCAACACTGTGTCACCTGGTACCAGAGTGTGACCATGTGCCCGTGTTAGATTCACCATGTCAGGCTGGCATGTTGCCTGAACTGATGGAACTCGTGTAGAGCTGGGTTGATTGGGGGTTGACTCGAAGGAGACCATGAAGAGGCCTCTCCTGTCCTGTAGAGAAACCAAACCCTCGGTCGCAACGGGAAGTGAATAAGTAATAATAAGTCATGGTATCATTTCTCTATTTGGTGCATTGTATCAGGATCCTGAGTTCTGTTCTCTGGAGTCTATGTTTTGTGAATTTGCATGTGTACCTTATGTTTGCATGGACTTTTTTTCCCCCATGGCTTAATTTTCTTCCACCATGCAGACAAGTAGGTCTGGTGAACTAGACCTCGCATCTTTAAATTATCTGCTTTAATAGAGGTGAACTACGGGAGGTAAGCTGGATGGTAAACCATGCAAGATCCAGAGAGAAAGGACTTTTACGCTGTGAGGTGTTTGCCTGATCCCACCTGATTAAAGCCCCTAACCTGTTTGAGTTTTATTGTTTTGCTGGTTTTAGTTTTTTAGGCTAGGCTAGATTAGATAACGTTAGATAACGCTGTTTCCTTTTTTCAGTAACTTACCTGTAGTTGTTGCATTATTGTTCCCATGTAGTAAAAACCATCCAACTCTCTTCTAGCTAAAACACGGCAACCTGGAAAAAACTCTGCACCTCTGGACACCCGTGCCAAGTAGCAAGGTGAGAAGGCAAAGGGATTGTTTATTGAATACCTAAAAGAACAAAATTTATAATATCAAATGTGCATTTCTTCCCATCATGCTGTATTCTGTAATGTTGAGCTGCTGAGTGTTTTGTGTGTGGTGATACAGAGAGCATACCCGCAGGGTGGAAACCAGACTGGCTGCATTGATTGGCAGGACACGGCACGATGGCACATGTCCCCTGAGCACCATGGGTCTTTCATCTGACGTTCTGCCGAATGAACGAGAGATATCTGTAATAGAAATATTATAAATGCTTTTATAGCAAACAAATGACTAAAAAACTGTACTTTGAAAACTTTAACACACAGGTGACTTAATTAATGAGATAAATGTACATTTGGCATATGATTATTTCAAGAGGCCAGGAAATCGCAGAAAAGTCTGCATATATATGTAAATATGAAACTATGAAAATATTTTTCTTGTTATTGTAAAATGAACCCCAAGAGATGATGCAGGACCACGATGTGCTGCAGAGTTGTTTTGAATCATACTAAAGACATTTCACTTTAATATAATATAACAAAATTATGGTATTTTATGTATTTTTTGGGGGCTGCTGGCATTTTTGAGGTTCTCATTGTCTTTAGACTAATTGATTAAATTAACAGGATATTTTAAAATCTTGTTTATTCATTCATTCATTCATTATCTCCCGCTTATCCTCTATTAGGGTCGCGGTGGAGTTCCCCATGCCCATCCAGGGGAGAACGTCTCGGGCGCTGGGCAGATACACCCAGGACAGGGCGCCAATTCATCGCTGGGAACACACTCACTCACACAAACACACTCTATAGGGGGCAATTTGGAGAATTCAATTGACTTGATCCGGGCGGCACGGTGGCTTAGTGGTTAGCACGTTCGCCTCTCAGCGCTAGGGATTCCTGGTTCGAATCTCAATCTGGGTGGAGGTTCCATGTTCTCTCTGTGTCTGCGTGGGTTTCCTCAGGGTTCTCCGGTTTCCTCCCACAGTCCAAAAACATGGATCAAGTCAATTGAATTCTCAAAATTGCCCCGTTTATAGTGTGACTGTGTGAGTGAGTGTGTGCCCAGCGATGGATTGGCGCCCTGTCCTGGGTCTATCTGCCCAGCGCCCGAGATGTGCCAATCGTGTTTATAGACAATTTTTTTTTTTTATATCTAACTGCATACTCACTGAGAGCAAACAGTATATATGCTTTGTCGCTTATGGCCATTTTAGATTCATTCATTCATTCATTATCTTCCGCTTATCCTCTATTAGGGTCGCGGTGGGGTTCCCCATGCCCATCCAGGGGAGAACATCTCGGGCGCCGGGCAGATAGACCCAGGACAGGGCGCCAATCCATCGCTGGGCACACACTCACACACAGACACACTCTAAACGGGGCAATTTGGAGAATTCAATTAACTTGATCCATGTTTTTGGACTGTGGGAGGAAACCGGAGAACCCGGAGGAAACCCACGCAGACACGGGGAGAACATGGAAACTCCACCCAGATGGGGATTCGAACCGGGAATCCCTAGAGCTGAGAGGCGAACGTGCTAACCACTAAGCCACCGTGCCGCTCCCATTTTAGATTAATTATTCTAATTTTATGGATATAAACTAGAAACAACATTACAATTAAGTTTACCCAAAACACAGCTGCAGTCACTCTGAAACTGGTAGTTTAATCTCTTTTCGTAATATTAAACTTTTTTTGGCAAAAAAAAAAAAAACATGAAAACTGCTCATGTTTTGACTGTATATCATTACTCAGTCACTGTTACGTCACCTGATCAGCGCCACCATTTGCATTTAGAGACACTCTGAAGCAGTTTCCTCCTGTGGCAGAGGTCAAACTTTTAAGAAAGTCCAAAACACTCGTGTCTATGTTCTGTTCTACAGATATGTGAAACGTGTGCACAGGGCATATTGTGCCAGCACAGAGGGCATTCAGGCATCTTTCGGGATTGTCTGGAACACCGGTGGTCAGAAGGTGGACTGACTGACAGGCAGGGTCAGAGAAAGCAGCAGCGAGTGCAGAGTGGAGATCCTGCCCGGGGCTGGTTCTGAGCGTGTGGATCCATCCGAGGCTCTCGTACACCGTATCAGGGGCACAAGGAATCATGTGAGCAGACAGCGATGTTATCTAGCATACAGAGGTGCAGGTGCTGTTAGGGTTTAGTATCACATTGTCTAAAAGTAAAGCAAAAAGTTTTAAGCTAATGATATTACATCAAATTTAAAGCACCAAAAGACAAGTAAACACTCACAGTATTTCTACTAGAACAATTCAGCCACATTGGTCACTAACTAATGCATAGAACAAGCACACCGTCTTCCACAAAGTGTTACACAATGTGGAAGAAAAAAACTGTCTAAGGGTCTTGGCATGATGTAGTAACATGATTCCGCATTATAATTAAAGTCAAATCCCAATATTATGGGAGTTATTTACATAACGTATGTCATATAAGAGATAGAAAATCAAGGTAAACCTTATATGAATATGTGATGATATTAAACAGGGAGTTTCTGAGTGAGGCCTTAGTCAAAAGCGTTTGAATAATCAGATTCTTCACTCTCCCCAGAACATTAGCCATGGCCTCCGAAGTGTCCAGTATGAAGGTAACGTTCCTGTCTCTTCCCAGAAGCGTGGGGATCAGACCCAGATGATAATGGGAGGCCATTTTCAATCTGCAACACAGCACTGTTGTAAACCTCATAATTCTTAGGTTTTAATAGCTAAAGATGTAAAAACGCAGAAAGCTGAAGCAGTACCTTAATGAATTCCTGTGAATGATCGCATGCTCTGTCTGTCGGCTTCTCCACTCTGTTGTGTACTTGGGTTGCTATAGTGAGGCCTTGACGGGCGAATGGTGTATGAGAAGCTGCTTTAATCCAGTCAAGCCATGACACAAGTTTTCGCACAGCAGTTTCACCACTGAGTCGCAAAGCAGCGATCGCATTTAAATGATATGTATTAAATTTATTTATTTAGAGGGCAAATAGGTTTGTACAAAACTGGCAACAATGTCATTTAATAAAACAGATAAACAGATAATTAATTTGAAAAAAAATAAAATCATTACTTAGAGCACTTGGACAGCAGTCATTTCAATGATCTATATAATTTTATGTATTTTATGTATTATGTATGATCCTCAGCACTGTATTAACAAAGGTATTATGCTGAAATGTATCTCCACCTGTCACCAGATGGGGCGAGTTTAGTTTGGTGCATTTATGGCTTGCGTCCTGCGTTATGCCTTGCGTCCTGGTTCTCATTCCCAGTCCCCAAGGTACCTACTAACCCCAAGTGTTATTATACAGTGTGTGTATGTGTGTGTAAATATATATATATATATATATATATATATATATATATATATATATATATATATATATATATATATATATATATATATAAAACAAACCTGAAACCCCCAAAGAGAAAGCCAAAGCGACAGTGGCAAGAAAAATTTTATGTTATGCTGCTATGAAGCAAGAAACCTTGGACGTACAAAGGCTCAGTTGGGCACTCAGTTGGGCTCTCTCTCTCTCTCTCTCTCTCTCTCTCTATATATATATGTGTGTGTGTGTGTGTGTGTGTGTGTGTATGTGTGTGTTGCAAATTTTTTTCTGTGGTTAAGCACACTATAATAGATTGGAGAGGAACAGTATGGTTTGGGAACTACAAAATAAGAATACGATGAACAAAACTGTGGAGCAACTGTTTACATATCATATTTCATATCTCGAACCTGAAGCATTAAGGTCACTGTGTCTATTAAGACCCACGGGGAGTGGATGTTGGAAATTTAGCTGATTCACTTTTACAATCGTCAAAAAAAAATATGAATTAATTTATTATTATTATTATTATTAGAGAACAAGGCCACTCACAGGTGTTTATTCTATGACTTATAGAAACATTCTTGAAATGACGTCTGAATGCTTGAAGTGTTGTGGGCCAGTTATTATATTTTATTCTGTTATTAATATTATATTATTATATTTTAATAATAATAATAAAGGGACCCAGCGCACTGCATTGCCCAGACAACCCCACTGCTCCACCGTAATGGCGGCCGACACGCTTTTAGCGCCCGCGACTTCTCAGCGCTTGTGCGGCCGTTCTGAACGCGAAGCCGGCCCGGTTGAGCCGGCGCGGTGTCGGCGCTCGGTGCCGAGCGCCGTTTATAAACTTTATAACATGCGCTGCTTTTTTTTGCCGGCAACGCAGCTTGTAACTAGAGGGCACGATGGCGTTTGTTGTCGCGCCCCTGAACCTGAATTCCGGCCGAGCGCATGACGCGCGCCAGCCAATCGGCCGCGCCGCTGGTGGCAGGCGCCGCGCCGCTATTCATGTTCCGGGGTTGTGTTTTCGGGGCAGAGCGCTTCCTGCCCTGGTGCATGGCGGTCGAACGGAGGGATTGTTGGAAATTGTTTGGAGGTTAGTAGAGTAAAGTCTTTGTAACCCAGCGGCTCGGCGGCCGCCGCGGAGAGGGCCGAGCGTCCCCCCGGGGGGGGCGGCGCGGCGCGCGGCGGCAGGCCTGCCCGGCAGGGCTGGGAGCGCCCGTGAGGACGCGCCATCTGAGCGCCGAGCGATGTTTTATTTATTATAACATTTGCGCCGCAGCCTTTTGAAGCTTCCTGTTCGGTTCGCGCTAAACGAGCCTCCGGCGCCGCGCTCACCCCCGACGCCCGGCGCGGCCCGCCACGTTTCACTCCCAAAGTCCGTCGCTTTTAACCCGCGAGCATTAAAACGCACCGGGCGAAGTTCGAACGGCAGTCTTGTCTTGTCTTGTGTGTGCATGTTGTTATTTTTGCCATTTTGCTATCGTTAGCTTAGCCGCTCAACCGCCGCGAACCGCAGACCGAGGCGCCGTTACGATCTTGACATCCATCCAACCATCGAACCATCCATTCATCCGTTATCATCCACTTTATCCTCCACTAGGGTCGCGGTGGGGGTCTTCATGTCCACCCAGGGGAGAATGTTTCGGGCGCTGGGCGGATACACCCAGGACAGGGCGCCAGTCCATCGCCGGGCACACACTCACGTACATACACACGCTATATGGGGCAATCTGGAGAATTCGCTTCACCTTGAGCCGTGTTTTTGAACCGCTGGAGGAAACCCACGTGGACTCGGGGAGAACCTGCAAACTCCACCCAGGTTGGGATTCGAACCGGGA
>JAFMOD010000083.1:206944-249501 GCA_019802435.1 Corydoras maculifer | reverse complement strand
GGGCGGATACACCCAGGACAGGGCGCCAGTCCATCGCCGGGCACACACTCACGTACATACACACGCTATATGGGGCAATCTGGAGAATTCGCTTCACCTTGAGCCGTGTTTTTGAACCGCTGGAGGAAACCCACGTGGACTCGGGGAGAACCTGCAAACTCCACCCAGGTTGGGATTCGAACCGGGAATCCCCACCGCTGAGAGGAGAACATGCTAAACCACCAAGCCACAGGCTAACAAAATTTGGGATTTAATTAATCCATCCCTCCATTATCGTCTGCTTTATCCTCCACTAGGGTCGTGGTGGGGTTCTCCATGTCCACCCAGGGGAGAATGTTTCGGGTGCCAGTCCATCGCCGGGCACACACTCACATACATACACACGCTATATGGGGCAATCTGGAGAATTCGCTTCACCTTGAGCCGTGTTTTTGAACCGCGGGAGGAAACCCACGCGGACTCGGGGAGAACATGCAAACTCCATCCAGGTTGGGATTCGAACCGGGAATCCCCAGCGCTTAGAACATTTGGGATTTAATTAATCCATCCCTCCATTATCTTCTGATTTATCCTCTGTTAGGGTCACGGGGGTTCCCCATGTCCACCCAGGGAAGCATGTTTCGGGCGCTGGGCGGATACACCCAGGACAGGGCGCCAATCTATCGCTGGGCACACAAACACACTCTATATGGGGCAATTTGGAGCTGTCAATTGATCCATGTTTTTTGGAATATTAATCTTAATGTTAATCTGTAAAAAAACATTTTGGCATCTAAATCTGAGCCTCAATGTGAGACAACTTCCACTGTTACCTAATTATTTCATTCATTCATTCATTATCTCCCGCTTATCCTCTATTAGGGTCGCGGTGGGGTTCCCCATGCCCATCCAGGGGAGAACGTCTCGGGCGCTGGGCAAATAGACCCAGGACAGGGCGTCAATCCATCGCTGGTCACACACTCACTCACACAGACACACTCTATATGGGGCAATTTTGAGAATTCAATTAACTTGATCCATGTTTTTGGACTGTGGGAGGAAACCGGAGAACCCGGAGGAAACCCACGCAGACACGGGGAGAACATGGAAACTCCACCCAGATGGGGATTCGAACCGGGAATCCCTAGCGCTGAGAGGCGAACGTGCTAAACCACTAAGCCACCGTGCCACCCCCAAATCATTTCATATTGGAAAATACATAAATACATACGCTGGATGTTAATTTGCCTTGTATACGTTTTCTGAATTACATCTCGTAAACTTCTATTAAATCCTTGATTGCGTGGTGTGGGGTGGGTGGGGGGGGGGGGGACAGGACGCCAATCTATCGCCGGGCAGGCACACAGATGCACACACTTAAACTATGTGGGCAATTTGATAAGGGCAAATTAGAGCAGCCAATTTACCTTGAATTTACCATCGCTCTGCATCAACACTGCAACTGACCTACGTGTGGCCAAAGCAGTCACTGACCCCGCCCCTGGTTACACAATTTATCTTACACAGTCAGTGCAAATCACTCACATTGTTTGCTCTGTTCCTCTATGTAGGCAAAAAATGAAGGCCAAACATCTAGCGGCGTAACTTAAATTTCATTTGGGGGGTGTTTTTTGGGGTACTTTTCTCTCCCCCCAAAATGTTATACTTTTGTTCTACAGCTTCAAACACATGCAAATTCAACTATTATGCAAATTAGGTAATTTAGCAACTTCTAGCTGCTTTTAGGAAAGACAATAATTGTTTTCCTTACTAAGGAGTTGGGCCTGCAGCTCCCACTTTTAGACCAGTGATCAGGAAATAATGGGGGGGTTATATAAAATATACTGGAATGATGTGACAGAATGATGTGGATCTTATTTTTTTTTTTTTACCTTAGTTAAATGATTCCATTTCGGGTGCATCAATAAAATCAATTAATAAAGTGGTAGCTTGTCAATCAGAAGGTTATTGGTTCAAAGTTACCAATGTGCGAACATTATTAATGTAATAATTAATTATTAAAGGCCTTTAACCCTTATTGCTCCAGGGGGCTGTATCAACCCTGTGTTCTAAACCCAACCAAGTTGGAATACCTGTTTGCTAAATGACCAAACAACATGCTGATCACATCTTTTGTAGAACTGATGCTCCGCTTCCAAAAAAGAAACATTTAATGAGGCTTGTGTAATCGTACGATTGTAAACATCGCGGTAGCTTGCGGTAGCTCATTGCGTTAGCTCATTGAGTAGGACATTGAGCTATCAAGCTGAAGGTTGCGGTTCAAATCCCAGGTCCACTAAAGTTACCAATGTGGGTCCTTGAGCAAGACCCTTAACCCTCATTGCTCCAGGGATGTTGTGATTAACCCTGTGCTCACCTTGTAAGTCGCTTTGGATAAAAGCGTCTGTTAAATGACCAAATGTAAATGTGGATGGGCCAATCGAATTTTTTTTTAAATAGGAAAGCTGATGTAAAGTTAAAAAATAAATATATATATATATATATATATATATATATATATATATATATATATATATATATATATATATATATATATATTTATTTCAAAAATGTCCTTTAAACACACTTTCTACATGTGACACACTTTTAGTTATGTGTGTTTGGCTTTAATCTCAGAATTATGAAGCATTTTAGAGCTCACATATACTCTCTGTTCGGACAGGTAGACCATGCTCTTGGCCCAGGTAAACCACCAGAGCATGGAGTTCCAAAGTGTGGAGGGTGATCCGCAGCAGGTTACTCTTTGCCTGACAGAAGCCGTGACTGTTGGAGGTGAGTAAATCTCTTTGCGTAATCGTTTTATATTTCAGCCGTTCGTTCGTACGCGGCTCAACACCAGCGATCTTTGTTTACAGACAGTGACCACATTGAGGCGATGGACGCTGTGAGCTTGCAGGCAGTGACTCTGGTGGATGGTTCCACTGCGTATATACAGCACAGTCCTAAAGGTAAGGCTAAACCGTAGAGCTGTGGTTTGAACTCTGTAACAAATTATCACTAAAAATAAAAATGTGGTTTGAAAGGGAATGACAGAATCAGGTTAGTTATACTTATTATCTGTTTAAGATAATAAGATCATGGAAGGTCAGGTGATCCAGTTGGAGGATGGATCCGCGGCGTATGTGCACCACCTGCCGATGCCGAAAGCAGGTACCTTGACCTCCACATGTCCACTGATGTACACCTTATATCACACTTTGAACAAATGCTCTAAGTTCATGATTTAAGCGCTTTAAACCTTTTCCCTTAAACTGTAGTTGGAGAAGGACTGAGAATTGAAGATGGCCAAACCGTGCAGCTGGAGGACGGAACCACCGCGTATATTCATGCCCCCAAAGGTGGCAGCACATAAAGACTATGACCAAAGTATTTGGACACCCCTCATTATACCTTTTAAGCCTTATGGTCTTTGGTCTAGTTTGGAACAACATATCTTCATTCCAGTGTTTGTATAATTTAAGTGGGAATTTAAAATGGGAAAACCATCGGGACACAAATACAAAATTTAATAACCATAATAATATGGGGGATCACAACCCTGTCCATGGGTTCAAACTTTTTTGTAATGGTCCGGTGTCCATCTACTTTTAGCCATGTAGTGTGTGTATATAAGATATGGTTCTGTTATATGACATATGTTTTATATTTAGAAACGTATGATCAGGGAGGATTACAGGCTGTGCAGTTGGAGGATGGCACCACTGCCTACATCCAACATATGCCTCAGTCTAACACAATCCTGGCCATTCAGGCGGATGGCACAGTGGCAGACCTGCAGGCAGAGGGTGCCATTGATACGGATACCATCAGTGTGCTGGAGCAATATTCGGCTAAGGTTGCAGTCACTTACCTTCTTACTTTACATCACATGTTTGATGTTTTTTTCAAGCACAATTTAAATTAATTTGTGTGTGTGTTTCTTGTCAGATGGAGGGTTCAGAATGCGGCACAGGACTGATTAGTAGAGGTGACGCTGATGGCAGTTTGCATATGCAGGTACAGTCTCCTCAGTTGTAACAAATAGATTCATTCATCCATTATCTCCCGCTTTATCCTCTATTAGGGTCGCAGTGGGGTTCCCCATGCCCATCCAGGGGAAAAGGTTTCAGGCGCTGGGCAGATAGACCCAGGACAGGGCGCCAATCCATCGCTGGGCACACACTCACTCACAGACACACTCTATATGGGGCAATTTTGTAGAATTCAATTGACTTGATCCATGTTTTTGGACTGTGGGAGGAAACCGGAGAACCCGGAGGAAACTCACACGGACACGGGGAGAACATGGAAACTCCACCCAGATGGGGATTCGAACCGGGAATCCCTAGTGCTGAGAGGAGAACATGCTAAGCCACTGTGCCGCCCTGTAACAAATAGAAATTTATCTTATTTATTTTATACATCAGAATTTACATAGGCCTGGTGGATGGTGTCTAAATGAATCATCTGTTGAGCACTTTGTTTAGCTTCTACTTAAACATGTATGTGATTTGCCAGTTTTTCGAATAAATGTTAACTCATGTTGTCACCATGCGCCTGTTCAGATTGTGCTGCAGGGTCAGGAGAGCCGGGCTCCCAGAGTGCAGCACATCGGAGAAAAGTCATTTCACTGCAAACATGAGGGCTGTGGCAAGCTTTACACCACCGCTCACCATTTAAAGGTGAGGTCCAGTCTGTGGTTGCGTCGTGTGGAAAGTCAGAGGGCATCTATTTTCTTACTGAGCCTGTTTTATGTTTAAGGTCCATGAAAGATCACACACCGGCAATAAACCGTACATCTGTGAACATCTGGGCTGCGGAAAAAAGTTTGCCACAGGTATCACGTTACCTCCACATACACGGTGACCGCGAGTGAAATTCTCATTACTGTCATTACTATGAAAATCTTTAAGCAATGATGAAGCATGGTGGTGGGGCCATAAAATTTATTTATGTTTAAAGAACGTTAACTTAAAAAAAAAAAATATATATATATATATATATTAAAGCACGATATAAAATTTTATAAAAGATGATTGATCCAATAATTCATTCATTATCTCCCGCTTTATCCTCTATTAGGGTCGCGGTGGGGTTCCCCATGCCCATCCAGGGGAGAACGTCTCGGGCGCTGGGCAGATACACCCAGGACAGGGTGCCAATCCATCGCTGGGCACACACTCACTCACACAGACACACTCCATATGGGGCAATTTGGAGAATTAAATTGACTTGATCCATGTTTCTGGACTGTGGGAGGAAACCGGAGAACCTGGAGGAAACCCACGCGGACACGGCGAGAACATGGAAACTCCATCCAGATGGGGATTCGAACCGGGAATCCCTAGCGCTGGGAGGCAAACGTGCTGACCACTAAGCCACCGTGCCGCCCTTAATCCAACAGATAAATGACTTTAAATGAAAAAGCATGCTGGAACCCTTACTGAATTTTGCTATCTAGTAATTAAATACACCTTCATTTACAACTACTAAATAAATATACTCTATAAATATTGAGAGATTTCTTTACAAAGGCATTAATTTTAAGTGGTTATTACCTTTATACAATATTTCTTTCCTTCAGGGTACGGCCTGAAAAGTCATGTTCGAACTCACACTGGGGAAAAACCTTACCGCTGTCCGGAAATTAACTGCCTTAAGTCCTTTAAGACCTCCGGAGACCTGCAGAAACACACGCGGACACACACAGGTCTGCGTCCTGTAAACGAGCTGAACAAAACCAGCACTTTACTAATAATAATAATAATAATAATAATATACTTTATGTCATGGATGTTGCAAATTATTGAATTTTCCCGCATGACTGTGCCCTTAGGCGAGAAGCCGTTCAAATGTCCTTTCGAAGGTTGTGGGAGGTCCTTCACCACCTCGAATATTCGGAAGGTGCACATCCGAACACACACCGGCGAGCGACCCTACTACTGTTCCGAACCCAACTGTGGAAGAGCCTTCGCCAGTGCTACCAACTATAAAAACCACATGAGGATCCACACTGGTAACTAACGCTCTCATCTCATTCATTCATTATCTCCTGCTTTATCCTATATTAGGGTCACGGGGGGTGTTCCCCATGCCCCATCCAAGGGAAAAGGTCTCGGGCGCTGGGCAGATACACCCAGGACAGGACGCCAATCTATCGCTGGGCACACACACAGACACTCATGCATACACACTCTATATGGGGCAATTTGGAGAACTCAATTGACTTGATCCATATTTTTGGACTATGGGAGCAAACCGGAGAACGCGGAGGAAACCCACGCGGACATGGGGAGAATATGGTAACTCCACCCAGATGGGGATTCGAACCGGGAATCCCTAGTGCTAAACCACTAAGCCACCGTGCCGCCCCGCTTTCATCTCATTCATTCATTCATTATCTCCCGCTTATTCTCTATTAGGGTCGCGGTGGGGTTCCTCATGCCCATCCAGGGGAGAACGTTTCGGGCGCTGGGCAGATAGACCCAGGACAGGGCGCCAATCCATCGCTGGGCACACACTCACTCACACAGACCCACTCTATATGGGGCAATTTTTGAGAATTCAATTAACTTGATCCATGTTTTTGGACTGTGGGAGGAAACCGGAGAACCTGGAGGAAACCCACGCGGACACGGGGAGAACATGCAAACTCCACCCAGATGGGGATTCGAACCGGGAATCCCCAGCGCTGAGAGAACGTGCTAAACCACTAAGCCACCGTGCCGCCCCGCTCTCATCTCGTATGAGTTAAAAATAGTTTTCTCTATGAAGTGAGTCTGAATATGGGACAGTCTGATTAATACATCCGATCTTAATGTGATGTCGTCCATCGCTGTACTATAATTTTGCATCTGTTTTGATAAATAGTTCTAAACCGTTTTTGAGACTGTCGGCCACCTGTTTAGGAGAGAAGCCGTACGTCTGCACTGTCCCCGGCTGTGATAAGCGCTTCACAGAGTACTCCAGCCTCTATAAGCACCACGTGGTTCACACACCCTGCAAACCCTACAACTGCAACCACTGTGGCAAGACGTACAAGCAGATCTCCACTTTAGCCATGCACAAGCGCACGGCGCACAACGACACCGAGCCCATCGAAGAGGAGCAGGAGGCCTACTTTGAGCCCCCTGCAGGTCAGTGCACAGAACTACAAGTCACAGGTCACATGTTTAATTAACAAAGGCTTCTCTGTGGAACCTCAGACATTTTTTTTCCCTTTAACCTTAATTACTATGTGGACCTAGTATTTTTTTTTAAATACTTTTAAAGATGGTCTCGTTCATTTTATGTGTGTTTCTGTGTAAGACTTAGTAAATGGGTTTAAAGAATAAAGTGAATTAGTTTCCCTATATATTATGATGCATTTAAATCATATATTAAACATCAATCACATGACTTTTTTGTGTTGGGGTGCATGTGATCTTTCCAGAGGCTATTGATGACCCTGCCCTAGCTTTTACCCCTGCTGTGGACGAGGAGGACACTAGATCAGGACAGATGACGTCAGGATCTGAGATGATGAGTCGGCAGCATGTAGCGCTCATAACTCAGGACGGTGCGCAGCAGGTCAGGACGCCTGCAGACGAGATTTGAGACTTGCTGTCAGAATGGAAATCTGTTTTCCAAACGCAATATGATTTACATGTTTACTCTGCATGCTTCCACCCACCTGCCACTGAATGGATTTATAGATAATTAACTTATTGTTCTGAATGTTGTGAGAAAGTAGATTGTTATTGCGAATCATCCCTTATTCCTTCTTTTTAATTAGAGTTTTAAATTATAAATTATTCAGAATATCGGCATGTTTAACTCCCTTGGACCCTGTTCAGGTTCTCACTCAAGCAGATGTGCAAGCGATGAGTGGCACGATAACCATGGTAACGCAGGAAGGAACCACCATAACCATCCCTGCTCATGAAGCAATGCTCTCCTCGGGAGAAGCCCATTCTGTCACCATGGTTTCAGCCGATGGCACAGAAGGACAGGTCAGCATTTTACATTTATATGTGTATATATGCTCATAAATTTGTAATGCAGTAACACTACCCCCTGTCAGATTTCATAAGTAATTTGCTTAATTTGGTAAATAAAAACTCCATTTAGTTGTTAAGTCGGGTTTGGTGTAAGCTTTTAAGCTTTAGTTCACAGCATAAACATCCTAGCTGGGAATTTCAGGTACTTTCTGTGTAAAGTTTGCATGTTTTCATCTTGTCTGCAATGGTTTTCTCTGTGTTAAGGGAAAAAATAGCGTTAAAAATTGTAGTATATGCCTCTTTTTTTCATTCTGTGTTTGTAATTTTGTGTGTGGCATTTACATAAGGCTCTCGGACGTCATCGTATCTGTGTGTTTGTCCTGGAATAACATGAATTTAAACCTTTAGTCTTAAACCACAGGCTTTGCGTTTATTTTGTAGGTGGCCATCGTGACACCGGATCTGTCCGTGTTCCAAACTGAGGATGGGGAGCTGGTGCATGCACAACAGCAGCCTGTGGTGTCTTCCAGCTCACACCCGGTCACTCTGCTGGCCACCTCTAATGGCACTCACATCGCCGTTCAGGTACGTCAACCCATACACACACACACTCATGGAGTGGGATTAGTGGAAAGAATGTTTACTTGGTCTTTTAAAAATCCTTCAGGAGAGCTATAAAGGCTTGGAGGGATTGATGAATTACTTAACTGTCTCTATGCCAAAGACAGAGATCCTTTGTTTTAGGTGGACAAGTGGGCGGTGCTTAAGCTGTTGAGGTTTTGAAGGTAGATTTAGGTTTAAACTGCTGAAATCCGTTATGTAGTTAAACTAATTTCTAGTTTTTACAAGTGATTTGTAGCTGGCAATCATTTAAATGTATTGAAACAAGAAACCTCATGCATTACAAATAAGTCCCAATGCAGTAATGCAGTATGCATATGTTCTTTCATTTGAGTTATATAATAATAACATGTATTTTGTAGTGATTTTAACACTGTTATTTTTACTCTCGGTCGTCAGCAACCTGAACATTGATTAATTACCTGTTAAACTGATTTTGCTGATTTGTGGCAATGATAAAAAAAAGGTTCACTAATGGCCTATTCATCAAGCCTTTAATCTTCTGAATGATCCATTCATTCCAGTCTGGGTCTAAATACTCACATTAAGAAGCAGCTCCATTCACGGGTGATTTGAGGCGCATAAAAAAGAAATCATTTGTAAGAGTTAAACGTAAGAGTCAGACTGTAAATCCTGTTGATTAATTGTTTTTAGTGACTTTTGAAAGGTGTTCTAACAGTGAGCAAGACCCCAGCAACCTTAATTAGTAAATGGTAAATTGTTAGTCAATCAATAATATTACACTAATAGTGTAATTACTAACTAATAATTATATAAATGAATTAGTCCGAAATTTGTGTCCTTGCGTATTTGCACAGTGGAATCTTGGTTGGTTAGATGCCAAATTACTGGAAAACTTAAATGTGAAGCTTTAAAGTGCCAGTGCTGCAAATCAAGCACAGCGACGCTCTTAAACAACAGGTCTAAACCCTGAGATTTAATGACCTGTGAAACGACTCTAGGAGAGTGGATATAAAAGTACTTGCTATTAGAGTTTCTGTTGATCTTTTTATAATGATTTTTTAAATTTCATGTATATTTTTTAGCTGAGTGATCAGCCCTCCCTAGAGGAGGCCATCAGGATCGCATCAAGAATACAACAAGGAGAAACCCCTGGCCTGGATGACTAAAGCATGACCTTTAATTAGACATTATGGTGCGTGTGACTGAGTGTGTGTGTGTGTGTGTGTGTGTGTGTGTGTGCGCGCGCGCGTGCTTTGCAGTGAACATCTGAGTGAGTCAAGTATCCGAAATGTTTATATTGCAAGATTCCATGATTGCTCTGTTTCAAGAGGACTGAAGATATTTTTGTGTGGATATCCATCTGTACATAAGAATGTTTTGAAACTGGACATTTTTTCTTTTTTGCTGTAAATATTTATTTGATTCTTCTATACTTGACTTTTTAGACTCTTAATAAATGGTCAAAGCCAAGCAAATGATGGTCAAATGATTTTAACAGATTGTGTGTATGTAGTGTGTAATATATATATATATATATATATATATATATATATATATATATATATATATATATATATATATAATGTGTGTGTGTATATATATATATATATATATATTATTTCCTATATTGCACAAGACTAGATTTTTTTTTGTCCTTTTATCGTAGCTTTGTTTTCAGTCATGGATGGCTCTTTTACTTGTCATCTGACTAATCTTTATCATTTTTAATGGGTAATGTGCAGAAGGGTGTATCTTACTAACATAAGGTTCCCAGCAGTGCTATTTGGGTATTTTTCAAAAAAGGAATTGATACCACTAAGACATTTTAAAGATATTCATTATTATATATATTGGATACCAATCACTATAGCATTCTGTCTTTTAAGTAAAGATGGATTATATGGCAAAAT
This sequence comes from Corydoras maculifer, assembly GCA_019802435.1. Taxonomy (NCBI): domain Eukaryota; kingdom Metazoa; phylum Chordata; class Actinopteri; order Siluriformes; family Callichthyidae; genus Corydoras; species Corydoras maculifer. Next base: position 239,048 of record JAFMOD010000083.1, on the reverse strand, counting down.
ATCAATGTATTTTTTTTTATACAGTACACAGTATAACCAAATATTTACCGTTACTCATATTTAACAGTAACAGAAAATCCGCCACAATTAAGTTGTAAAGGCGACCCTAAAAAATACTAGTTATTTAATTAAGAGTTTTAACTGAAGGGTTCAGTTGCTGTGTCACGATAACAAAGCTGATCTTTTGATATCATCGGTGTTGTGAAATTGCTTTTCAGAGGGAAATTTTAGTAACATTGAACACAACGAGGAATGTTTATATATATATATATATATATATATATATATATATATATATATATATATAAATAAACATTCCTCGTTGTGTTCAATGTATATATATATATATATATATATATATATATATATATATATATATATATATATATATATATATATATATACATAGACATGGGATTAAAGCGATTTCGAAGCGTGGGGGAGGGTGTGGAGGCGACCCTAAAAATTCTAGTTATTTAATTGAGAGTCTTAACTGAAGAGTTCAGTTGCTGTGTCACGATTACAATTACCACGATTATCTCGATGTTGTGAAATAGCTTTTCGGGAGGAAAACACCGACGTCATTTTAGTAACATTGAACACAATGAGGAATGTTTTATATATACTAGATGTTGATATATATAGATATAAATCAATTATTGGGATTAAAGCGATTTCGAGGCGTTGCTTGCAAAGCGATGGGGGGCCGGGGTTGTAAAGGCGACCCTAAAAATACTAGCTATTTAATTAAGAGTCGTAACTGCAGAATTAAGTTAGAAAGTTAAGTTTTTTTAAGAGTCGCGATTACAACGCTGATCTTTTGATGTCATCGGTGTTGTGAAATTGCTTTTCGGGAGGAAAACACGGACGTCATTTTAGTAACATTGAACACAATGAGGAATGTTTTATATATACTATATATATATATATATATATCGATCAATGGTATTAAAGCGATTTCGAAGCGTTTAATTGCAAAAGCGATCGAGGGGGGGGAGTGAGCGCGTGTGATGACGTCACCACGTGGCACCGCCCATCTTTCAAACTTGGAGCTCGAACCTGATTGGACGGCGAAGAGTCATTTGACCAACGGTCGCGCCAAGGCCGTGAACACGCTGCGAGTCGTCGGTGGGAGGAGGATCCGCCATTCAAAGTGTTTTTGGTAAACAACAAAAAAATCGGTTTAATCGCCGCGGTTTAGCGCCGTTATGTTTCCCAGTCGTGTTGCCTCGCCGCGTCTTCAGTGGGACTGATTTCGAATCCCGATCGGCGGATTTTCGGGGAGGTTTGTTGGTTGGAGCTCGGCATCGCAGCGGAGAAGCCATTTTATTTTCACACATCTTTTTTTTTTCCTGTGGCAGCGACTGCAACGCGTAACCGGTGAGAACGACGACCCGAAAGCCTCCATTTCCAACGGACTTCTGAGTTACCTCCACCGGGACTGACTTCACGGAGGTCGAATCGAATATATATGTTTATATTTGGTCCCGTTTCGGGTGTTTCGCCGGTGCTCGGGTCTTCGTTGCGTAACGTCTCCCGGTCTGGACATGTCTTTGTAGTGACCGCCTGCTTTCTCTCTCGGAGGAGGTTTTGCGTTGAGAATTGATTTAATTTAATTTAGTATTCTAGCCTTATCGTTATAAACTTTCTCCTGGACCGCCCTTTCGTCCGCCGATATGAGTCTCGGCTGCAGGAGGCCCGACTTCTCGCCCAACCTGCGGCCCATCCGGCAGAAGCTGCAGTTCGTGGTTAGCGACGGCGAGGAGGACAGCATCGAGGAGGCGAACAGCAGCACCGGCGCCGAGTCCGGCTTCACCGAGCTCGACTCCCCCGTGTCGCTCCGGCGGAGCAGCGCGGATAAGCGGCCGGAGGATTTGAACAGCAGTCCGCTGGGCCGAACCAGGGAGGAGGAGGAGGAGGACCCGGAGTCGTGGGACGAGGAGGGCTTCGGTTCCCCGTCTCACCTCAACCTCAGTCTCCGGAGCTTCAACAAAACGTCCCCACGGAAAAGCCCTCGAAGCGGAGCCTACGACAGCTCGCCCGAGAGGACGTGTCTCCCCGACGACCTGGAGGGGTCGAGCTCACCCATCCCGGACTGTCCCGATACTCCTCCCCACAAAACCTTCCGAAAACTGCGGCTGTTCGATACCCCACACACCCCTAAGGTCGGTTACCATCCACAGCACGTTTTATTGCCGAAAAACCACAACTCTCTCCCCGCCTTTAACACCGACAGAGGCTGTTAGTCTAACAAACCACATGTAAATCCCGTTTTTGGGTTTTGTGTGCTATTACATATTTAACCTAAATTTTGGATTTTAGATATTTTCTTTAAATTGTTTATTACTATTAGTAGGCGGCATGGTGCGCTAGGGATTCCCGGTTTGAATCCCCATCTGGGTGGAGTTTCCATGTTCTCCCCGTGTCTGCGTGTGTTTCCTCCGGGTCCTCCCGGTTTCCTCCCACAGCCCAAAAACATGGATCAAGTCAATTGAGTTCTCCAAATTGTCCCATATAGAGTGTGTTTGTGTGAGTTTGTGCCCAGCGATAGATTGCCCCCCCCCCCCCTGTCCTGGGTGTATCTGCCCAGCGCCCGAAACATTCTCCTCTGGATGGGCATGGGGAACCCTACCGCGACCCTACTAGAGGATAAAGCGGAAGATAATGAATGAATGAATGATCTTTAGCCATGTAACTTGAATATGTGCGTACAATATTTATTAATATTAGATGATTCAGCTTTAAGGACAATATATTTTTTCTTAGGTATTTTATGTACTTTTATATCTATATAAAATATTGTATGATATTTTCGACTTGTGAATGCATAATATGTTGCCAATGATGCAAAATTTAGGAAGTATTTGTGCATATATAGCTTCCATAATTACAATGGGAACCATGGTGTTTGTAACTAAGGTATCAGAAAGCATTTCTTATTTTCCCGTTACCTGATTGGTTTAAGGTTAATTTGATCCCGACGGCGTGTCTCTGCGTCCATGTGGGAACAATGCCTGTTCAGTTTGCATGCAGTTTTTTTTTGCTGCAGGTTATCAGACTCTGAACCTTCTGACCCACTTTTTCAGCTAACTGTAATGTTGTGTAACGTTACATGTTGGATGAATCAGTCTTTCATTGCGCACTGACTCATGGGTTTTTCTTTAAATGTACTCGCTGACCAGGAATAACCACGCCTCTTTTAACAGGAGAACAGAGTTCATGTATGTAAGGAGTTGTTGATTCTCACTGGGTTTCTGTTCTACAGAGTTTGCTTTCGAGAGCCAGGGCCTCGGTTTCTACGAGCCGACGAGTCGCACTCTTTAAGAATGTGGATTCCAAAGGCAAGGCGAGTCTGGACGGCCGGAGAAACCAGACACCCCTAGTCAACATCAATCCCTTCACCCCGGATTCGATCGTCGTCCAGTCGTCAACCCAACAAAGGAACAATAGAAAGCGCTCCCACTGGAATGAGTAAGTTTCGCAATGTTGTTGCAATGTTTGTTAATGGTCAGCAGTAAATAAAACTCGTTTTCTGCATATCATTAAAATGGTGGGTGGTTTGTGGGAGAGATGTCTTGTTTTCTAAGTCCTGATTCATGTCAGGGTTTATATTGCAGTTCAAAGTGGTTTGAAGTTTGGTAGTTCATATTAACTTAACATCTTAGACCCGTAGTTACTGAACTTTAACCTCGGAGTCTCTGACATTTGGGATTTTCATTGGTGTGTTCATTATTATTACTAATAATGCACATATGCAGCTCGGAGCATTTTCACAAGTTCACATCAAATAATCGGTTAAAAAAATCTAACTTTTGTGGTTTGAGAAACTAACCTTTAAAACACAGCAGCTCTAATATATGCGTTAGTCCAGTGTTAGGGTTACGACACGGCTTTACGCTACCCAATGCTGATTTTACTTTAGTATAAAGTACTAGGCTTATCACTTTGTTTCAGGTGCATAAATGCTTGGAATATATTAAATTTACAAAAATGTTTGTATGTTATAAGAAATTCGCAGCCTGTTTGTAGTGGGTGTCCGCTAAAGACTTTTGGCTCCGTTGTGTTGAATCGTTATTTTAAATTGTCAATCACAACAATTAACGGTCGTAATGAACATTTGTTACCATGCAGGAACTTAAATTGTGCTAGTTTTAAGCAAGTACAGTTTTATTAAGGGATTGCAAATTTAATATGGGTAATAAAGTAGGGCTGCACCTGATTCGTTTTCCATCGATTAATCTAATTATACTTTTTTTTTTCATGTTAGTTGATTAATCTAAAAACTATTACTTGTGATTGTGATGAAATGAAAATAACTTTTTCAAAATAATAATCTTTACAGTTGAACTCTTTTTTTTATTATTTTTTTTTAATTAAATTTTTTTTTATCATTATTATAATAATTTTTTAGCATCAGACACTGCTATTGGGGCTCTATTAAAATAAATATGACTTTGTGCTTTTCTTATGTAGTATTAAGAAAAAAGCACATAGTCAATGTGTTGCCCCAGCCCTCTGTAAAAGTTCCTGCAAAGATGCTGTGGGCTTTACAAGAAAAAAACAAAAATCTGGTCATTTTTAGTAATTAAAATCAACAAAAAGCACACAATGATGCATTGCTTTTTTAAGCCATGTGTGTTCTATGATCAGCAGCGGCATGCAGTTTTCAAAACATGTTTTCATTTTTTTCTGTTAATTTTATGACTTTATTTTTGGGGGATTTGGATAACGGTGTTTAACGAACCAAACAAATTATCCTCAGATGAATTAACAATGAAATTCATTAATTGCAGCCAAAATGAAGTAAACTCTTTTTAGATAGATGACAAACTAACTCATTAGTATTATCTGTCTTTGCTGTGACTAAAAAATACTGTAGAAAATAAATTACTATTTAATTGATCTTGCAATCACTGCTGCATGACTTCTCGTTTTTTAATGTAAAGCACCACCTTACATTAATAACTGAATATTTATTAAGTTTCTGTATCTAGAAAGATGAGATGTCAGTGTAGAAGTTCTTGAGATGAAGCTGTTCATGCCTGTGTCTATAAAGACCCCTTTAATGTCATCTTGTACTGAATAATAACAGGCTTTAATACAAATGATTGCCCCATAGGTTCACAGTGTACTGTTGTTGTTAAAGTTTTTACGTAATTCTGGGGCACTTTTAGTCACCTTTGGCATGTTCAAAAATGGTAGTACAATAATTTAACCGAGTTTATGTTTTCTCGTAAGATAACCGTCCACTGAAGTCACATTTTGGTCTGTGGTTTTAGTAATGCCCATATTAGGCGCGATACATTTAAGTTGGGTTTCTCGAAAACTCTTTTCTGTTGGCCTAACTAACACTGAGCCGACTACAACATGAGGTCACGCGTTCTTTAGATTTTGTATTAAGGGGTCATTCAGCTCACAAGACCAGCCAGTCCTGTTTGTTACACCCTTTTCCTTAACCTTTGACCCCGTTTGCTCAGTGAGCTCAATCTCAGGGTTGTTTAGGTCCTTGTCTTGTATTGTCTGATTATAGTGCCTTTCATTGTATTTACATGGAGTTTAAAGATCTGCATGAGCAGCTTTAGTACAGGACTGAAGTCATTGACTTTGGGGATTCGGTAAACCCATGATTTACACAAACCTTGCCACGTGCTTTTTTAGTGCTTCGGTGCTGCCCTCTGCAGGCGGAAATGTTAACACAAAATAAATGTGTTGTCTGTTGCAGCTCCTGTGGGGAGGATATGGAGGCAAGTGATGCTGAGGTTGAGGAGGAAACCCTTCCACCTTCAAAGGTAAAAAAAGGATTCTTTTTTTATTATTTAAGGAGTGCATCCATGTTATTTATGTAACGAGAACTGTTTTTTTTTTTCTTCTCTCTCTCTTTTTCGTTTTGCAGAGAATTACAATGATGGAGAGCAACATGATGTCCAGATATGCCTCAGAGTTCCACGAGTTGGAGAAGATCGGCTCAGGACAGTTTGGCGCCGTGTTCAAGTGCGTTAAAAGACTCGACGGCTGTATTTATGCCATTAAGCGCTCCAAGAAACCACTGGCTGGATCTGTGGATGAGTAAGCCTTCATCATACCATTTATTAAATGTTCGTTAGACGTTTTAAAAAAGAATATCTTTTGCTCACAGTAATATAATGTGCTTTTGCAGGCAGAATGCACTTCGAGAGGTCTACGCACATGCGGTTCTTGGGCAGCACCCCCACGTGGTGCGCTATTACTCTGCCTGGGCCGAGGACGACCACATGCTGATCCAGAACGAGTACTGCAATGGTGGCACCCTGTCGGATGTGATCGCCGAAAACTATCGACACATGCGTTTCCTGTCTGAATTGGAGCTAAAGGATCTGCTGCTGCAGGTCTCCCGCGGTCTGAAGTACATTCACTCCACCGCCCTCGTGCACATGGACATCAAGCCCAGTGAGTGATATTATCAAACACCGGAGAAGCTTCACCTCTGTGTTCAAGCAAAGCAGACCGTTAACCTTGTGTCTATGTCCTCAGGTAACATCTTCATCTCCAGGAAACCTGCAGTAGGAGTGCAGGAGTTGGAGGATGAGGAAGATGGACCCAGCACTAACGTCATCTACAAAATAGGTGTGGTTCTAATCTTCATGCTTAACACACTGTTTTATTAAACAAAACAAAAAAAAACCTTTTGGCGGCACGGTGGCTAAGTGGTTGGCATGTTCTCCTCTCAGCACTGGGGATTCCTGGTTCGAATCCCCATCTGGGTGGAGTTTCCATGTTCTCCCCATGTCCACGTGGGTTTCCTCCGGGTTCTCCGGTTTCCTCCCACAGTCCATAAACATGGATGAAGGTCAATTAAATTCTCCAAATTGCCCCATATAGAGTGTGTCTGTGTGCATGTCTGTGTAAGTGTGTGTGCCCAGCGATAGATTGGCATCCTGTCCTGGGTGTATCTGCCCAGCGCCCGAAACTTTCTCCCCTAGGTAGGCCTGAGAGAGCACTTGAGGGATGTGCAAGAACCCCCCCCCCCCCCGCGCGACCCTAATGTAGGATAAAGCGGAAGATAATGAATGAATGAAAATAACCTTTTACTTTTTTTTTGTCCCCCCCCTCTAGGTGACCTTGGGCATGTGACCAGAGTGACCAATCCGCAGGTCGAAGAGGGAGACAGTAGATTTTTGGCAAATGAAGTTCTTCAAGAGGTAAATAATCAGTTTGTAATACCTCTAATGGACATTATAGTCCAACACTGCACTGAAAGCTAAGATGGTTCACATTTTTTTAAGGAACTTCTTAATATATTCGACCTAACTTTATTGTTAGTAATGCTGAATCAGGATGCAATTATTGTACTTTACCACAAGGGTGCAGCAGTGGGAAAGTTTTATTAGTGGGAAAGTTTTTAAAGTTCTGATGCATGATGTATAAATAAATTAAAACATTTTTTTTTGATGCAAATGCCAAAGGTCGAGGCCTGTGTGACAATATTATAAATAATGAGTTATTTTAATTTAATTTATTTTTACATATATAGTTGTGTGTGTGTGTATGTATGTGTATATATATATATATATATATAATATTATTATTTAATTAATATATTATTATACATAATCACAGAGAGAGAGAACAAAAAAAGGAGTCACAATAAGTCTTTTAGAATTTAGAACCATATCAAAATCATCAGCAACTAGTTTGAATCAAACAGCTCTCCTGTTGTACCAGAGAAGCAGAGTTTGTTCTTGCTGCTCATCCTTCTGTATTTGTTTCAGGATTACAGTAACCTGACCAAGGCGGACATTTTTGCTCTGGCCCTCACCGTCGTCAGTGCCTCCGGAGCCGAACCTCTACCGAGCAACGGTGAAAAATGGCACCAGATCCGACAGGGAATCCTGCCGCACATCCCTCAAGTGCTCTCTCAGGAGTTTATGGGCTTACTGAAGGTAAGATCGGCTCGGGTGATCGGTCATGTGACTCTCGGATTTGATTGGATGTTGAAGTTAAAAAAAGTGTTTTCCCCTCGCAGCTCATGATCCATCCTGAACCACTACGACGACCCTCCACCTCCGACCTCATCAAGCATTCGGTGTTGCTCACGGCCTCCCGGATGAGTGCAGATCAGTTACGCTTGGAGCTGAATGCAGAGAAGTTTAAGAACGCCCTGCTTCAGAAGTAAGTGCAGTGAAGCCACACTTGTTTTCTGAAGTCTTTGTGCATTATGTGGGTGGGTTTTCTGTGGGCTTACAGCATGTTGGCGGGGGGGGGGGGTTGGTTAGGGACGCCCGCATACCTGCGTTGCCATCAGGGCGGCGTTTTCGTGTCCTGAAGGCAAGCACAGAGAGGATGAGGAGGAGCTTTTTCCAAAAAGCGATTTCGACCCTGAACCAGGACTAAACGGACGTAATCCCACCCACAACACTTTCATGTCTAAAATAACTTGTAACTCTGCACTGCAATATTTGCACGAAAGCACATCCCACTTTTATAATTCCATTTGCACAGTGTATATACAGAGTTTAATTTTATTTTTATTTTATTCTATTCTATTTTTCTTATCCTTTACAAATTAACAAATTTAACTTTCGGTGGAGAGGTCGGGTAAGAATTTCACTGCCGGCTTGTACCATGTATATCTGCATGTGACGAATAAACCTGATTCTGATTCTAACCACCTCGACTTTACTTTCAGAGAGCTGAAAAAAGCCCAGCTGGCCAAAGCGGCAGCGGAGGAGAGAGTTCTGTCCACAGACCGGGTTCTGACCCGGTCCACGGTGCAGTCTGGTTCCAGGAGTTCTCGGCTGATTGGAAAGAAGATGAACCGCTCGCTGAGTCTCACGATTTACTGAACCGTGCGGACGGAGTTCTGCAGAGAGCCAGAGCACGCGGAATCTGTGGTACGTGTAGTACGGTGGCGCAGCTCCGACACGTACTCGGCGGAACAGGACGGCTTGCGTTGTTCCTGTGCCGCACACACTGAACCGAAAGCACACCGGATTCTCGTACGGAGCGACATCCGTACACCCCGTCATCTGAAGACACGCCTTTTCAGCTTAGTGTCCATCCCTCAGTAGATACAGTTATTTACATGATCTCCATGAAAACGGCCTCTTGCTTTGTAACCCGAGTTGTGTGTGTGCCCCCCCCCCCCATGCACACACACACACACCCATACCCCACATAGACTCGTTTGAGTGAATCCTTCTGCACCTTACTGCCTGTGAAAATGCCTTATGTGGAGCGAGTGACGACTGGATTACCATAAAACTGAGCACTTTGGAGGCGATGGGGACTTTGTTTTTGCCAGAGAGCCTGCTGCTATTCATGTTGATCCGTTTCCAGGAGGGGTCGAAACGTTTAATCGTTGTTGGGAAGAGGGGGGGGGGGTTTCTTCGGTTTATTGGTTCTGAATGAATCGCCGCTTCATTCTGCCGTCCGATCGGTTCGGATGGTGACCGGTTCGGCCTCCTCGCGAAGGGAACTCGCAGAACTGATCATGTGGACTGTTTTCAAAATATTGAAATATTAAATGACCAAATGTGAAACCTTCACATCCAGCACACGGATCATCCGCAAGCTCCAGCCCCACTTGTAGCATTATAACAGTTGATTCTTGGGTAATCCATCGATTAGCTATGACATCTTTGTTTCATTCTGTGTTGACACTGCATCACTGCGGTACTTTTTTTTTTTAAACCAAACCCATCAGTCAGCATTTTTAATATTTTTTTTTCTGTAAATATGTTCTTTTAATAAACTTCTTCACTTAATTCACAGTTCTGCGTTCAGCTCTGTTCCTTCTTTACAGTCCAGTAAAACCTCCCCAGGGCCTGATGTAATGTACTACACATGGTTTCAGTTGTAGTTGTATGTTTGGCTTCAGTTCTGCCCCTGAAGGACGATGAAACCAATGAGGGCAAATCATTGGGAGACCTACTGTAGTCTTGGACTTCAAATTTATCCCGTCTTTCTATTTACAGCTGATGGCACAGTGGCAAGAACTCTATTATGGTACCCTTCAGGGGGCAGAGAGTAACTACTATGTAAACCATAATTTGCATGAATTATGTATGTAACATATCCATTATCTTCTGCTTTTATCCTCTATTAGGGTCGTGGGGGGGGGTTCCCCATGCCCATCCAGGGGAGAACATTTTGGGCGCTGGGCAGATGCACCAATCCATCGCTGGGCACACACTTGCTCACACAGACACACTCTATATGAGTGTGGCGAACTCCATTGACCTTGATCCATGTTTTTTGGACTGTGGGAGGAAACCGGAGGAAACCCATGTGGACACAGGGAGAACATGGAAACTCCACCCAGATGGGGATTCGAACCGGGAGTCGCTAGTGCTGAGAGGGGAACGTGCCAACCACCGTGCCGCCCCCGTATTAAACTCTACTAATAAGTAATGTTTTAAACGCTTCACTAGATCAGTGTTCTAAGGCCGCATTATAATAAACATCAAAGGGCAGAGTTCTAAAGCACATTGTATTAAAGAGCATATAAGTAACCAGAAACTAAAAGCAGCGTGTTTGTTGTCGGATCATGTGACTATTTTACATTCATTCATTATCGCCCGCTTTATTCTCTATTAGGGTCACGGTGGGGTTCCCCATGCCCATCCAGGGGAGAACGTCTCAGGCACTGGGCAGATACACCCAGGACAGGGTGCCAATCCATCGCTGGGCACACACTCACTCACACAGACACACTCTATATGGGGCAATTTTGAGAATTCAATTGACTTGATCCATGTTTTCGGACTGTGGGATGAAACCGGAGAACCCGGAGGAAACCCACGCGGACACGGGGAGAACATGGAAACTCCACCCAGATGGGGATTCGAACCGGGAATCCCTAGTGCTGAGAGGCGATCGTGCCGCCCCTAAATTAACATCTTATTTTATAAATGTGAGTCTTGAGTACAAAGGATCACGTGACGTTGCCATGGCACCGGGAGAGAGAGAGAGGGCGAGGGAGAGAGAGAGGTTGAGTTAAAGTGAGGACTCCGCTGTATTCAGATCAGTGGACACTCAGCTCCTCGACATGCCACTGAGAGACGAACTGCTGAAGGCGATATGGCACGCTTTCACCGCCCTGGACGTGGACAAAAGTGGAAAAGTGTCCAAATCGCAGTTAAAGGTGAGTTATTTCTTAATGCTATTAGTTCAAACAGAACAAGACGCACCGTCCGGAGACCGTTCACAGTGTTGCGTACAGGCGCACTATAATTCGCTGTAGTCGATTGTTCACGCTGGTTTAAACATCTTCCATAAAGATATATTTCCATTTAGCGTATCTTCATCCTTATTTCTTAATACAAGTCGATTTATCCAACTGTTTATCGTTTAAACGACCGACGACGCCAAGTCGCGCTATTCCGTACAAATCAGGTTCGCAGCTACGCGTCTTTTACAACTCGTAAAAAAAAGAGCTTCACAAACAATTTGATGCTTAAAAGTTTGTTTTTTTATGCAGATGCTATGACAGATTTCGTTCCCTGGCATCACTAACAGTAAAGCGTACAGTCGTACTACAACTCGTAGGAAAAGTCCGCTCGGTGGGTTTAGTGCGTTAACCGTTTTCCGTACACTTCCCACCTAGTATTTGTGTTGATTTTAAATGTTTAGTAAAACTTTTTTTTTTTGCTTACATTAATATTGTAGCTCCGTTCGTGCGAAAGTAATTAAAGAGAATCAGCAGGTTTATTTATTTATTTATTTATTCCTCACCTGGAGGGTTGCACGGTGGTTTAGTGGTTTAGCATGTTCTCCTCTCAGGACTGGGGATTCCCGGTTCGAATCTCTATCTGGGTGGAGTTTCCATGTTCTCCCCGTGTCCCCGTGGGTTTTCTCCAGGTTCTCCGGTTTCCTCCCACAGTCCAAAAACATGGATCAAGTCAATTGAATTCTCCAAATTGCCCCATATAGAGTGTGTCCAGTGATAGATTGGCACCCTGTCCTGGGTCTATCTGCCCAGTGCCCGAAACGTTCTCCCCTGGATGGGCAAGGGGAACCCCCCCATCCCACAGGACCCTAGTAGAGGATAAAGTAAGATGGGGCATTTTCACCATATTACTTGGTGGAACCAAAAATTGAACCTTCAAGTCCTTCAGGTCTAAGACAGCTAGTCATTCATCTGTTTTGTAAATGCCCCTTGTTATGTTCTCATATGTTTGTATGTTTTGCTGACATACAAATATACATTCATTTATTATCTTCCACTTTATCCTACATTAGGGTCGCGGGGGGGGGGGGTTCCCCATGCCCATCTAGGGGAGAACGTTTCGGGCACTGGGCAGACACACCCAAGACAGGGCGCCAACCTATCGCTGGGCACACACTCACTCACACACACACACACACACTCTGCATGGGGCAATTTGGAGAACTCAATTGCCTTGATCCATGTTTTTGGACTGTGGGAGGAAACCGGAGATCCCGGAGGAAACCCACGCGGACATGGGGAGAGCATGTAAACTCCACCCAGATGGGGATTCGAACCGGGAATCCCTAGTGTTGAGAGGCGAACGTGCTAAACCACTAAGCCACCGAGCTGCAACATACAAATATATGATGCCTAATTGAAGGAATGCATTTATATTATCTATGCAGTTTTCTTTTTTGTCATTATTAATTGAATTTTGTCTTAATAAGTATTTTAGTTTAGAGACGCTTCTTCTGATTGTCATATTTCAGGTGCTTTCTCACAACCTGTGCACCGTGATGAACATTCCACACGACCCCATAGCACTGGAGGAGCATTTCAGAGATGATGATGAAGGTCCGGTGTCTAACCAGGGCTACATGCCGTATCTAAACAAATTCATCCTGGATAAGGTGAGTTCTCTGTTCTCTGTATCAGAAGCATTCGCTTTTTTTAAATTTTATTTTGAAACTAAAATGTCCAGATTCATGCCGTATTATTTATTACATTTAAAATGCTTATCTTGATTGGTGGTTTAAAAAATAAACCTGGAGCCTATTCCGAAAAAGCGCACTTAATCACAGAGCAGACACACGGAACACATTTCACCAATTAATAATCCACCAATTAGTAAGTTTTAGAAGCGGCACGGTGACTTAGTGGTTTAGCATGTTCGCCTCTCAGCGCTAGGAATTCCCGTTTCGAATCCCCATCTGGGTGGAGTTTCCATGTTCTCCCCGTGTCCGTGTGGGTTTCCTCCGGGTTCTCCAGTTTTCTCCCACAGTCCAAAAACATGGATCAAGTCAATTGAGTTCTCCAAACTGCCCCATATAGAGTGTGCCTGTTTGAGTGAGTGTGTGTCCAGCGATGGATTGGACTCTGCAAGAAAATCTGAGGTTCCTGCAGAGAAAGCACATTAAAAATACTTTTTTTTTTTTTTTGTCAATAATTTTTATTGAGGAAAAAGAAAACAGTATTTACACACAAAGACATTTCACACGCTTTCCTTATTTTCCTTTTTTTTTTTTTTTTTTTTTTTCCCCCCCCCCCCCCCCCCCCCCCCCCCCCCCCCCCCCCCCCCCCCCCCCCCCCCCCCCCCCCCCCCCCCCCCCCCCCCCCCCCCCCCCCCCCCCCCCCCCCCCCCCCCCCCGGAACCATCTGAACAGTTAGTTCCTCTCAAATTTGTTCCTTAAAATGTGCAATGCAAAAGTTTATATGAACTCACTCATGGTTCGTGTGTGTGAAGGAAGTACGTGTACTTCAGTCAGAGCTAAAAAGGTTATTTAAAACGGGATCATAAAGGTTCCCAGTTCCTGCAGTTTGAACACATGAGGGGGTGGTACTTAAGAACCCTAAGGACAATAAAAGCCTCCGCATCATGGCTTTTTTGAGCTTAAGAGCGACTTGTATGGAGTAACATATGGACCTTCGTCAAACTACTGCCATGAATTTTAAAGTGTTATATTTCTGTGAGGGCGCCACAGTGACTTAGTGGTTGGCCTGTACGTCTCTCAGCACTAGGGATTCTTGGAGTTTCCACGTTCTCCCCGTGTCCACGTGGGTTTCCTCCCACAGTCCAAAAACATGGATCAAGTCAATTGAGTTCTCCAAATTGCCCCATGTAGAGTATGTTTGTGTGAGTGAGTGTGTGTCCCTACCCTAATATAGGATAAAGTGAAAGATAATAGATGGATGGATGGATGGATATTTCTGCGATTATCTTTTCAAATCATTCATTCATTCATTATCTTCCGCTTTTATCCTTTATAAGGGTCACTGGGGGGGGGGGGTTCCCCATGCCCATCCAGGGGAGAACATTTTGGGCGCTGGGCAGATACACCCAGAACAGGGTGCCAATCCATCGCTGGACACACACTCACTCACACAGACACACTCTATATGGGGCAATTTGGAGAACTCAATTGACTTGATCCATGTTTTTTGGACTGTGGGAGGAAACCGGAGAACCCGGTGGAAACCCACACGGACACGGGGAGGACATGGAAACTCCACCCAGATGTGGATTCGAACCGGGAGTCCCTAGCGCTGAGAGGAGAACATGCTAACCACTAAGCCACCGTGCTTTTCAAATCAGTGCAGTTTTAATATAATAAACAGAGAGGTTCTTATACTTTTGGTCACAAGGCGAACTGTGACTGCGGCTGAATCGTACTAATTGAGAGTTGTGAGTTTCATCATTTCGTAGGTTTTCTGCTGAATGAAATGATTGTGAAAGAGGAAGGGAATTATGTAAGAGCCGTTCGTTTCTCAACACTCCAGTCCAAATGGGCAGTTCGGTAAAAAGCCTTTCTCGCAATCAGATGTTAAATAGCGTTCACAAGCACCACACAATAAAAATCTCTCAGATGCTCCTCCTAATGAGTTAATTAAATAGTTCAGTACAGGAGATGAGTCAGCTCTATAATGTTTTTCACCTTGGATCTCTCATTGATAACGCGGTACCATTCTGATACTTCCAAAGCTGTTGACTTGGTTTCAATATAAGGCTTTAATAATGGAGGGCAAGGTAGCTCAGTGGTCAGGGATTTTGGGCTTTCATTCTGAAGGTTGGGGGGTTCAAAGCCCAGGTCCACTGAAGTTACCAATGTGGGTCCTTGAGCAAGGCTCTTAACCCTCATTGCTCCAGGGATGTTGTGATGAACCCTGTGCTCACCTAGTAAGTCGATTTGGATAAAAGCATCTGCTAAATGACCAAATTTGTAATGTAATATATTTTCATTCACATCTTCCGCTTTATTCTCTATTAGGGTCGCGGGGGGGTTTCCCATGCCCATCCAGAGGAGAACATTTCAGGCACTGGGCAGATAGACCCAGGACAGGACGCCAACCTATCGCTGGACACACACTCAATCACACAGACACACTCCATATGGGGCAATTTGGAGAACTCAATTGACTTGATCCATGTTTTTGGACTGTGGGAGGAAACCGGAGAACCCAGAGGAAACCCACGTGGACACGGGGAGAACATGGAAACTCCACCCAGATAGGGATTCGAACTGGGAATCTCTAGCGCAGAGAGGAGAACATGCTAAACCACTTAGCCACCGTGCCGCCTAATGTAATATAAACATATGCAATAAAACACATATGGGTTCGGTCGTGCCGGGACAGGTAAGGGTCCTCCCCAAACTGTTGC
Source organism: Corydoras maculifer (assembly GCA_019802435.1). Taxonomy (NCBI): domain Eukaryota; kingdom Metazoa; phylum Chordata; class Actinopteri; order Siluriformes; family Callichthyidae; genus Corydoras; species Corydoras maculifer. The sequence goes on along the minus strand of JAFMOD010000083.1, from coordinate 223,482 downwards.
TACGAGGATGCAAGGTGTTTTTCCTCTAAGCTTTTACATTCCTGTTCACTGTAACAAGACTGAGCACAAACTCACCAAGGGTTTATTTCTGCACTTAATATCATATTTAAAGATTACCACTATTGAATGAGTGCAGCTCCATGAAAAGGGCTTATTTATTTAAAGCCCAATGCCTAATATTAGGTCACACTGGGTGAGTATTGGCTGTGGGCGGTGTTTGAGGTACCTGGGATGCGGTCACATGCAGTTTCCGTTTTCCGAGTTAATAATGTAGCGTGAATTGATTTGAGCTTTTCGTGATCGTTTTGGCTCGTCAGCATTTTATAACCGGGAGTAAAGTGGACGGTCCAACAGAGTGGTCCTTCTTCCACTGCTTCTCACTCGAGTTCTGGAATGCATTGTTAATGAAGTGCAATGATGTCACCGACGGAACAAAAGAGCAGCACCGCTATAGAAACCCTCGACCAAAATAGAGCAGCTCATTCAAAACTGACCACAACACTGACCGAGAGTGTTCTGAATCCCACGCCAGTGTCGTGCTGGCCCAATTTATACAAGGCGCGCCATCACGTTGCACCGAACCTTATTCTTTATCGTACTCTATGGTTTTTACATAGTGCTTTGTCGTGTTATTCATCCCAGAAAAACGCCACGGAAGATCTGTTTATAAATCCAACTGCTCCTTAGAATGCAAATGTCCGGTTTTCTCTTCAGCTCCGCTGCACCAAAGGCTACTGAAGCCTCCACAAGGCTCCTATTGTGTGGCCTCACACATCACCAAAACGGGAGGTGTGTGATTAAAAAGAGCTGATCTTTAAAAACAGTCCGAATCGAAGGCTTTTCTCGTAACCGGGACAAATACAAGGACATTCTGATGTGTTGCACTTTATTATCTCAGTACTATGAAAGGTAACAATAGCAATGTGGTGCACCACAGAAATATGTTACACCAAAATCTAGCTGCACCGGGGGGTTTCCTGTTCAGATCGAGATCGGATCGGATCACTTTATGTTTACAAAATTTTAATGAACAAAAAGAGCAAAAAGTCTAAACAGAATAATAACATGTGAATTACACCATAATTACTTGCTTATTAATTACTTGACGACATGTTCGGTGTCATGGGTTTTTCTGCAGTCATCTCCAAAACGCCAAAATTTTGTGGAAAGCCTTTCCCGAAGTGTAAAAGCTGTTCTAGCTGCAAAGGGGGAAGCAACTTCTTTTTTTTTTTTTTTTAAATTTTCTAACCATGTGTATTAACTAAATACTAATAAATAATTCAAGAAATATATCTGACCGTGGGGCGTCATGGTGGCTTAGTGGTTAATATGTTCGCCTCTCAGCGCTAGGGATTCCCGGTTCAAATCCCCATCTGGGTGGAGTTTCCATGTTCTCCCCGTGTCCGTGTGGGTTTCCTCCGGGTTCTCCGGTTTCCTCCCACAGTCCAAAAACATGGATCAAGTCAATTGAATGCTCCAAATTGCCCCATATAGAGTGTTTCTGTGTGAGTGAGTGAGTGCCAAGTGATAGATTGGCACCCTGTCCTGGGTCTATCTGCCCAGCGCCCGAGACGTTCTCCCCTGGATGGGCATGGGGAACCCCCCCGCGACCCTAATAGAGGATAAAGCGGAAGATAATGTATGGATATCTTACCGGTTTACCTTTAATTGTTTGTTAGTGTTTCAGAAGCCTCTGATCACACAGCATCTTTAGAACCACTTTCTATTTATCCTTTAACCGGAATAAAATGAGTTTGTTGTAAATGTGTTGTATAACTGATGAACTGCGACTTGGTTGCTTACTCTGCAGGTTCAGGACAATTTCAATCGGATGGACTTCAACAGAATGTGCTGGACTCTATGTGCCAGAAAGAACCTGAACCGAAACCACCTGCTTATCTCGGACGAAGATGCTTTCCGGGTCTGGTGCATCTTTAATTTTCTGTCGGAGGACCGCTACCCGTTAGTCATGGTCACAGAGGAGGTAGGATGTTCACTGTCGTTTCAGTCACATGAAAGTTGGCTCCACTCATCATATGTATGAACTTCGTAGTTCATCTGTTTCTCTGCATACTTTGTTAGTCCTTTTTTCTTGGTCCATCAGTAGTCGGTATTCCCACCGGGGGGGGGGGGGGTGTACTGATTACGGTACAGTATGCTTAAGGGTCTTGCAGCAGGATGCTGTTTAGGCATCACACCACACAGTGATGCAGCTGCTGAGGATGCTTTTGATGGCACCTCTGTAGAAGGTGCACATGATGGAGGTTGGGGCTCTGGCTTGACTTGCTTGTGGAGGATGTAGAGGGAATGGGGAACCCCACCGCGACCCTAGTAGAGGACAAAGCTGAAGATAATGGATGGATGGAACTTACAAGTATCCCAACTTGATTGGGGTCAGAACATAGGGTTAATACAGTAGCCCTTGAGCCATAAGAATGTAAGGGTCTTGCTCAAGTACCCACATTGGTAATGTCAGTGATTCTGGGATTTGAACCCACAACCTTCAGATTGATTTCCCCACACCTTAACCCCTGGTACTGGAATAATGATCAGCACTTATCATAATCTATATCATAACCTGTCGGTAGGTCACTATCTCTGGTAAGTATGTTTAGAATTGTGATGGAAATGAGTTGATGGTAAGCTGCTGCTGAGCACAAAGGTTCTACTAGAGAAGGAACTACCAGCTTCCTGTATACACACCCTGTTCCCAGCTCATTTCTATTATAAAACAACAGAAAGCCATCTCATAAACTTGTGACTGTACTATTATTCATCTTTTTTTTTTTTTTTTTAGCCCAAGCTTAAATTTTTAAAGGGTTGCCAATATGCTTTTGGCGGACTGGTTTATCTCTGAATACTGTGTAAAGTCACTGGAAAAAGTGAATGTCCAGTGGTTTGGGACTTTATAAATGTGTAAGAATAACAAACAAGCTACATTTCTGTCAGGTTTGAGGAAGTGCATTAGTGGCACATCAGCATCGGCGTGCCGAACTGACTGCAGACTTTTGTTTAATCAGCCGTATTTTAAAATGAGGTTCACGGAGTTAAAAATTAAAGCACACAGTCAACTCGGGCTGCATTCAAAATAACAGCTGACATCAGTTCCAGTCAGCCATTGGTTCAGATATTAGTAATATTAGTCTTGGAAACCATATACCATATAGAGTGTGTCTGTGTGAGTGAATGAGTGCCCAGCGATAGATTGCCCCCCTGTCCTGGGTGTATCTGCCCAGCGCCCGAGACGTTCTCCCCTGGATGGGCATGGGGAACACCCCCTCCCCGCGACCCTAATAGAGGATATAGCGGAAGATGATGAATGGATGGATTAACTGATTGGAAAGAGGCACACGGTGCAGACATTTGTTAATGTAAACATACCAATGTCCACCACAGATCTAAATCTAAAGGTCATAAACATGTATGAGTGACTACATGACTTCACTTTTGAGAGTTTCTGGACATTTGTATCGACACTTCTTGCTTCTTTCAGATCGAGTACTTCCTGCGCAAGTTGACGGAGGCAATGGGCGGCAGCTGGATTGAGGAGAAGTTTGAGGACTACAAGCTGCAGATGAGCAGCAAACATCAGTCGTTGAGTGTGTGGGAGCTGATCGAGCTGGTGGGCATGGGCCAATTCAGCAAGGGCATGGACCGACAGACCCTCTCCATGGGCATCAACGAGGTCTTCCAGGAGCTTATACTGGACGTCCTGAAGCAGGTTTCAAAGAATCAGTCTAATCCTGTTTCTAATCCTGTTTCTAATCCTGTACTGTAGGCTTGAGTTTTTAAGATGTCATCCTCATCGTAGATTCTCAGTTACGGTGGATTCGGTTACTGGTTAAGGTAGTTTTTTTTGTTTCAATAACCAGCTGGGTTGTTGATCATTCGGGTTCTAGGTCAGCTGAGGGGTTAGGATGGTGCATTTGATTACTTGTTCATACAATCATTAACCGAATGGGATGTTGGTCAGGGCGGCACGGTGGCTTAGTGGTTAGCACGTTCTCCTCTCAGCACTAGGGGTTCCCGGTTCAAATCCCAATCTGGGGGGAGTTTCCATGTTCTCCCCGTGTCCGCGTGGGTTTCCTCTGGGTTCTCCGGTTTCTTCCCACAGTCCAAAAACATGAATTAAGTCATTTGAGTTCTCCAAATTGCCCCATATAGATTGTGTCTGTGTGAGTGAGTGTGTGCCCAGCGATAGATTGGCACCCTGCCCTGGGTGTATCTGCCCAGCGCCCGAAACGTTCTCCCCTGGATGGGCATGGGGAACCCCCCCGCGACCCTGATATTGGATAAAGCGGAAGATAATGGATGGATGGATGGATGGATGTTGGTCAGTAGTATATGATGATTTGTATTGTTGGACGTGTTGTTAGGTTATTGTTATTGTTGGTTGGTTCTGGTACATGCATTTTATTCTCTGATGTTATCAGATTAAGATACTCGTTGTCACTGGTCTGTGTTACTGGTAAATGTTACTGGTTTAATGCTTGAATAGCCTCATTCACCACTCAGGCTGGTTGTTTAGAATCGTTTGTAGACTTTAGTAGAATATGCAAAGTATGTTTTAGAAAACGCAGGTGCTGAAGACGCAGTGGAGCTCAGTGATACCAGTGTTGTTTACTGGCTCGAGCTAAAATTGGTATGCAGAGGGAGCGGGGAGGGGGAGGAAGAGGACACTGCCAAGGCCAGATGTGCCACCACAGACACCACAGATTAGATAATGAACTTTAACCACCAAACAAAGAGAGTCCTGCATCGTGTGCTGACGTCTTCTCTGTTTTTCAGGGATATTTAATGAAAAAGGGGCATAAAAGAAAAAACTGGACCGAACGCTGGTTTCTTCTGCAACCCACATCCATCTCGTACTACGTGAGTGAGGATCTGGGAGAGAAAAAGGGAGACATCCTGCTGGACGGGAACTGCTGTGTCGAGGCAAGTCAGGAAAAATTCAGAAACCACTCATGAGAGAGAGAATCTACAGGTCATCACCAGATGTAGCTATGAAACACAGTTTATTTTTAATAAATAAAGTATTTTTATAGTAATGCATATTTGATGTAATGAACTATTTTATATATATATATATATATATAGTGAGTGTGTGCCCAGCGATAGATTGCCCCCTTGTCCTGGGTGTATCTACCCAGAGCCCGAAACGTTCTCCCCTGGATGGGCATGGGGCACCCCCCCCCCCCCTAATAGAGGATAAAGCGGAAGATGATGGATGGATGGATATATATATATATATATATATATATATGTGTGAAGTTTTTTGAGCACAAACTGTGTGGAAACAGAAACATGAAACAGAATGCAACCACTAAACAATGCATTAATTTATAACGTGAGCCATATAAAAGAGGTAGCGGTAAATTATATGCGGAACTGAATTATATATTTATTGATATATTTAACACACTGATGCATTTATTTATACACGGACTCAAAGAAAAGATTCAGCACTATATCATATTCATAACCGAATTACGTCTTGGATTAAATATAGGCTCTCGTAAGAACAAAAGCCGTGTTAACTGTTGACTGAACGAGTGATTGATTCATTCCGTCTCACTAAGTGCAGCGGCAACTGGAAATTAATTCCAGTCTGTTAGTGGAACTCTCTGCTCCTTTTGTGTCCATTCAAAACAGACTATTTTAATGTCCTTCTGCATATTTGTTCATAGTATTTGACTTAATGGGTGGAAGGATGGTGTCAATATGGCATTCCTGTATGCTCTGTCATCAATGTCCTTCCTCCTTCTCTATGATATCATGCTGACTGTTGTTTTTTTTTTTTTTTTTTTGCAGTCGCTGCCAGATAAGGAGGGGAAGAAATGCCTTTTCTTTGTCAAGTGCTCAGACAAAAGCTTTGAGATCAGTGCCTCAGACAAAAAGAAGAAACAGGAGTGGATTCAAGGTGAAGTGGGGTGAATGGGGAGGTTGATGATTACATCTAAAATAATGTTCAAAATGTCCTTTGTTTTAAGCCTAACAATTCCATATAAGTACATCGTCAGTGCACGGCGCTGCATGTGAAGATCACTCTCTTTCCTGTGCCGTCAGTCCGGCGTTAATGGTGCTCTGGGTAAAACGGATGTCGGTGATTAATTCACAGAAACATGGAAAATCTTTTCCTAAAAGCTTAATTCAGGCCTCATTGGTGAATATGGGCACTTCTGTGAGGAAATGAGATTTACAGAATACAGTCATCAATCTGAGAGCTTCCTCAAAACCTCCTTCCTGGTTTCTTAACTTCAAAACGGCCGCTTAATTTAAAAAAAAAGGAAACCTGACTCTGAACATAAGATACAATAATAAAACAAATAAAACAAAAACATTTACTTTGCTTATTTGTATTATCATCATTCATCCATCCATTATCTTCCGCTTCAACCTCTATTAGGGTCGCGGTGGGGCTTCCCCATGCCCATCCAGGGGAGAACGTCTCGGGCGCTGGGCAGATAGACCCAAGACAGGGCTCCAATCTATCACTGCACACACACTCACTCACACAGACACACTCTATAGGGGGCAATTTTTGAAAATTCAATTGACCTGACCATGTTTTTGGACTGTGGGAGGACACCGGAGAACCCAGAGGAAACCCACAGACACAGGGAGGACATGGAAACTCAGATTGGCTGTGCAAGGTGTAATGGACCTGCTGACTTATGAGAAATCAATATATCCATCCATTCACATTAAAGTTAGTATGGCCATCCAAGTGGGAATCAGTCTCCTGGCTCATCTTCCCGATAGATTTGAAATTTAATTTTGATATTAATAAATCAGAGCGGCATGGTGGCTTAGTGGTTGGCACGTTTGCCTCCAGCGCTAGGGATTCCCGGTTCGAATCCCCACCCGGGTGGAGTTTCCATGTTCTCCCCGTGTCTGCGTGGGTTTCCTTCGGGTTCTCCGGTTTCCTCCCACAGTCCAAAAACATGGATCAAGTCAATTGAATTCTCAAAATCGCCCCATATAGAGTGTGTCTGTGTGAGTGAGTGTGTGCCCAGTGATGGATTGGCGCCCTGTCCTGGGTCTGTTAGCGCAGCGCCCGAGATGTTCTCCTCTGGATGGGCATGGGGAACCCCCCCGCGACCCTAATAGAGGATAAAGCGGGAGACAATGAATGAATGAATTAATAAATCAGGAACGGTATCGGGTGGAAGTTCAGGTGGAGTTGGAGTTTTCGGGTTTTCGGGGTTGACAGTGATTTCAAGCAGATTAACTTTACAAGAATTTAAGCGGAAAACCTTATAATGTCTCTGTAATAGTGCTCCGATTCACTGCCACTGTTATTCACCCCACCTTCTGGTTCCAGCCATTCAGACGTGCATCTCTTTGCTCAAGATTGGACGCCGGGCTCCGCATCACGAAGCTCGACAGAAACGTCGAGAGCTTCGGCAGAAGCAACAAGCCGAGCAGGAGCAGCTTGAGCTCAGGATGAGAGAGCTTCAGACGGCCAACGAGAACAAGCAGCAAGAGCTGGAGAGCATGCGAAAGGTCAGCCAACTACCGTTAATTGCTCTGTATTTGCACTTATGTCTGACCACAAGTGTGTGCATACACATGAGGGTCTAATAAATGGGCAGAAGCACTCACTGGCATGTGGCACTATTCGTATTAAGACTCTTAAACAACAATCCATGCCGTAAAACCCATAAACGCTGTAATCTGTGAATTCTGATTGAACCATCTAACTATAACTATAACATATAACTAATGTATAACTATAAGATGAACTATATTCAGCCATCGGTCTGCTGTATGTTGTATTTGGTCAAAGGTTAGAAGCTCCAGCTTGAATTCCTTGTCCAGCAAGTGAACATGGGTCCATCCTCTATGGGCTGTTTCCTCTGTGGCCGTTTCCCAGAATTAAATGGTTAACTATTAGTTTCAAAGTCAAAAAAACCTGTGGTTAACTTTTAAGCTTTTAGTATTTGTGTAGATGCCTTTTCAGGTTTTAAACATTTAAAAATGACTCTTTTTTTTTTGGCAGATCTACACATTTTTCGACGTTTTGTCAGCAAACATGACACACACAGACCACGTTTGTCCCCCTTACCATATAGATGATGGTTCCACAGTTCCTGTCAGTCCCATTAACGGTTCTTTAAAAGTTCCAACCACCACAGACATGAATCTGTATATTACACATGTATATAGTGTACATCCTCAAAGTAAATGAAAATCTATTACGCTCTTAATACTAATTTATTAATTCATTCATTCATTCATTTATTCATTATCTCCCGCTTTATCCTCTATTAAGGTCGCAGGGGGTGGTTCCCCATGCCCATCCAGGGAAGAACGTTTCAGGCGCTGGGCAGATACACCCAGGACAGGACGCCAATCTAACGCTGGACACTCACACACACAAACACACTCTATATGGGGCAATTTGGAGAACTCAATTGACTTGATCCATGTTTTTGGACTGTGGGAGGAAACCGGAGAACCCGGAGGAAACCCACACGGACACGGGGAGAACATGGAAACTCCACCCAGATTGGGATTCGAACTGGGAATCCCTAGTGCTAAAAGGCGAACGTGCCAACCACTAAGCCACAGTGCCGCCCAATACTAATTTAAATAATTGTTATTGTGATTTTTTTTATTTCACAATTAAGCCCCAGGTGAAGATTATTAACATTCTGTTTTTTTTTTTTCTGACATTATGTCATTTGCGCAGGGATCCCTAAACTGTGGTGTTAGACTGTAGATGTGATTGTGATTGTAATTAAGTGTCTGACACATTTGGGAAATACTTCGTCGTCGTTCAGAACTCTGCGAGTTCCGCTCTGGGTGAAGCGCCTGAACAGAAGCTGAATAATTACGCATTCATGAGAGTTAGGTTAGTGTGTGGTTTCACTCCCTCAGTCAGGACGTTTACGGTACTTGCTGTGGGTGTGAGGTGGTGTTGGGGGGGGGGGGGTGAGTTTCACTTGCCTGTTTAACCCCACACGTCCTGCGTTTCCAGTCTCTCTGGTCATCCAGACTGTTTCTATTAAAATGCTGCTACATAAAGACCCACTGTCTCTGGATGGTGGATGAAACAGCCCATCAGTATCACTGCTTACTGTCTTTAGGTTATTATTGGGTGGTGCTGGTGCTTCATGCACATGACCAGGCTGTAACAAATCAGCCTGTGTAAAGCTGTTTGTTTTGTTTTTTTATCTGCACCACGCTGCTTTTTACGCAACGACCAATACATTACACAATATGTAAGAATGCTGTCAGATCACTATTGTGATGCTGTGCAGACTCGGGAGTGGAGACAATTGTCTGTGCTGCTTTGACAACGGGTCCTTTGTCCAAACTGCAAGAGCCTCGGTCATTCTGTGAACAGGGAACAATCCAGCATTGATGTCGCGCTCCCTGTTCCACTTGGGCCATACACACAGCAGGACAATCGGAGTGCTCCCCGGCCTCAGTCCCACCCCTAACCCTGGAGGGCTCATGCTGGAACACAATACCTGGCCTGTGCTTTCGGCTTGTACCTCCCGAGACCGCTCACAGCCGTCAGCGACACCCGCCTGTGTGTCGTCACCCTGATGCAGTGTGAAAAGGGGTGGGAAATTCACAGTTTCGTGATTCAGGAAGATAATGACGTGTAAAATTCCATCATGCCATTTGCATTGACCCTGTTTGACCCTGGTGAGGGGTGTGAATGTGTTTGTTTTCACTCTAAACTATTTGCATTATTATCCCATTATTAAAGAATAAGGTCAGCTGACCTGAAAACACAGGTTATTAAATCAGTGGATCTCTTGTTCTCGGATGAAATGGACATATATCTGCCAAAATGACGATGCCAGGCTCAGATTGTGGTGAAAGAGTGGTTCAGAGAGCATGAGGCAACATTGTCCACCACCGTGAGTCCACCACAGAGTCCAGATCTGAACCCCGTTTAAGAACTTTGGGATGTACTGGAGGAGACTCGGTGCAGTGTTCCAAATCTTATCATCAGTACAAGATATTGGAGGAAAATGAATGAAATGTTAGGGTGAGTGTCCTGTTTTTTGTCTTTGGCCAGGCAGTGTACATTGCATTAATAATAGCTGAGTTTTAAAACCAAGGACGATGACTTACTCTCAGTACATTGTTGTCTTTTTTTAATGTAGCACCATTAAGAAGTTTCTGCATAACTGTAACACTTCGAACAACAAGTAGCAGGATGTGGGTCAGAGGGTGACCCTGTGCACAGATACTTCCTTTTTTGCCGATTTGTTATAGATTTTTATAAAATAAAAACAAAATAACACATCAGACTCGGCTACTGAGGGTGCAGTAGCTCAGTGGTCAGGGTGTTGGGCTATCAATCTGAAGGTTGGGGGTTCAAATCCCAGGTCCACTGAAGTTACCAGTGTGGGTCCTTGAGCAAGACCCTTAACCCTCATTGCTCCAGGGGGCGCTGTGATTAACCCTGTGCTCACCTTGTCAGTCGCTTTGGATAAAAGCGTCCAATAAATGACCAAATGTAAATGTATAATGTACATTGGCAGATCACCGTGAATGTTGCCATCACAGAGTACAGTATGGAAAACAGCGTGGTCATTAGACTTGTGATAGAAATTGCAAATGAGCACGGTGCAAACGGCGCAAACGGCGACGTATTTGGTAACAGGGACAGTCATGCTCTAAACATGTAGGGTCTTCCCTAAACTGTTTAAATGAAAGCATGAAAATGTTCGTATGTCTCGTTTGACATCTCGTTCCTCTATCGTATCGTGGAATGAACGGAAAGAACGTTTCGGCGCTGGGCAGGTACACCCAGGACAGGGCGCCAATCTATTGTGTCATGTGAGACTGTGTGAGTGAGTGTGTGCACATAGGGGCAATTTAGAGCCACCAATTCAACTTGAATCCATGTTTTTGGACTGTGGAAACTCATGTTTTCACGGTGAGACCATGGAAACTCCACCCAGATCAGGATTTTAACCTGGATCCCCAGCGCTGTGGGGCAAATGTGTTAACCATTAAGCCACCGTGTTGCCTTAATAATAATAGTAATAATAATGCATTATTTATAGATTTGCCCTTATAAGCACAGAGCAATATGATAATAAGGTGTGAAATGTATGGAACCGGGCGGCACGGTGGCTTAGTGGTTGGCACATCCGCCTCTCAGCACTAGGGATTCCCGGTTTGAATCCCCATCTGGGTGGAGTTTGCATGTTCTCCCCGTGTCCGCGTGGGTTTCCTCCGGGTTCTCCAGTTTCCTCCCACAGTCCAATAACATGGATCAAGTCAATTGAGTTCTCCAAATTGCCCCATAGAGTGTGTTTGTGTGCGTGTGAGTGTGTGCCCAGCGATAGATTTGCGTCCTGTCCTGGGTGTATCTGCCCAGCGCCCGAAACGTTCTCCCCTGGATGGGCATCCACCTAATAGAGGATAAAGCGGAAGATAATGGATGAAAGATAATGAATGAATGTATGGAACCTCTGCATCGCTCACAAGGCTGAAACACTATGTTTAAAAACTCTCTGTACACAAGTGTGTAACCTCAGCTGGCCGGCTGACCGGCCTCCACGGAGTTTTCACCCCTCCCAACAGCACAGCGCACATAAGGCCATCTGTGAGCCCGGTGTCACCTAACATCAGAGTCGGCGCTTAGAGATGCTTCTCTGGAAAAACAGGAGTGAATTCCATCCTTTGAAAGCATTTGGTGCCACAGAAGGAGAGGAGCTTTGTGTGAAGCCGGGTGGATTAAGACGCTTGGGCGGGAACGTATTCTGCTCTCGGTGGTTTATACGGGGATCAGTGCACGTGTTGCTGGACGTGTTTGTCTTCGGCACTCGACAGACGTAAGGATAACAAGAAGGTCAAAGTGGAAACGCTGTCTTTGAGCCACATGTGTTTGGTTTTCGCGGATGTCCCGCAGGGTTTATTGCTGACCGGTGTCTCTGTGGCATGCTGAGATAATAAAACTAACTTATAGATGGTGTCTGCGGTGCTCAGAGACACACTTACTGGGAAATTGTCCCAGTCTCGCAGTTGCATGTCTGCATTCTCAGTTTACTGGAGTCACAGTGGTCACAAAGCAGCCCCTCCCAAAAACACGAGGTCAGAATTTAGGGGAGCGTTTTGGGACAATTAATTAGCGATTTCAATCATGATTTTGGACTAGGGTCACGGGGGTTCCCCATGGCCATCCAGGGAAGAATGTTTCAGGTGCTGGGCAGATACACCCAGGACAGGGCGCCAATCCATTACCGGGCTACACACTCTTTATAGGGGCAACTTTGAGGCAATTCTGAGCAGCCAATTTACATGAAATGTGAAAACTCCACCCAGATCGTTCTGACCACTAAGCCACGGCGCCGCCCGACTTTAATCTGCAGTAATGCATCAGTTCTGGCTTATAAGTCTTTAAGTGCTCGGTTCTGCCTCCCCGTGACTGTGGGCTGTTGAATGAGGTTCTGTAGTTCATCAGGCCCATAGATTGTAACTGTCGTCAGTATATCTCTCAGCTGGTCTGGAAACGCCTCGGGATTCGACTGGGGAGGTGGCTGGGGTGAGGAAGGTCTGGGTCTCCCTACTTCGGTTGCTGCCCCCGCGACCCGAACCCCGGATAAGCAGAAGATAATGGATGGATGGATGGATGGTCAGTACAGTATGATCAGGATCATTTTCCGGTCTGGACTCAACCCAAAATAAGATTTTTGATTTGTTTTCACGGTTCTAATTGTTAGTTTTATTTGTTTTATTAGATTTATTACTTTTTCATTTATCCATTATCTTCCACTTTATCTATTAGGGTCGCGGGGGGGGGGGGGGAGAGAACGTCCAGAGGAGAACGTTTCGGGCGCTGGGCAGATGCACCCAGGACAGGGCGCCAATCTATTGCAGATAGATCTCATGTTCTCCATGTGCCCAATTGGGTTTTCCCTCTGGGTTCTCCCGTTTCCTCCCACAGTTCAAAAATATGGATTCAAGGTAAATTGACTACTCAAAATTGCCCCCCTATATACATGTGAATGTGTGCCCAGTGATAAATTGGCGTCCTGTCCTTGGGTGTATCTGCCCAGCGCTCTGAACTTTACCTCTGGATGAGCATGGGGAACCCCCTGCGGCTTTAGGAGAGTGTTAAGCGAAAGATGAACTTCTCCATTTCGGAGAATTAATGATGAATGTCGTCGTGTGTGATTACGTTCACATTCAAAATCCGATTCCTGGGACATTCTGTCTTATTCGTAGTATCCTATTTTAAAGTAATGGTGATTTTTGTGCAACTGTCGGCTAGAAACTGGAGGAAGCAGCGACCACGGCGGCCGAGGAGGAGCGCAAGCGTCTGCAGACCCGCAACGAACTGGAGGACCTTTACAGGGCTGAAATGGAGAAAGAGAAGATGGTATGTTCTCCCTCTGATTATACAGGTGCAATGTGGACATGAACTTCGGTTCCGAGCCTGCCGCTTATTTCACGGTCACTAAGCAACATGAACATCGTTCAGTACCTTCTTCATGTGTGTGTGTGTGTGTGTGTGTGTGTGTGTGTGTGTGTGTGTGGGTAGGGGGGGCATCGATGAGCTCAGCAACTTTAATCTGTATTTATAGTGTTTCAGGAAGTGATTTGTTGCACAGCTTCTCTCTTTTACTGTTATGCTGTGAACTGTGGAAGCTTACACAGATATCACACACACACACACACACACACACACACACACACCTATGTACAGCTATTGCAGTGGGCGTGTCTTCCAAAAACCCAGGACTTTCGTGCCGTTAGGTTTACTGTATTTGCTCATCTTCATGTTAAAAACTGAGGTTTTGATGTCACTGAGGGCTGAGGGTATGTCCTTTAATATATATATATATAAATGTGTGTGTGTGTGTGTGTGTGTGTGTTTGTGTCAGGTACGACTCCAAATGGAGGAGCAGGTGGCGCAAAAATCCAGCGAGTTGGAACAGTACTTGCAGCGGGTCCGAGAACTGGAGGACATGTACCATCGCCTGGAGGAGGCGCTAGAGGACGAGAGACAGGCCAGGCAGGATGAGGAGACAGTCCGCAGACTGCAGGCCAGGTATCTGCACCGCACACGTCCAGCGACTGCGACCTATTTCCAATAATGCATGTGAAGTTTCACGATAAGCTCAGTTCTGTGACATGAGGAAATGTAATGAGACCGTCATCGCAGCGTCCCATATTACGATTCCTGAAACGGCATCGTTTGACCCTCGCGAATGCCGTCGTGCGTCAATGTGGAGCAAAGGCTACGTGTGGAGAAGGGCACTGATGGACAGACGATGTAATGGCCCCCTGAACTTTGACTGCGGCGTGAGGCGCTTCCTGTCTGCTTCCCGTCTTTGTGCTGACGCATCGGCAACGCAGCACTTTCAAAACTCTCACATGTTCCCAACATCCGCCATCATCTGGTGGCTTTAGGGAATTGGGTGGGGACAGTTGTTTGGTGTCCTGTATCAAACATTCCAATGGTGTGTGAGGTGCTGTAACAGAGCTCATAGTTACGTACTTGTAACTTTGAAGCAACAGATTATCTCAAATTTAATTGACTGATCCATCTGTTCATTCATCCATCCATCCATCCATCCATTATCTTCCACTCTATTAGGGTTGTGGTGGGGTTCCCAATGCCCATCCAGGGGAGAACGTTTCGGGCGCTGGGCAGATAGACTCAGGACAGGACGCCAATCCATCGCTGGACACACACTCACTCACACAGACACACTCTACATGGGGCAATTGATCCATGTTTTTGGACTATGGGAGGAAACCGGGGACCCCGGAGGAAACCCACGCAGACACGGTAAAGACATGGAAACTCCACCCAGATGGGGATTCGAACCGGGAATCCCTAGTGCTGAGAGGAGAACATGCTAAACCACTAAGCCACCGTGCCACCCTCATCTTATAATCATCCGCTAAATCCTAAATCTGCCCAACCGCTGTGCTGCTCCTGTTTTTATTCATTCATTCATTATCTCCCGCTTTATCCTCTATTAGGGTCGCGCGGGGGGGGGGGGACACGTCTCGGGCGCCCATCCAGGGGAGAACGTCTCGAGCGCCAGGCAGAAACACCCAGCACAGGGGGGCAATCTATCGCTGGGCACACACTCACTCACTCACACATACTCTACATGGGGCAAATTGGAGAACTCAATTGACTTAATCCATGTTTTTGGACTGTGGGAGGAAACCGGAGAACCCGGAGGAAACCCACGCGGACATGGGGAGAACATGAAAACTTCACCCAGATGGGGATTCGAACCGGGAATCCCCAGCGCTGAGAGGTGAACGTGCTAAACCACTAAGCCACCGTGCCGGCCCATTTGTAAGTCACTTTGGATAAAAGCGTCTGCTAAATGACTAAATGTAAATGTAAATATTCAAATGCCTTTAATTAGACCTCTGCACCAGCAGCAGTCCACAGCCTTCTGTACCATCTGTGTGTTGGGTGCAGGCTGCTGGAGGAGGAGGCGACTAAGCGAACCGAGCTGGAGCAGATCCACCTGCAGCAGCAGCAGGTCATCTCTCAGAGCCAGGCTGAGAAGGAGGAGCTGGAGAAGGAGAGGCTGGCGAAGGAGAGCGCGCTGGAGGCCGCCATGCAGCAGCTGCAGAGGCTGGAGACCGAGAGACAGGGGGCGTTCCAGCAGTACGAGGTACAGAATCGCCTTCGTCTGTAAACGCGTGTAATAGACCTGTAACGACATTAACTGTACGCTGTGGAACTGTCTACAGAAATATGTGAACGCCCTTAACACCATGTCCTCACGTAACATCAGTGCCAGGGTATCAGTCAACGTTGATATAAAAATAAGTTTATTCTTATCGTAAACGTGTATATTTAAGATGTTTATCAGCAGATACTGTCAACTCAAAACACTCAAAGCACAAATGCACAGCTTTTCAGACAGGTATAAAGTGTGTTGTTTATATAATTTGGATTCGCGCCCCCTCTCGTGGCCAAAGCATGTAATGACTGTTTGGAATATGTTTTGTTAAGACAAAAACCCAATATATAAATATTATATGGGTTTTGATATAAAAGCCCAACATCATTTTAATAATATACAAGGTTTAATTCATACTTTATATATATATATATATATATATATATATATATATATATATATATATATATATATATATATATATATATATATATATAGGCACGGTGGCTTAGTGGTTTAGCACGTTCGCCTCTCAGCGCTAGGGATTCCCGGTTCGAATCCCCATCTGGGTGGAGTTTCCATGTTCTCCCCGTGTCTGCGTGGGTTTCCTCCGGGTTCTCCGGTTTCTTCCCACAGTCCAAAAACATGGATCATGTTAATTGAATTCTCAAAAAAAAAAAATTTGCCCCCTATAGAGTGTGTCTGTGTGAGTGAGTGTGTGCCCAGCGATGGATTGGCGCCCTGTCCTGGGTCTGTCTGCCCGGCGCCCGAGACGTTCTCCCCTGGATGGGCATGGGGAACCCCACCGCGACCCTAATAGAGGATAAGCGGGAGATAATGAATGAATGAATATATATATATATATATATATATATATATATATATATATATATATATATA
>JAFMOD010000083.1:189095-196595 GCA_019802435.1 Corydoras maculifer | reverse complement strand
TCATTGTACCACTGCCATATTGCCACTGTGCCATCACCGTGGCAACCACTGACATACCGCAATTGCCATGTTCTCCCTGTGACATCATTATGGCATCACAGTGTCCTGTTACAGCAAACCCCTGCTGCACAATCACCCTGTACTTGCAATTCCATCACGCATTCACAACTACAGTGGCAGCTAAAATTTTTTAAACTAATTAGTCTAAAACCTTAAATAAACACAAACGTTACTAAAACATTTCAAATCTACAAAATTTTTGAAAACAAAAAAAGATAATTGAATAAATTTGACGGCAGTGTAACACTGGATTTAAAGATCTTCAAGAACGTTATATCTATTTGTTATTTAAAGATTTCTGTGATTTTCTTTTATTCTCGAAAGCGAACAGGAACAGCTGATAACGCAGCCGGGTGTGAGGTGACCCGCAGCAGGGATCTGATCTGTAATTCAACATTTATTTATAAAATTGAGAGCATGAGGAATTAATCTGGTTCGGCGGTGTGACGTAACGGAGGTGAGACCGAGAGTACGGTCACGAACCGATGCCTGGCAAAGACGTGTGCTTTCGTGAACACCGGGTTCGGGTGAGGTGAGGTCAGGAAACGGAGCCTGCACACGATTGGCTGAGAGGAGCGTTTGCACAACGAAAGGCTGACATGCGATCGTGCAATTAAAGAATTCAAACACGAGGTCATCGCGTCCCCGCACGTACGATCCGCCAGGTGATTGGACGGCCAGGCCGAAAAGACGTCACCCGTGATGGAAATGGAAATTCTGTACGTTCCTGAAAAAGCCGCTCTCAGATGTACGTCCAGCATCCGGAGCCCCGGGGTCAGCTCGTTAACCAATCGGTACGTGCAGTTCCACCGCGAGGTACTAACGAAGGCATCAATCAAGAGGCTCCACGTGCACCTCGCCTCTAATCTGGAACATATTGCCCCCTCCCACTTTTCCTTTCAGTGACCCCCAAAAACAATTATTTATACAACAACAAATAATCACGCAGCTATGTGCGAGGTGCGTGAGCGACGTCAGGCCCAAAATGTGCGCTCCAGATGCAGCCGAGGGCCCGGCGAGCACCTTACGTAACGGGATGGAGGGCCGTTAGCGCCGGCACTCGTTCCGGATGCACCCCGCTCCCCGGCAGATCCTGTGTCCTATCATCGTCCCATCATACTTTAGGAAAAAGAAAACCTCTCGCCTTCATCTGCTCCGCTTGGGGCCTCGCGCACCGGCGCGGCATTCCAGAGGGATGATGCGAAACAGAAATGCGCTCGGTTCTCGATCTGGAATCCATCGCCTCGCTGTACGTCGTACTGTAAAGAAAAAAAACAATAAAAAGACGATGGGTTACACAGCTGCGGCGAGCGAGGGGCAGCCGGCGCCCCGGAGGAGCGATGTACTATATTTGTGCATCTTCGGAATGTAAAGCTCCATTAAAGCCGTCAGTGCCAGCTGTGGATGGGATCCATCACCGTAACATCATGACGGAGCATTCTTCAGGAGGAGAAGAAAAAAAAAAAAAAGCTCTCGCACCCCTGACTCCTGCTGGCATTTCCCGTCTGGGTGCAGAGGAGTAAACCTTAACCGCAACCTCCTGGGAAACGATTCGTCCTGAACGTCAAAGAGCCGTGAACAAATCGCACTGCACCGAGAGGCGGCTTCCAGAGAATGAGGCAGCGTTTTGTTCACATGGGATCCTTGTCCTCGTGGATTTGTCATAGCTTCACGCCGTTATTCGCAGATACGAGTCTCCGTTTCACCAAAATCTTAAATATTAAGATCCTTCAGATCAATGAGATCAAAACTCCAAACTGGAGAGAAGGGAAGATAAAATACCTAGGTTCTCAAACCTCAAGCATCACTGTCATTAGAGTCCATCATCATCATCATCATCATCATCATCATCATCATCAGAGCCTCCAGTTCTGATTCAGCTGGACATCTTCTCAGACCATCTTCTCAGACCAAGTGCAGAGCTCGGCGCAATGTGCAGGCTGTCGACTCTCCACCCTGAAGACCTTTCGAAGCTAGAATGAGAAAGAGGGCGAGGAAATCATGGCTGACTCCTCGCACCCGTCACTCTCTCTCATGTCAATGGAGATCGAGTGAAAGTCTGACCAAAATCTGGACCATCCAGCAGCTCCGGTGGTTCTTTCCCACAACCGGCTTCCAGAGAATGAGGCAGCGTTTTGTTCACATGGGATCCTCGTCCTCGTGGATTTGTCTTAGCTTCACGCCGTTATTCGCAGATACGAGTCTCCGTTTCTCCAAAATCTTAAATATTAAGATCCTTCAGATCAATGAGATTAAAACTCCAAACTAGAGGAAAGAAAGATAAAAACCCTAGGTTCTCAAACCTCAAGTATCACTGCCATTAGAGTCCATCATCATCATCATCATCATCATCATCATCATCATCATCATCATCATCATCATCATCATCATCGCCTTCAGTTCTGATTCAGCTCGACATCTTCTCAAGTGCAGAGCTCGGCGCAATGTGCAGGCTGTCGGCAGTCGGCTCTCCGCCCCGAAGACCTTTCAAAAAAAAATCTGGACCATCCAGCAGCTCCAGTGGTTCTTTCCCAAAACCATGTAGCTCTCATCCCTCTGCTGTAAAATAAAACTGCAAACACACGTCATAACCCAATCGCACCAATCAGTCTTCAGTAAAGTCATCACACATGGGAACTACACACATTTTGATAAAATGTCTAAGTTTGGAGGGCGGCACGGTGGCTTAGTGGTTAGCACGTTCGCCTCTCAGCGCTAGGGATTCCCGGTTCGAATCCCCATCTGGGTGGAATTTCCTTGTTCTCCCCGTGTCTGCGTGGGTTTACTCCGGGTTCTCCGGTTTCCTCCCACAGTCCAAAAACATGGATTAAATTGAATTCTCAAAATTGCCCCATATAGAGTGGGTCTGTGTGAGTGAGTGTGTACCCAGCGATGGATTGGCGCCCTGTCCTGGGTCTATCTGCCCAGCGCCCGAGACGTTCTCCCCTGGATGGGCATGGGGAACCCCACCGCGACCCTAATAGAGGATAAGCGGGAGATAATGAATGAATGAATGAATGTCTAAGTTTGGATTTAGATTGGCTGTTAACACATTGATTAAGTCATTTATTATCACATGACCATCCAGGGAGAAGGCCGTTCAGGGCGTGGTGGCTCAGTGGTCAGGGTGTTGGGCTCTCAATGAAGTTACCAATGTGGGTTCTTGAGCAAGACCCTTAACCTTTATTTCTCCAGGGGGCGCTGTGATTAACCCTGTTACTAGTAAGTCACTTTGGATAAAAGCATCTGCTAAACGACCAAATGTAAATGTAATATAAATGTATCAAGCGCTGGGCAGATACACCCAGGACAGGATGCCAATCTATCACTGGACACACACTCACTCACACACACACTCTATATGGGGCAATTTGGAGAATTCAATTGACCTTGATGCATGTTTTTGGACTATGGGAGAAAACCAGAGAATCCGGAGGTAACCCTAGTGGACACGGGGAGAACATGGAAACTCCACCCAGATTGGGATTCGAACCTGGATCGGCAGTGCTGAGAGGAGAACATGCTAACCACTAAGACACTGTGCCACATCACATTAATTGAATTGAACCTAATTTTAATGTAACAAGAAAATATTATAATAGGGCTTCAGATCTCATGCATTTCTGATTGCTGGAACTGGGCCGAGCGTGGCCCTCGTATGAAACCATGAAAACATCATTCATATGGTCCAAATGTCCCGAAACACACCTGGTTCCTGCCTGGTGAAGATCCAGCAGTGCTACCCACATGATGTGTGGCTTTAATATGGTGTGTATGTGGCCAACATCTTGAATGCCGTCAATCCATGCTGATGTGGGCCGAATGAAAATGTGTAATGTGGGCCAAAATGATTTAGCTATGGGGTCTTATGTATAATCGATGTGGTCGGAGAAGCAGCTGATTAAGTGGACAGTGAGATAATAAACAAGGTTGTGTACCTAATAAAATGGCCGGCGAGTGTACTTCACATCAGTGCACGGCGAGTTATTTGTGCATATGCACTCATTACCCCCCCGTGACCCCAATTGACTGATCTGCACCAGGTTACAGCAGAGATCGAGTTCCCCCTAAAATTCGGCATGATGAAACCCGAGGCGTATTTAAACCTGCAGGATATGGCGCCCATCCTTTTTCCAATTGTTCCTCTGGTTTATAAATACGCAACGTGACCGCACTGACCTCTCTACCAGTTTTGCGCGGGAGGAAGGCTTTCAGCGGACGGAGAGACGGCGCTGTACAACCAGCTCATCAATCCGCCGTATCTCTGCTGCTTCGGCTGAAATGTTATCCGTCGTTAATCACGGCCCTGCGCTCCGAACCCCACGGGGGAATAATTAAGACACGATAAAGAATAAAGGAGATAACCAAACAAAGACTAATACGGAGCCCCCAATGGCCTCACCTGCCACAAGAACGTTCAGGTTCTGCGGATGTTTTCCACAAACATTTGAGGCGCGTGTGTTCGGATTCCTCAGACGCAGATGTTGGAACTGAACCTACGGATAACGGTTAGCGTCTCAATCAGGACTCGGGGCTCTGCGGAGTTCCTCCACACCAAACTTGTGAAACCACGGAGCTTGCTTCTGGCACCGGTCCTCAGGCGCTCTGCATGTTCTCATGTCCTCACATGTCCTCCTGATGCAGATCATCTTTCAATCTGTCCTCACGTTCTCCCCGTCGCCTTTATACTTTCGGATGCGGGTCAGGCACCTCATTTGGGGATTCGAATTCCATGTCCACCAAAGTGGACCGATGTGAGGCCTTCAGCGAGGCCCTTAACCCTCAATGCTCCTCAAGGCTGATTAATCATGGCTTTTACTTTTGCAGTAAGTATCTGCTGAATACTTAAATTATCATGTTCTTCTCTTTCTGTGGCCTCTTTTCCTTAAAAGATCATATCCTCGACCGGCCCACTCACATCATATACATCTCAGGTTCTTCTCATGTATCTTTCATCTCCATGCTTCAGATTTCTATGCTTTTCTTACATTCTACTCATGTTTTTCTCATTAATTTGAAGATCTATGCTACCAATGTGGGCCCTTGGTCGAGGCCCTTAACCCTCATTGCTCCAGGAGGCTGAATCATCATGGCTTTCACTTTTGCAGTAAGTATCTGCTGAATACTTAAATTATCTAGTTTTTTTTTCCATGTTCTTTTCATGTTCTTCTCTTTCTGTGGCCTCTTTTCCTTAAAAGATCATATCCTCGACTGGTCCACTCAGATCATAAACATCTCAGGTTCTTCTCATGTTCCTTTCATCTTCTGATTGCGTTTCCATGCTTCAGATTTCTATGCTTTTCTTACATTCTGCACATGTTCTTCTCATTAATTTGGATACATCGGAAGGTTCTTCTCATGTTCTCATACTTCTTGTGTTCCTAATATGCTTTTCTTACATTCTGCCCATGTTCTCCTCACAACATCCTCATGTTCTTCTTTTTCTTCTTATAATGTGGTATTTTTTATGTTCTTCTTCTGTTCTTCTTTGTTTTGATACCAACAAATATCAACAAATTGTGGTTACATGGCATTTTCTCAAAATGAGCACTCAAAAATGTAACTAAGAAAACGTCTTGTTTATGGGAATAGACATCAAGAGGCAACAACATCCTCATTTGTGCATCACAATGTGCTTAAAACCCAAAAGAGTCCAACCAAGCAGAAAAAAAAAATGTAGGTCATTTATTATTTCCCCAATTTACTATAATTGGCGAATTTTCTATCCGGTTTCCACAAAGCCAGATGCTGCGGTTGGCCTGACTAATTGAACTCCCGTTAATGACCTGTGGCTAATCAGAAGTCATACACCACTGGGAAACGGCCCGCGGCCTGATCTGCCTTTTTTTTCCCAGCTTCCTCATCCCAACTCCTCTTGCAAACTCTGAGGAATGTGTGGAAATGCGCAAATATAAAACATCAGTGCCTCCACAGGAAAAAAACGTTAACCACCCCCCATGGACTTAATGTCTTCCTCGCCAGCTCTGTGCAATCTGGGGCTCCTAAGAATTCCTCTGGATGAGAATGGGCTGGTCTGGCACCGCTGTTTACCAGCATCCTCTGCGAGCTGTCGGGAAAAGAGAAGAAAAGCGAGAAACAGAGGGGTGAGATGAAAAGCTTTACGGACAACCAGCTGCCCTCATGACATAGTGAAAGTGCACAGATTGGGCAGAGTGCAGGATGTGAGGTGTTATGATGTCATCTTAAATAATGGTAAAAAGGTCAAATCAGCAATGACGGGACTTCAGCGTTCACCTTTTAAACTTCTCATCTCATTATCTTCAGCTTTATCCTTTATTAGAGTCGCGGGAGGGCTCCCCATGCCCATACAAAGGAGAACATTTCAAGTGCTGGGCAGATACACCCTGGGGAGGATGGCATTAGTATCCAGGGGCAAATTACCCAGATATGCTGATGAGGAACATTAAGGTTTGATGGTCAGATTGTGCACATATTACTGTAGTGGGCAGCACAGTGGTTTAGTGGTTGGCATGTTCTCCACTTAGCGCTGGGGATTCTCGGTTCGAATCCCAATCTGGGTGGAGTTTCAATGTCCGTCTCCGTGTGGGTCTCCTCCGGGTTCTCCGTTTTCCTCCCACAGTCCAAAAACATGGATCAAGGTCAATTGAATCCTACAAATTGCCCCATATAGAGTGTGTCTGTGTGAGTGAGTGTGTGCCCAACGATAGATTGGCGCCTCGTCCTGGGTGTATCTGCCCAGCGCCCGAAACCTTCTCCCCTGGATGGGCATGGGAACCCCCCCACGACCCTAATAGAGGATAAATTGGAAGATGATGGATGGATGATTCTGTAGTGCTATCGACAAAGTTCAAGTAGACACCCTCTAGAACTTTTATAATTTGTTCTTAAAGTTAAAAGCCTCTTCGCTCCAGCAGCCTTCACTCAAATCGAAAGGCTTTACACAATCATTTGCAACAAGACCGGGAGGATAGAAAAAAAGTTCCGTCACTGTCGCTGTTACTGTCAGAATTCCAGAACTCTGTCCATGCACCAGGTTCGGGTACGCTACCCAAACGGCCTTTCCTAAACCTCTCCGAACCGTTTAAGTTTCCAAACCCTGAAACCTCAGAGGGCCGTGTGCTGACCGTGGGGCTCGGTGCCGTGTGGAGGGGTTGTGCTTCCTGCATGCTGATTGAAATCATTAAGCTATGCTGATGACACTCAGCTTCATCTGTCTTTTGCCCCTGACGACACCACCATCTCAAATCGGATATCTGCTTGCCTCACCGACATATCTGTTTGGATGAAGGCCCGTCATCTCAAATTAAACTTAGGAAAAACAGAGCTTCTCATTATCCCAGCTAAACCCTCAATCCATCACGACCTGACCTTCCAAATTGATGGCGCCACAATCTCCCCTACATATTCGGTCCGGAACATTGGCTTCACAATAGACTCCCACCTTAAACTCTCTGATCA
>JAFMOD010000083.1:158907-188805 GCA_019802435.1 Corydoras maculifer | reverse complement strand
GTTTTAAAAAATTGCTGAAGACACATCTCTTTAACAAATACCTGTTGTAAAAAAAAAAAAAAAAAAAAAAAAAAAAAAGGGGGGGGGGGGCGTGTGCCGTGGCAGCGAATAACATTCAGGTTTGATGAATTTACAGTATAGTTGGTTTTCTTCATAGCTTCTGACTTGTGGTGTTCTCATTTGTAAGTCGCTTTGGATAAAAGCGTCTGCTAAATGACTAAATGTAAATGTAAATGTAAATGTAAGCGTTTTTAGTGACGGATTCTTCAGCGGGGTGATGAATGGAGCATGTGCAGAAATAAGAACATTTTGTAGCTCGGTGGGTTTTTATTTCACAGCTTTAACATGAATTTATGGCTGCAGTAATCACTATAGTGCTTGTCAGCGTGTATCGGGCTCAGAAGAAGCTCATTCAGGGTGATATATGAGCGCGAGCCGCTACACTGGAACCGTCTCGGCCAGATGTACAGACCCAGAGTTCCAGAATGTGCCGGTTTGCTCCGGCTGGAGTTGAGCAAATAATGCAAAAAGCAATATAAGCAGTTTTATTGCTGTAGCTCTTGTTTTTCAGCAGGGGCACAGCTGTGCACACTCCGGTGCGCTGGACTGAGCAACAACCCCGCTGGAGGAGAGCACATCCACAACACATCTGTTTGCATGAACACAATAGAAACGAAATGAATGTGGATGTACGTCACGCCCCAAACGAGTTCAACTCTCCATTCCTACTTCCGTGCACTTAGAGCCCTCTACTCCACGACCGGAGCAACGTCCCGAATTTTGTTACGCACTCCTGTCCTTAATGAGGTCAGACACATCATCCACATACTTTATCCACACGAAGCCTGGAACAGGGTTCGTCCTCGTTCTGTCTTCTTTTCTGTGTTCTATTTTGGGTTTGTTTTTTTATGACTCATAAAAAAAAAAAAAAATAAATAACAAGATGCCCCCTCCTTCCCCTCCCCCCAAAAACACCGCCTTTCCACCACTGTGGCCCAGTAAATTTGCAATATGTGGAGAATTTTAAACACTTTTCTCTGGTACGGCAGGACGGCACACCAGACACCAATAGAGAGTGAGTCAACATCTATGGGTGGGTGGGTGGGTGGGTGGGTTTGGGGGGGCTTTTGGACTAAAAGAGCGAGACACTCAGAAGGAGACGGACCATTTTCACTTTCACTCTGTTAAAGATCGGAAAACTAATTTATGTTATTTCGTTTTTCTTGGAAACTTGGGAAAGTTTTTCTGGACTGTTCCGCTCAATGCAGCGTCAGCTATATATATATTAATAACACACTTCCAGATGTTTCCATTAGGGGGCGTCAAAGCTGATCATTATTCTACATTTCACCCCGTCCTGACTTCCCTCCACTGTCACCTCAGCCACCAGCAGGTCCTTCCTCACCACATTCGTCTAGCTCCTCTTTGTCCTTCCTCTCCTTCTCCTCCTCCTCCT
This sequence comes from Corydoras maculifer, assembly GCA_019802435.1. Classification (NCBI taxonomy): domain Eukaryota; kingdom Metazoa; phylum Chordata; class Actinopteri; order Siluriformes; family Callichthyidae; genus Corydoras; species Corydoras maculifer. The sequence continues at coordinate 187,349 of JAFMOD010000083.1, read as the reverse complement.
GCCTGGTGGCTCCATCCTCAGCATCCTTCTGCCAATATAAACCTCCTACCTCCTTTGAACGTGTTCATTGTTAATGATACACTACAAACACAACACGACATGTTATTCCTCTTGTGCAGCTCTCATGATCGGGTAACTATGTTCTCCTGATCAGATAATACACTTTATTAAGTCATTATTATTGCTTTAAACGTACAAACCAGCACATTTGGAATATTCGTCCATGCCGGTCGAACAGCAGGAGCCCCGTCCGAGCTCGTACGCCGCGTTTCTTTGCACGCCTGAGTCTAATCTCACAGGGAAGTGAGTTTGGTACTGTGTGAAGACGAGTGCAGCCGGTCTCCCGGACCCTGTCCATGGTGCTGCTGGTGTGGCTCAACGATCAGAGTGTTTCGTCAGACCTTGTGAGATACAGAAGCTACGGAGCACTCGATACAGTCATGTGAACTTCAACCAGGTCTCTGATTTTTAATAATAATAAAAAAAAGAGTCAAATTAAAGACTCAAATCTCACGATAATGTAAAGAACATTCTGGTTCCAGCATCAGAAACCTTCTTTTTAATATTAAAGCTTTGATAACATTAAAAATGATGTCATATGAATGGACTCATTTTTCATGATTACTATTATTAATGAACTCACATATAGTTTTCCAGTTGTTAGTTTTTCCATTTGTTTAATATCTGTACATGGCTGTCCATCACTGTTGTTGCTGCCGGGCCGCTCAAGGAGGATGAGTCCCCCACTGAGTCTTGGTCCTGCCAAGGTTTCTTTCTTGAATAACAACATAAAAGGGAGTTTTTTCTTGCCACTGTCGCTTTGGCTTGCTCTTTGGGGGTTTAAAGGCTTTTCATTCTGTAAAGCTGCTTTGTGACGATGTACTGTTGTAAAAAGCTATAAAAATAAATAACCTGAACTTGAACTTTTTTTTTTTTATAATTTTTTTTAAGTTGCATCCCTCACTGACACAATTTCCACAAACTTTTGGAGTGTGCATGTGGATCTCTATTTATTCTAATGAGAGTTTGTGAAGTTTAAAACTGATGTTGAATGAAATGGTCTGGCACAAATGAAATTAATTAGAATTTAAGTTGGCCAGTATTTATTCCAATAATGTCTAAATGGGTCTTGCTTTATTCATGTCATCCTGGAACAGACGAGGTCCTTCCCCAAACTATTCCCACAAAGTTTTTAGCACACAATGGTCTACAACGCATGGCGTGAGAGTCGATTGATTTTAAAACACTTACAGTGTGGGTTCCAAGTCCAGGTCAACAGAAGGGTTGTGTCAGGAACAGCATCCAGAGAAAAGCTGTGCCAACATGCAGATCTTCTCTGCTGTGATGGGAACAAGCCAAAAGACCACAAAAGATTTATAATTATTTACAGTGCATTCAATTGCATTTCCCATTCTTTTATATGAACTTCTAGGGCTGGACAACTGAATAAATGACAAAATGTTATGTCCTTATACTGTGTGCATCATGATAATCAATAATGAATAACCAAAGTGCAGCATCTCTGTAAGTTTTTGTGTTGAGTCATTGATAATGATTATTATTTTCTTGTCTTTTTATATGTTAAATGTTTATGTGATACATTTGTATTGTTTTCTTTCAAATTTCAAGTTAAAAAAAGTATATGTAACATACGCATGGGTGGCACAGTGGCTTAGTGATTGGCATGTTCTCCTCTCAGTAGGGATTCCCGGTTCGAATCCCAATCTGGGTGGAGTTTCCATGCTCTCCGCGTGGGCTTTCTCCGGGTTCTCTGGTTTCCTCCCACAGTCCAAAAACATGGATCAAGGTAAATTGAATTCTTCAAATTGCCCCATATAGAGTGTGTCTGTGTGAGTGAGTGTGTGTGTGCCCATTGATAGATTGGCGCCCTGTCCTGGGTCTATCTGCCCAGCGCCCGACACGTTCTCCCCTGGATGGGCATGGGGAACCCCCCCCCCCCCAAGATAATTGATGAATGGATATGTAACATACATAATTCATGCAAAACAAAATGGCTTAAACATATGATTAATAAATATGAGGCTTTAAAAAATCTGAAATTTAAATTAAACCCTAAAGGAAAAACAGGCACTCTGCTTAGACCCGTGCCTCCGTTTGCACATTACTAATTTTAACACAGTGAAAAATGTAAAAAATATTTAAAAAAAAACAAAAAAAACAAGAAAATTCACGTATTACAGTCTTCTAAGAAGACTGTATCAAAAAAATATCTCATAAATAGATGTTCAATATAAAACTCAAATTAATTGGATTGTAGCTTATCCTAAATGATTCGTTGTGTATTTGTGTAGCCGTCCCGCCGAACTGCAACACGCAGGAGAAAATCAAAGTGAAAGTCTTTCTGAGTCGAACAGCACACCATGACTATTCATCTGAGGTTCTGCTGCCCTGTTAAATACAGCAAATAGACCCAAGCAGAACATTCCTGTAGGCTGAACTACAGATTAGGCTAATAAAAGATCACTGACATGTTGCCGTAAAGTTGCATTTTTGGAAAAGCCCTTAGAGACTTCTTCATGTGGTTGGCATCATTTAACTAATAAAACGTGCTTGCAAAAGCAATAACTCTTGTGTCACGCTCTTATAAAAATCACACATTTTTATCATTAACCCCATTTCTATTGGAATGAGGAGATATTTCACGAAGCAGCGCAGGCTGTGGTATATCATGCCCTGTATTAATGATGCATGAGGATACAGGGTCATTAATCATGCTTACGCAAGGAAGTTAAATCCCCAATCTTTCTAAAGTACAACCATGTTTGTTTCTGCTGTCATGCCTGCAGTTCTGTCCAAAAGCACACGGAGGGACAGACACACTGAAACTGGATAAGAGCGACAGGAAACGGCCTTATAAAATAAACTCATGGTTCGATTATAAAACCAACTGTTCGCCAGCCAGCCGTACAAACAATGCGACCACATCAATACGCCAATGGAAAATATTTGAAACGGGGCTGAAAGTAATAGTCAACAATAATACAAAATAAAAAAAAAAACTGCAAATGATAGTCGGTTTTCTGCAAATTAACCAAATAAGTCAAAAAAAAAAACAACAAAGCCACAGAAAGAACCCACTTCGGGAAACAGGACAGCACGCTGACGTTACAACCCCCCACATTACTATGAAGCATTGTGTCGGGAGAATCATCAAAGTCTAATCATTTTTTTTTTTTATTAAAGGATATTTTGTGTCTACCGAGTCTACTTTAGTTCTACCAAGAAGACATCAAACGATTCAAAGGAATTTCATATGAATGAAGATTTTCAGTGGGTTCTGTATAGTCTTCTAAAATATGTCTAAAGTGATTTAATTAAACCTCGATGTCTGTTAAAGCAATGCGGTATGGGAGGGTGTGGCATCATTGCGGATAAATCCAATAAAGAGGTGTTATTAGTCCCGATGCGTAGCCCCATGATTTATTCACAATAATACACAACCTTGAGTGTCTTATTGCTTTTATAAAATGCTTAAAAACACAATTTAATAAAAAAAAATTCATAAATGCATTTATTGAAAGCCAAATCATTAATAATTTGCTCTTCTGTGATGTAATCTAGTCCGGTTTTTAAAGTGAATTCTGATTGCTGTGCAACAGTATTTAAATTTCCCTAACAAAATACTGCCCTCTGGTGGCCAAATTACAGAACGCAGTCCATAAAAACATCTTGTATTGTATTTTATGCATTAATACGAATGTGAAGCGCTCAGAGGTGTGTGTTATTATCAATAATGTCACGGCTGGACAAATGTCTCAGCCAATCGGATTTAAGGAGCGGAATTACCCATTTAAAATACATATTTGCAAGTTTTTGGAACATAGGAGGAAACTGGAGTACCTGGAGAGAACCCACTCTGGCACAGGGAGGACATGCAGACTGCACACAGCCTTTCATGTGAACACCGCTGCACCACTTTGCTGCCCCTGCAGTGTAGAATGAGAGATAAAGAAAACATTAGTCTACCTTCCAAACCCTAACGAACTCTTAGTTTCATTAAACCCATCATATCAGGAAAACAGTCAGGTCACACCTCCTATAGCTGTAATCCCGCCAAACCTAAAGCTTGTTGACGGTGGCGGCGCTCTGCTGGTGCAGCCAGCGTGTTTTCAATTAAAGCTTGTGTACACTTGCACAACTCCGCACACATGTTTTGCCTTAAGCCGGAGTATTTTTAGCTGCTGATGAATTATGGTGGCAGGGTCTGAATGGAACGTAACGGGGTAGAGCAGGGCATTACAGAAGTGTGAGGATGTGACACAAGCCTGGGGTTGGGTATGGGATCAATATCCCGAGAATGCAAACATTCAACAAGACCTAAGAGGCGGAGATGGATTTATTACGACTGTGGCTTTGTTCGGCTCGTCCCCGGAGAGTTCTTTGTTTCTTCATGTGGAGAAAATTCCACAGTGCCAATACACACGCAATAAACGTCCATTAAAACCACATGGACGTGTTCTATTTTGGTTAAACACTTCGGCCTGCTTCAGGGAACAGAAAGGTTCTACTGTCCTGAGGGCGCCACATTGCAGGCCTGCGTACGCGTATCCATGGTCCATGCCATTTCTGCTGATGGGGCAAAGAATCGAGTCTTTTGGAGGGAGTACATGCCATCAGCAATGTCCAGAAAAATAAAAAAGATAGGCGATTGGCGACATCGGCAGACGTTCACAGTGGAAACATGGTTGAACAACACAAATGAACTTTTTAAAACAAGGTTAACATCCTGGCCTTGATTCATAGATGAGTGGCCTTAGGTGTGATGTTTGCATGTTCTCCCTATGTCTGTATAAATTTCACAAAGACACACAAGTCAAGGAGAAATTATTTATGTACGTGTGCATACAGCAATGGTCTGGCGACCTGTCCAGGGTCGTTCCATCGCATTCCCCAAATGAGAATGCATAAGGGTTAAATTGTGAATTCCTCACACACATGCTGCAAACCACTACAAATCCAAAACCCCCTTTTTTGTGAAGCAGGTCTTTATCAGTGCCGGGTCAGTGGGGCGTGTGGATTTATTTCCACCACAGGTGCGAGGGCTCTACCCCTCACACCATGTGTTTCCACTGAGGACTGGCACTGCGCTGAATGTGAAACCCGAAAGGAAGTCGAGTCTGCATTCACATCCAATGAACGCTCAGAAGAAGCGGTGCACTGGTGAAGGTTGGAAAGATGTATGGAGGTGAAACGTCAGGCTGCATTAAGAAGCACAGTGCATCTGGTACGAAGCCAATCACGGCTCCTGGAACTTGTCTTCCTGCCATGCTTCTGAGGAAGGAAGGGACAAAAAGGAGGAGACTTTGTCCAAAGTTCAAGCCAAATACCAGTCTTTAAATTTAGAAACGAGCCCTAAAACATTACTCCAATAATTATTTGCTGTTTCATTCATTCATTCATTCATTATCTTCCGCTTATCCTCTATTAGGGTCGCGGTGGGGTTCCCTATGCCCATCCAGGGGAGAACGTCTCGGGCGCTGGGCAGATAGACCCAGGACAGGGCGCCAATCCATCGCTGGGCACACACTCACTCACACATACACACTCTAAATTGGGCAATTTTGAGAATTCAATTAACTTAATCCATGTTTTTGGACTGTGGGAAGAAACCGGAGAACCCGGAGGAAACCCACGCAGACACGGGGAGAACATGGAAACTCCACCCAGATGGGGATTCGAACCAGGAATCCCTAGCGCTGAGAGGCGAATGTGCTAACCACTAAGCCACCGTGCCGCCTTATTTGCTGTTTCGACATAAATAAAAATAAATCTTACTATGACCAAACCATCCGTTCAGGTTGTAAAAGATAGAATTCGATCCTCATGGCAACGTGTCCCAGTGCGATAGTCACATCACAGAACCTGCCATGTCTGCAAGGATGTTCTGTCTTTTATTTTTCATGCACGGTTCCTTCATTAAAAGGAAAATCAGCAACACGTACAGGAACCTGCTCCTTACAGGGTTGCTTGATGCTGTGTGTATCATCAGTGTCACTGTTAAAAGTAACCACTGGTTCCTGTTTTGGAAATGTGCAGAAGAAAGATGTTCCTATAAAGCAAACCATCGACCTTTGTGTTCCATCACCGGGGCATTCCCTGGTTTCTGCAGCTTGTTTACACTGAGGACTCGGGACGTGTAAACAGCCCGGCTGAAGAAGCTGCACTGGGTTAAGATGGCTTGCGTTTTTCTGCTTCTTGTTTGGCACGGGGAGGGAGGGGATGGGGGGGGGTGTCACCAACTCAGCATTAAGGTTGGGGTATAAAAAGGTACTGTGGTTTGAGCAAAACGAGAACATAAGGGATGGAAAGACTCGAAATGAGCATGAAACGCTCAGATCAAAAGACTTCGCAGGGGATGCTTCACTAATTATTGGAAAAATCTAGAACATTAAAGACAAAGAAACATCCTCCAGTTCCTTTAGCCTGCAGTTCAGAGTAACAGTCAGATTCCTCTATCCACAGTCATGAAGCCAGATTTATGTCTTAATCTTCAGTCGCAGAGTGAGGGCTGGGGGATGAGAACGTTACATTACATTAAAGTCTAAGAAATAATCACAATTATATGATTTTGATGCAATAATTACATTTCTGGGATCGATTCCCAGGTAGTGGACAAGGTCCTCCTCCCCGCCACATGTGTGTCTGTGTGTTTTAAATGTCCAACATTGCTCCAGATGCGAATGTGTGGTGTGTCTATGCATGCCTACGATACATAGGTGACCTGCCCTGGGTGATTTCCCTCCTTTTGCCCCAATAGTCGCTGCATTGACCCCAACACCACATCTACGACACTGAACTAATGCAATTATATACAGATTTCTTATTCTATTTAAATTTTTCCTAGTTTTTTTTTTATTTCTTTCTCATGACTAAATACCTTTCTCACCTTTCTTCTGTATCTGCTGATGAGAATGTGAATTTCCCCAATCGCGGGACAAATAAAGGCGTTTCTTATCTTATCTTCATGTAGAATTTCCAATGACCGCCCAGACCAGAGCATTATCAATACTGAAGTACCAAATTATAAATAAGGGGTGATGTCCAACTATTTTAGCTAAATAAGTACATTATTTAATTTACTTTTTATATTTATGTTGCAGTAAGTCTTCTTCACTTCACATTCAGGACTGCTGAGGTGCTTTAATTCCAACAGGATAATAAGCCGAGCATCTAAACTAGGATGAAAATTGCCCCCGATCAGGACTGTCAATAATGTGCAAGCTCACCAGAACATCAGGACAGAAAATCATGAGCATCTGTGGTGCTGCAGCCCTGCATTCCAGCACATAAAAGCAGCTTGCCTCGTTCTCAGTGCTCCGCTCGCAGCACAGTGCACGTAAATCAAATGCAATTATCTGCTTTTTTTTTTTTTTTTTTGTGAATGTGGTGGGTGAAGAAATGACGTGATTGCAGGAGGTTGTTAATTAGATCAGTATGTGTGAAGAATGTCTGATAAATATCGAGAGAGGAAATGCTTCTACATGACACGCGACATGCTTCCACCATCAGGAACTGCAACGGAAAGTTAGAGCATGAACTGAAGGGTCCAGGAAAAAAAAAAAAAAAAAAAAAAAAAACCTGCATCAACAAAAAGAAAAATGTTCTCTTTAAAGAGGAGACCGTTTTTTTTGGGAACAACTTACTATACACACATCCGGAGATAAATACACACACACACACACACACACACGTGTGTATATATATATATATATATATATATATATATATATATATATATATATATATATATATATATATATATATATATGGCTAAGTGGCTTAGTGGTTAGTATGTTCTCTCCGTGTCCACGTGGGTTTCCTCCGGGTTCTCCAGCTTCCTCCCACAATCCAAAAACATGGATCAAGGTCAATTGAATTCTCCAAATTGCCCCATATAGAGTGAGTCTGCGTGAGTGAATGTGTGTCCAGTGATAGATTGGCGTCCTGTCCTGGGTGTATCTGCCCAGCACCCGAAACGGGCATGGGGAACCCCCTCACGACCCTAGTAGAGGATAAAAGCGGAAGATAATGGATAATGGATAATATATATTTATATATATTTACAAAATACTGTTTTAATGTTGGTTTCGTTTTAAAGACGTTGCTGACCTGCACACAGTCCTAAACTCGGCACCTTTGGGATGAATTGGAACATTGATTACAATCCAGGTCCTCTTCTTCAGCGACCGCATTTTTGATTGAATGACTACAGATTTCCTCAGACATACGCCAAGATTCGGGAGAGTAAAAATCCCTCATCGAGCTGTACAGCCTCTAAAACATATAAAGAGGATGTATTCACATTTCAGTACAATAGACAAAACAATTTAATTAATATAGCCATCAATAAAATAAAAAGCAACAAAATCAAATCAAAACAGGCATTGATCATACTGAGAAACTGGATTAATTATATAGAGGGCTGAAGAATTTGAATGTGATTGCACAGCTTCATGGACAGTTCTAGGAGCAGATTTTTAGTTTTCGGGTATAAGGTCCCATTTTACTGGCGGTTTACGGAAAGGTGATGACGGTGGTTTTAATCACCGCTGCCCTCACACAGCTCCAGCAAAACAGAAAGATAACATTCTCTGCACTGTTTCTGGCATCGTGTACCTGCTGTTTATGGTCCCCCGTAAGCCCTCAGGAATGAAAGCCTAATTCGAAGCAGAGGCCAGATCGCGGCGCGGCAGATGAACCAAATGCCCATCGTTCTCATCACGCGTACGGATTTATCAGTCCTTGAATAGCCATCATGGTCATAAACGCTTTACAGCCCACTCCACTGATTAATTTAGGACCGTTTCGGACACATATTTGGCCCATGCGGCGATCACAGTGTTGTTGTGGAAAGTTTTGGGAAACTGTCTGTGCAGATTGTGCAAGGCCCCTTTGCACTTGTTTGGTCTTTTTTGTTGTTGTCATGTTTATCCGACGGCTCACATGAACAAGTCCAGACTGGCGAAGACGAACGTGAGCGGAGGAGAAAAACAAGGTCGTTGTAACCGGAGCGACCAGACGTCCAGTTACAGTGTTAACTGTATTTCCAAAAACACCAACAAACACGCTGGTTTTGCCTGAAGCCAGTTCAGAGTCTTCATGTAAGTGATGGAACATATGGATCAATTTTGGGAGGCACGTTCGCTTCCTGGTCCAGGTTCGAATCCCGATCTGGGTAAAGTTTCCATGTTCTCCACATGTCCATGTGGGTTTTCTCCGGTTTCCTCCCAATCCAATAAGACCGGACAATGTGGGCCCTTGAGCACGGCCCTTATCCCACTTATCTCTGACCTTGTGTTCTGAAAAAAAAAAAAGTATGATCCCAAGTCACTTTGAGTAAAAACATCTGCAAAAAAGGCTTAAACTAAAGGCTTAAACATCTCCTACTTTATTTTTATTGTTGTTTAAGTGTTCGTAGATTGGCACGTTCTCCTTTGGGCCCACATTTAAAAGAGACATTTCGTTTTATGAAAAATAAACAAAAAAGAATAAAAATAAAGTAAAATATAAAGAAAAAAAAAAAATATATATATATATATTAAGTAATAAAACAAACAGATAAGATGGCAGTTAACACACTCACCTCTTAGCGCTGGGGATCCAGGTTCGAATCCCGATCGGGATGGCGTTGTCAGGTTCTCCGTCTGTGTGGGTTTTCTCCCGTTTCCTCCCACAGTCTAAAAAACATGGATTCAAGGTAATTTAGCTGCTTAAAAGTACCCCCATATAGTATGATCGCCTGTCTAAGTATGCCTGTGCCCAGCGATATAACGACGCCCTGTCCTGCATGTATCTGCCCAGCGCCCGAAAGGTTCTCCCCTGGAGGGGCATGGGTTAAATGGAGGATAATGAGATGAGATGAAATGTCCATATAGATGCACTTTGTAGTTCTACACTTACACACTGTAACCTAGTTTTAGATTTACTCAGTTAGACCCCTTAACTCGACGATCAGGTCACCCACAGGACCATCCCAGAAACTATTCAGGTGGTGGATGTACTCAGAGCTGCGGTCATATCGACACAGTGGTGTGTTAGTGTGTGTTACGCTGGTACGAGTGGCTCAGACACAGCAGTGCTGCTGAAGTCTTTCATTATTCTGCATCATTGCAGGACCCAAAATGCCCTCTGAGGACTGAAGAAATTTAGGATTACTAACACAAACTCCAACCACAGAGGAACAATACGTCCATCGATTTGGTGGATCCATACGACACACGAGGTCGTAAAATGCTAAAATGTTCATATGACTCAAATTAACTCCATTCAAAGGTTTTCCCTGAGATTTTGGAGAATGGAAGCCACGATCTGGCCCGTTACGCCTGTCCACATAGTTTTGCTCTATATTGCACATATTTATTCCACTTAAATCCGTGGACAGCTGAATCTGGCAACTTGGTTTTGCACATCTGAGTGATTCATGTTCTATTTTTACAGCCCTCCAGTGCCCCCTCCCCTGTGTACAGATGCCTCCAACATGACGTTTCGCTCTCGTAGTCCCAGTTCACTTGGCTGCAGACGCAAATATTTGTGTCAATGTGAAGCCGTCACTCTCCAGCAGCATCTGCGAGTAAACGGCAAACGGTACGAGCTGTCAGACTGCTTCAGACTCTTGCTCATCTCTCGCGCATCCTATTGTTCGGCACTAATACGCAAAGAGGTTGATGGCAAGCGGTCAGATACGACATCTTGAATGCAGCTTGCTCAGTGGAAGAATGTGGACTCCAAAAAATATTGAGCGGCATCACAAGAACAGAGTAATGAGTACACATTGAGACAAGAGAATCAAGTGCAAAATTAAGAAAGCAGTAGAGAAATGGTCTCCCCGTGTCCGCATGGGTTTCCTTCGGGTTCTCCGGTTTCCTCCCACAGACCAAAAACATGGATCAAGTCAATTGAGTTCTCCAAATTGCCCCATATAGATTGTGTCTGTGTAAGTGAGTTTGTGCTCAGTGATAGATTGCCCCCTTTTCCTGAGTGTATCTGCCCTGCGCCCAAGACCCCCCCGCCCTGCGACTCTAATAGAGGATAAAGCGGAAGATAATGGATGGATGAGTAAAGAAATGGTTTTAAGGATCGTTGTGGGTGTAATACTATAAACTCTGTCATGGTGGCGTGAGTAGTTCAGACACAACAGTGCTGCCTGTCAACCGCTGCCTGCCATCGGTAGTCAAGGTTTTAATTAAACCCATGATTAGAACCAAGAGGGTTGTAGCTCATTGGTAGGGTAGGGAGGAAGCATCACGGCTGAAGGTTGATGGTTCAAACCTTAAATCTAAGAAAACCCAACAATGTGGGTCCTTGAGCATGGCCCTTATGCCCCTCTCATTGCTCCAGGGTTGTACTATCTCTGATCCTGTGTTCTGAAAAAATGATGTACTGTTTGAGAACCAAAGGCTGAAACCTCTTACTTTATTTAGTGTTTGTAGATTGGCACATTCTCCATTGGGACCATATTTAAAAAAGACATTAATGTTAAGCAAAACAAAGAAAAACTACAAAGATATAAAACCTGAACACAATCTCAATGAGGAACTGTGGGGTGTATTAGAAGTATTAGTATTCCAAATTTAAGAGGTGTTTCTCCAGATGAACCATGCAGCAGACTCACGTCAGTGTAATGTAATCAGGTGTATTTAATGTTTACCCTTCCTTTTTAAAATGTGCCGACAAACACAATGCTGTCATCGCCTCATATGAAAAGATACGTTCTTCCATTATCAAAACAAGTCCACAAGTTCAAGGGTTAAATATTAGCAGTGTTTACTCAAAGGGTGGAGGGTTTCAAAAAAAAAAAAAAAAAAAAAAAAAAAAAAAAAAAAAAAAAAAAAAAAAAAAAAAAAAAAAAAAAAAAAAAAAAAAAAAACCCACTTGACACCAAAGTCACCATAAAGCTAATAGTACACATTCCAGGCGCGCTACATCATTCCGATTAGATGCACATGTTCCCAAAGCATCTCCTGCCGCTCGGCTTCCAACGATATTTTGAGGAATAAACAGAAATGCATCTATGAAAGTTATGCATTCCAGGACAATCACTGTAAATTAGTGCTGTGATGAAACCACGTACCAAACAGATGTTTTGAATTGCGACAGACACATGTGGAAAGCAGCTTTTTAATTAACAGAGGACCCCACCTGGCTCTATAAACTCAGAGTCAGCACATCAAAGCTGCTCTCACTGTGGGATGGATGAAGGCAAAACAGCAATCCGTCAGAATTCACAGTGATTCAGCCGCAGCCCCGATTTAGTGGGTACAGATCGAGTACGCATACGAGGTATCAAAAATAGCCGGACTGTTCCGTGCTTTTAGATGTTTGTGAAGTAAAAGTGAAAGGTCAGAAACTGTTCAGACTCCGATGATGCAAATTACTCGGAGCCGGAGTCCAAATTCGAGTAAAATAGAAAACAGAAAACAACGGAACATAATAATTATACAGGTGATCGCAAAAACAAAACCTGTTCCAAGGGTTTTTAATATATATATATTTTTTTGACATGAACACACGGTGTTCTGAACTTCATGCAGTTATATAATCTCAACCAATCTTCTTAAGTATCGGTGCATGACATGTTTTATTTACTTTGTCCCGATAAAAAGGCAAAGTGGAAAGAGATCAGGATTCCAGAACATTTCACAACAAACAAGCAGATACCGAATGCAGAACCATGAGGGGCACCTGGATAGAGACGCAATTAAACCCAAAAAGCACAGAACTGATCTTCAGAAGTTAACAAATCCCAAAAAAGTGCAGATTATTCATCCATTATCTTCCACTTTATCTTCTATTGGGGTCGCAGGGGGGGGGGGGAGGGGGGAGTTCTCCTTGCCCATCCAGGGGAAAACATTTCGGGCGCTGGGCAAATACAGCCAGGACAGGACACAAATCTATCGCTGGACACACACTCACTCACTCACTCACTCACACAGACACATTCTATATGGGGCAATTTGGAAAACTCAGTTGACTTGATCCATGTTTTTGGACTGTGGGAGGAAACCGGAGAACCCGGAGGAAACCCACGTGGACATGGAGAGAACATGCAAACTCCATCCAGATGGGAATTCGAACCGGGAATCCCTAGTGCTGAGAGGAGAACATGTCAAACACTAAGCCGCCGTGCCGCACAGTGCAGATTATGATGCTGGCAAAGATTCTAAAATACAATATATGAAGAATACAATATATTCTCCATGATCTATTAAGATCTCCATTCCAATTCATCCCAAAGACGTGAGATGAGGTTGAAATTAGGGTTTGGTATTAAAAAAAAAAAAAAAAAAAAAAAAAAAAAAAAAAAAAAAAAAAAAAAAAAAAAAAAAAAAAAAAAAAAAAAAAAAAAAAAAAAAGGGCTAACATGATCGGGTGTCACACTGGCTTAGTGGTTTAGCATGTTCTCCCCTCAGCGCTGGAGAATTCCGAGTTCGAATCCCAATCTGGGTGGAGTTTCCATGTTCTCCCTGTGTCCGCGTGGGTTTCCTCCGGGTTCTCCGCTTTCCTCCCACTGTCCAAAAAACATGGATCAAGGTCAATTGAATTCTCCAAATTGCCCCATATAGAGTGTGTGTGTGTGTGTGTGTGAGTGTGTACCCAGCGATAGATAGGCACTCTCTCCTGCGTGTATCTGCCCAGAGCCCGAAATGGGCCCCCTCCTCCCCCACCTGCGACCCTAGTAAAGGATAAAGGGGAAGATAATGGATAGATGTATGGATGGACTAACATGATTAAAATCAGGAGCCGCTTCTCATTAAAATGAACGTGTCGTCTATGGGCTACATCACAACTTCCTGTCCAAAAAGAGACATTTTCTATACAAAGTGCACCTGTGAACTCTCTGAAAGTCCCATGAGAGATCTCTTCTTCAACCGCTCGACATCCAGATTAAAGTCCTGCTCACCGCGTGGTGTAACTGCTTAAGCATCCCAAGCCCGTCGTTTGGCGGATCTTCTGGCTGACGTCGCGACCCGAGAACCTGCACAATGCTCACGACCGTGAGCAAGATCGCGAGTCGCAACAAACAAGAGGCTGTTTTAAATAAAAGCTGCATAAACAGCCGCTCCGATCTCGAGGTGCTGAGTCAAAGCTCAGTTAAAAGATGGAATTCAGTCACAGGCTATAAATAATGGATGGATTCAGATTAGGTCAAGATGTGGATGAGGAATGCGGTCCGAGAGTCGAAGTGTGAGAAGCAGCGGAGGGACAGATAACACGAAGCAGACTCTGAGGACCCAGGCCGGTTTCGCCGTACTGAGCTAATCGGCATGAGGCTGTGACACCGACGCTGAGGGCAGGACAGAACAGCCCCTGGTGCAGATCAGTTACAATTAGAACAAACAGCCCAACAGCAAACTGTTCTGGGTTCAAGTGCTTTTAATCCGGATAAACACCATACTTCATTATTTACTATGTTCTCCAAAGTCCTGGAGCCAACAGAAGAGATCAGTCACAACAGATGAGCAGATAATGTGCAAATTACACCGAGCCAGAACTCTGAGCTCACCCAGTTCTAGTCGGTGGGTTTGGTATTTTTGCTGACAGGTGCAGACTAACGAAGCGGCACTAAGTGGGGCAGAATGACGCAGCAAGTGGGGCAGAATGAAGCAGCAAGTGGGGCAGGAGAACACAACGCGCAAAGCAAACAATGATGTGGAATTTTTTTATTTTTTTTTCCAGAAAAAATGTTCTATTCTTAGGGCGGTTAGCATGTTCTCCTCTCAGCACTGGGAATTCCCGGTTCGAACCCAATCTGGGTGGAGTTTCCACGTTGTCCCGTGTCCGCGTGGGTTTCCTCCGGGTTCTCCGGTTTCCTCCCACAGTCCGAAAACATGGATCACGGTCAATTGAATTCTCCAAATTGCCCCCTATAGAGTGTGTGTGTGTGTGAGTGAGTGTGTGTCCAGTGATAGATTGACATCCTGGGTGTATTTGCCCAGCACCCGAAACATTCTCCCCTGGATAGGCATGGAGAAACCCCCCCCCCCTCCCTCTCCCATAATGGATGGATGGATGTTCTATTCTTCACCTCTGGGATGTTTTGCACATTTATCTGTGAGGTCAGACACTGATTTTGGACAAGATGGCCACGTTCACAATCTCAGTTCTAGTTTAAAAGCAAATCAAGGGTGCGGCGACTCGGGGGAACTGCAACTTTGGGGAGGGGAGGGATTAATTTGACCATGTACCACTGTACCGGCCATGAAATAAACCACAAACCTGTACAGGGTTAGGGCGGCACGGTGGATTAGTGGTTTAGCATGTTCTCCTCTCAGCGCTAGGGATTCTCGGTTCGAATCCCCATCTGGGTGGAGTTTCCATGTCCTCCCCGTGTCCACGTGGGTTTCCTCCGGGTTCTCCGGTTTCCTCCCATAGTCCAAAAACATGGATCAAGTCAATTGAGTTCTCCAAATTGCCCCATATAGAGTGTGTCTGTGTGAGTGTGTGCGCCCTGTCCTGGGTGTATCCTGGGGAACCTCTACCCCCCGCGACCCTAATAGAGGATAAAGCTGGAGATAATTGATGGATGGAGATAAGCCATCCAACAGTTTGTTCTACACAGAATGTTTTAAAGACTACACAAACAGTATATTAAAACATCAACGAAAATGTAAAAATCTTAGGTTTTATAAAGAGATAAAAATAAAAATGCACACTTACCTTGCTTCAGTAGAGGTGATAACCTCCTGGAAACCTATTAGTGATCATGACCTTCATCACAACACAAGAATACAGTGTTAACATTTTTTTTTTTTTACACAGAAAGTTTTATTTTTTTACACAAAAAGTTCATTCATTCATTCATTCATTCATTATCTCCCGCTTATCCTCTATTAGGGTCGCGGTGGGGTTCCCCATGCCCATCCAGGGGAGAACGTCTCGGGCGCTGGGCAGATAGACTCAGGACAGGGCGCCAATCCATCGCTGGGCACACACTTACTTACACAGACACACTCTAAATTGGGCCATTTTGAGAATTCAATTAACTTGATCCATGTTTTTGGACTGTGGGAGGAAACCGGAGAACCCGGAGGAAACCCACGTGGACACGGGAAGGACATGGAAACTCCACCCAGATGGGGATTCGAACCGGGAATCCCTAGTGCTGAGAGGCGAATGTGCTAACCACTAAGCCACCGTGCCGCCTACACAAAAGGTTAATAAACATAAAAAGTTTTCACACTGGGCTTCGGATCAATCCTTTAACCATTATGAATTAAAAGCACTGTCCCTGGATCAGGTCTAAATGATTAGACGGTGACATTAGAAACCATCTTGGAGAACTGACCTGCTCGGCTCGGCCCTTCTGTTTTTGGGGTGTGGATCATCACGTCTGGATTAAAAAAGCTCTCCGAGGACATTGGATGGACCCGTGTAAATGCTCCATGTCTGGAAAATGACTTATTTAACTATCCAGAAGATTAAATACAAGTGAAGATGATTTCAAGCTTCGGCCAGCGTGATTGGCCAACTGGCTCTGCACATGGTCGCTGTAGCAATGTTTCGTTTCACAGCCACGGAAAAGGAACATGGAGCCAAAATACACAATCCCATTACAGTGGCACCACCAAAAACATCATTATAGCAGCATAACGTTACAAATGCACGATGCTCAACCTCCTAATTATCAAGTACAGTGTGCAGCTTAACGAAGCTCAACTTGAATTGCCTTTAAATGCCCCACTGGATGCCACGGAATGCTGCAGGTGAGAGCTGTAGTCTAAATTTCATATATATCCAGCTCTTGGTGGCACGGTGGAGAGGTGGTTAGTACATCCGCCATTCAGAGCTGGGGATACAGGTTCGAATCCCAATCTGGGTGGAGTGTTCATGTTCCCCCGTGTCTGTGTGGGGTTCCGCCAGGTTCTCCAGTTTTCTCCCACAGTTTAAAAACACGAATTCAAGGTTAATTGCCCCTATCTTAATTGCCTAAACATGTGTGTATGTGGCAGCACAGTGGCTTAGTGGTTGGCATGTTCTCCTCTCAGCGTTAGGGATTCCTGGTTCGAATCCCCATCTGGGTGGAGTTTTCATGTTCTCCCCGTGTCCGCGTGGGTTTCCTCTGTGTTCTCCGGTTTCCTCCCACAGTCCAAAAACATGGATCAAGTCAATTGAGTTCTCCAAATTGCCCCATATAGAGTGTGTTTGTGTGAGTGAGTGTGTCCAGTGATAGATTGGTGTCCTGTCCTGGGTGTATCTGCCCAGCGTCCATGGGGAACTCCCCCACGACCCTAATATAGGATAAAGCGGAAGATAATGAATGAATAAATGTGTGTATGTGTGAGTTAATGTCTGAGTGATGGAATAGTGGGTATGGGTATCTGCCCTGCCCTCGAAATGTTCTCCCCTGGATAGACATGAACCCCCCTACAACCCTAGTAATGGATTAAGCAGAAGATAATGGATGGATGGATGGAACTCTTAACTGGAGGTTTTGGTTGTAATTAAAGGTGAAGCTGTGCAGCGCATATTAAACTCAATTAAGTGGGTTTTTTTTTTTTGTTAAGTGGACATTCAACATCATAACGGACGTGAAAAGCTTTCGCCAAACTTTTTGTGCGTAAAAGTTCACATTCTTTCGAGATGTTTTGCGCATTATCTACATGCACTATTACAACATTCCCGTCTGGACATGTTTTTCCGATCTCTGGATCCACGTTTAAACATCTCCTGGATTTAGGAGTTTAGTCATGCAGTCACGAAAATGACACTGTGTTCTGAAATTGATCTATCGTGCAGGAATCTCGGCCGTCCGTTCGGAATGCGGGCTTGTGTGTCGGAGGGGGGGGGGTCAACGCAGGAAATCGATGAGCTATCCGAAGCCGATATTGGCAATGTGAGGAGGGCCTGCCGAGTCCTGTGCGTGATCAGCACGCAATGCTGTTATCAGCTCGGGGGTAATGGGACGGATGGTTTTAATTGCACAGTCGTCCCGGAGTGAAAGGAATTTTCGGGTTCATCCTTATAAAACGAGGGGTAGGGGGCGAGACTGGGGGGGGGGGGTTCATTTTGGACTTTCCCCGATTTCCAACATATGATATGAATTTGCCTCCTGTGAACACCTGGACGCGGATTATCTTCAGATTTACCTCACCGCCTACAGATGTCCGAAGCATCGCGGCTGATGTCTCCTGAGCCCTCGCAGGTCGCACTCACACCGAAACTTTCAGTGAAAACATTTCGCGTGATCAAAAGTATGCAGACTTTCATACAGAGGCCTGTTCAGCATCTTAAACCCAATTGTCTTGAACCGAAGACTGTAAAGACTTCTTTAAAGGGTCGGGGATTTGGGTTCCTCTTCATTCACAGCAGGTGGGCGCAGTAGCACCAGCTTGCCACTTGATTGACAGTTTGTTTTTGACAGGGTGGTACTTGGAACACACTGTAGGGGTCACTGTTGCAGTAGCATGTCTCTTGTTAATTATTCATTAATTCATTTTCTCCCGCTTTATCCTCTATTAGGGTCGCGGTGGGGTTCCCCATGCCCATCCAGGGGAGAACGTCTCGGGCGCTGGGCAGATAGACCCAGGACAGGGCGCCAATCCATCACTGGGCATACACTCACTCACACAGACACAGTCTATATGGGGCAATTTTGAAAATTCAATTAACTTGATCCATGTTTTTGGACTGTGGGAGGAAACCAGAAAACCCGGAGGAAACCCACGCAGACACGGGGAGAACTTGGAAACTCCACCCAGATGGGGATTCGAACCAGGAATCCCTAGCGCTGAGAGGCGAACGTGCTAAACCACTAAGCCACCGTGCCGCCTCTTGTTAATTAAATATCTGTTATTAACGGGGGCGGCACGGTGGCTTAGTTGTTGGCACGTTCGCCTCTCAGCACTAGGGATTCCCAGTTCGGATCCCCATCTGGGTGGAGTTTGCATGTTCTCCACCTGGGTGTATCTGCCCAGCGCCCGAGACGTTCTCCCCTGGATGGGCATGGGGAACCCCACCGCGACCCTAATAGAGGATAAAGCGGAAGATAATGGATGAATGAATGAATAAAAACTTCCCTAGAACACCTGCAGTAATAAGAACTGCATGTAGTTTTGTCTTCGCACGTCTCAGATTCTACTGAAATTGCCGTTCATCAGTCCGACGGACGTGACGGGAACGCTCCAGCAGGAATCCAGGGGTTTGCTCAACTGTAAAAACTTTGCATGTTCAGAGATCAGCTGATGCGCTGAGGCGTCCAAGAAAGTGCCATAATTGGGATGTGGAGTGGCGCCCATTGCTACTTTAAGCGCAAAGGGGGAAGCACGCGTCCTCTGCGACCTTGTGATTGATGATGTGTGTTTAGGTGCAGCAGTACGCCGGGATCTCCAGCGAATTTGGGTGTTGAAAGAAAATACGCTGAACAACGGCGTGCGGCACGTACTGTTCGTTTATTGTCGAGATCGGTCGAAAGTATGCGTACGCACAATGGTTTTGTCCATTGCACATCGTCGCACATCCTGATATCCACGGTGCAGTTTTGGACATCCTGATTGGGACGCAGTCAAAATTGGAACTTGTGGCCAGAGACCAAGAATTAGTACCTGTTCCAAATTGTCATACAGTAATCCCTTTCATTCATTTATTATCTCCCGCTTTATCCTCTATTAGGGTCGGGGGCGTTTCGGGTGTTTTCGGGCGCTGGGCAGATGCACCCAGGACAGGGCGCCAATCCATCTCTGGGTACACACTCACTCATAAACACTCACTCTATATGGGGCAATTTGGAGAATTCAATTGACTTGATTCATGTTTTTGGACTGTGGGAGGAAACCGGAGAACCCGGAGGAAACCCACACAGACACGGGGAGGACATGGAAACTCCACCCAGATGGGGATTCGAACCAGGAATCCCTAGCGCTTAGAGGCGAACGTGCCAACCACTAAGCCACCGTGCCGCCCATACAGTAATCTCTGATGTGCATAATCAGTAGCTGGTAACGAGGGTTAATGAGGGTAACGACGGCACAGAAAGCTGTTTTCGCTCTACTTGTTGTTGAGGGTCATATGATAAATAGAAAAGGTTCTTTAATACTTGAACCAGGGGAACTAAAGGTTATGTAAATTATGCCAATGAAATTCAGACTCCTTGAGCAAGACCCTTAATTCGCATTGCTCCAGGGATGTTGTGATGAACCCTGTGCTCACCTTTTTAGTCGCTTTGGATCAAAGCATCCAATAAATGACCAAATGTAAATGTAATGTAAATTCATTCATCCATTATCTTCCGCTTTATCCTCTATTAGGGTCGCGGGGAGGGGGGGGTTCCCCATGCCCATCCAGGGGAGAATGTTTCGGGCACTGGGCAGATACACCCAGGACAGGGGGGCAATCTATCACTGGACACAACATTGGAGAACCCAATTGACTTGATCCATGTTTTTGGACTGTGGAAGGAAACCAGAGAACCCGGAGGAAACCCACATGGACACGGGGAGAACATGGAAACTTTACCCAGATGGGGCTTCAAACCTGGAATCCCTAGTGCTGAGAGGAGAACATGCCAACCACTAAGCCACCGTGCCGCTGTAAATGTAATGTTAATGTAAAGTAGACTAATTTTGTTTTGTGGTTAACAAGTGCAGTATTTATAATCATTTAAATATCATATTACCTGCACATGGATGGTGGTTGCAGGCTTGTTGCAGTGGCAGTGGCTCCTCCACATCCTCACCTGAGAGAGCAGAGATACACAGTATGTTATATTGAGTGTCATTTTTACGATGTGCACATGGACATTATCAGTACTATCTCACAGATGGGTGGCACAGTGGCGTAGGAGTCATTTTTACATCTTAGTGCTGGGAATCCAGATCTGGGTGGAGTACCATGTTCTCTCCGTGTCCACGTTGGCTTCCTCCAGGTTCAAAGGTTTTATCTCACTGTCTAAAAACACAGATTCAAAGTGAATTGGCTGCTCTGAATTGCCTTTCTGTATGTGTGTGTATCTGTGTGAGTGATTGTGTGCCCTATAATATGTTGTTGCCGTGTCCTGTGTGAGTGGTAATTTAACGAATCATTTAGCTATCTTTATACAGAATAAGATGTAGTAACCTAATGGGAGCTATTAATTTAAGGTAGTAGGTTTAATCCCTAAATTTAAAAAAAAAAAAAAAAAAAAAAAAAAAATATATATATATATATATATATATATATATATATATATATATATATATTTTTTTTTTTTTTTTTTTGTCATGTAGCTGATGCTTTTATCCAAAGCAGCTTCAAATTATTCCAACTCTATTGTTGGGGTCAGAACACTGGCTCATGACACAGAACCACCGGGGCAATAAAGGATAAGGGCCTTGCTCATTTATAAAAAAAAAAAAAAAAAAAAATTTGTTCATTAATATCCTTTATTCATTTAATTTCCAAATTTACAATGAATTAAGTGGCGGCACGGTGGCTTAGTGGTTAGCACGTTCGCCTCTCAGCGCTAGGGATTCCCGGTTCGAATTCCCATCTGGGTGGAGTTTCCATGTTCTCCCCGTGTCTGCGTGGGTTTCCTCCGGGTTCTCCGGTTTCCTCTCACAGTCCAAAAACATGGATCAAGTTAATTGAATTCTCCAAATTGCCCCGTTTAGAGTGTGTCTGTGTGAGTGAGTGTGTGCCCAGCGATGGATTGACGCCCTGTCCTGGGTCTAACTGCCCAGCGCCCGAGACGTTCTCCCCTGGATGGGCATGGGGAACCCCACCGCGACCCTAATAGAGGATAAGCGGGAGATAATGAATGAATGAATAATTACAATGAATTAAATTTACAAGGTCCATATCAGCAGTTCCACTGGGTTTCAACTAGAATTAATCAAAAGTATCTGAACAACCCTAATAATGAAAACCCTTATTATTACTTTATTTATTTGACAGCATTAGTTAAGGTTCAGCATGAAGGAGCTCTCATGAATACAGATACTGATACGGTCCATTCTGTGCACATTACATGACCATATGATTAAGAACTGGTGTCCATATACAATTGATCCTGTTTTACATCTCAGGGAGAGAATTAACCCCCCACCCCCCAAAGGAAATCACATTCTCAGCACGTACAGAGCGTTCAAGTCGTTGTCTGAAATATTTCCAGACACTTATTCAGTGGTTGGCATGGTGTCACCGTGGTTACCCCGAGTTTAGGGCTGATTTGCAATTCCACTTGGATGCGGGTACAGCCAGTTCAGCCAGTGGGACACCTGAGAACCACATCGAACAAGACTCCTCACATTATTTTGGAGCGTGTTCAGGCACTGGAGTAAGTGAATCGGGTCTGTAGTGCAGGTCACTAAAGTCTGTCTACATCTGAGAAGGTCTCCTTTCATACTATATAGCATGTGGACACAGTATACAACTATAAGAGTAAACCTATAGGTGTAAAACATAACTGAGGGACATTCTGAAGCATGCAATCACAGCACAGCACCGTGATAAACGGTGCATGCATACAGGGCATGGAGGCAGTCAGACAGTGGTGGTCAAACAACCAGCTTTGTGACCTGAAGGGCTCTGGTTCCATCCCCAGTCCCAACAAGCACCATGGCCAAAGTGCCCTTGGGCAAAGCACCTAACCTCAATTGCCCCCAGGGTGTCATATATAAAGCTGCTCACCGCACACAAAGTTTAGAACGGTTCTGGCGTTATTGTCAGGATGTACAAGATACACCTGACGAATGTTTGAGGATGTGTTTATTTTAAGTACAGTAGAAATGTAGTAGATATTGGATTACATTTTGTATGTTTTCTCCTAAAAAATTATTTTACATACAGGGATTGTTTATATATATATATATATATTTATATATATATATATATATATATATATATATATATATATATATATATTTCATCCTTCCATTGTGCTTTAATCCTCTATTAGCAGATACACCCAGGCCAGGGGGCAACCTATCCCTGGACACACACTCATTTACACATACACACTCTATATGGGGCAATTTGGAGAATTCAATTGACTTGATCCATGTTTTTGGACTGTGGGAGGAAACCAGAGAACCTGGAGGAAACCCAGGCGGACACGGGGAGGACATGGAAACTCCACCCGGATTGGGATTCGAACCGGGAATCCCCAGCGCTGAGAGGAGAACATGCCAACCACTAAGCCACGTGCCGCCCTTAATATATATATATATTCATTACTATAAATAAAGAACATTAAAAATCCCTCCTGAACCCCGATGTTTACAGTTTTGGATTGTTATTAATATATTGGTGGCTCTAAATGTTTTTTTTAATCTAAAGTGTACAAGCTTTACTCGCTGAAACTGAAAAACAGTTGAACATTTTGAAATGACAGACCTAGAGACCTCGGCTTCTCGTGTGTTTGCAGACCTTTTGCCTTCATAACTCCTTCCTCTGCCTCTGCGTATCCTCTGAAAAGCTTTTGGATCCTCTAGGCAATAATAATCCCCCCCTCATTGCTCCGGAGATATCGTCTAAATCTGCCTGATTTACTGTCCGATGTTTGCTGATTCTTCTTGACGTTTTTTTTTTTTTTTTTTTTTTAATAATTCTGGTGAGTTCAGGTCTGAAAGACCCAGAAGGTCGAGCTAAATCGCACTGACTTCACCTCTGCTTCTTCGTCTGGCGTCCTGTTCTTACACCCACATGCTATTTTTACATTTTCAAGAACTATTTTGGTTGACAAACTGTACAAACCCCAACCCTTTTTTTTTTTGCTCCTCATATCAACTTGATTCAGGAGAACCTGAAGCCCCCTGCCTCCGAGCCTGGACAGAAAAACAACAAAAACAACAACATTATTTAAATGAGACATGAGATAGAATTTTAATAGGACTGCGACGTTAATGATGCTTAAGAAAAGAAAATCATTCCTTTGTCAGTTGTTGGTTAGTTCGGAACAGGGATGTGGCCGCTGTCACTCATCCTAGCTCCCGCCTCCTCCCACCCCCTGTAAAGTATAAAAGAGCTCCCAGGTTTGCCTTTTACACTCAGAGGATTGGTCGTGTCACATCCACCACACGCAGCTCGGACATTGCGGGGGGTGAAGCCTCATTTGTTGAGACCCACCAATCAGAAAAGTCAGCTTTCCATTTCTCTCTCTCTGAAGGTAAGTCTATTCCAATTGCTGTTTGGATTTAATTCGGAAGGTCAATGTGTTTGTGGACTCAGAGGTCACGGGTTTAATTTAGACATTATCCATCATCACTAATTATCATCATGACCCCGGAAGCTTCCAAACAGCCCTTGCCACCATGAGTGTATACGGTGCTGGCTCACATGCCGTTTGCCGGGATGCTCTGCGGACGGGTTGCTTATGAACCGGTTGTTGTTTCCGCAGGTGGAGCTGAGAATGAAGATGCCAGTGAGCTTTCTGGTTTGGGTTTTGCTGCTGGCTGCTTTTATGCACTGCATCATGAGCGCACCGCTTCAGCCAAACTCAACGTATGTATCTGCCATTCCTGTTCTTAAAAACTGCTTTTTAAATTGTGCCTCGCCAATGCCTTGGGTGCTGACCTGTTCGCGTTGGTCCGTATGTGACAGAGTGGACGAGGACCTCCAGAACCGGACGAGGCGTGATCTCTGTGTGTCTAAGAGGAGTCTGAATTCATCTGAACAACTCGGGGAGCAGGAGAACCAGGACACGGGGGCGCCACTGCCACCAAACAGGTAACGAATCAATAATAAATCAGCGTTCCACCTGCGATATTGGTGGTCAGATTTCTTTATGATCTCCAACGAATTTGGGAAACTGTGTAAACTGCGGAGTATAATAGATTGAACTGTAATGTCGTCTCTCTTTTGCAGCAATCTGACCCACCGAGTGAAAAGAGGCTGCAACCTAGTCACCTGCCAAATGCACGAGCTTGCCCATGCCATCAGCCAGATGGGTATCAAGATGCAATATGCTCCCCAGCGCAGGATCAGCCCCTGTGGCTTTGGCCGCAGACGGAGGCATTCCCTTCGCCAGGCTAATGACTATCCCACCCACGAGGAGCACTCTCAGAACCTCAGCACGCCCCGAGCCCAAGGAGGCGACACGACACAGACTTAAGCGCCCACTTGCGGTTTGTCCCGAGCCTTTCTCTTTGGGTGGCTCGACGTGCCGAAATACTACTGACAAACTCTGACGTTTTGGGGTGGGGTGGGCTGTAGGGATGGGGTGGGAAATGTGGGAATCAACCTCGCCCACGTGCCGATCGGCTGGACGTCCTTTCTCCATCCTTCGCCAGAGTCACAGGACCTTAAGATGAAGGACTCGGGCTTATGGGTTTGGGCGCGGATAGCAGGGGCGTGGGCGTAGACCGTGTTTGTGCATGAATTCCGGATGGTGCGGCACTCTGGGACTTGACAAAGCTCTCTGTGTCTCCTCAGCGTAGGACATGCCTCGCCTCCATCCCCTCTGGAAATACAGCCGATTCGGAAATACTTGCACCCCGTGGTCGATCCTCCTCCTGTCAAGAGGGACGGGGACCGCCAGACATCAGCCACGGGACATTTGGAAGGACGTGTAACTGGATAGGAAAAGCCCGCGAGAGGCTCGGACTCTGCGTACATGCTTGCATACTTGAAGAGAAGATGTGACATGTTTGTAGTGCGATAAACGTGCAATACGCGGCTACAACAGTTTATAACCCGTGCTTATGACATCATAATTGCTTATAGACATGTAAACGTGACGCGCTACAGACCTGCTTTTATACTTTACGCTATGAATTCAGAGAATATTTTTCTACATAAAATGGCATTGTATCATCTGTAGGCTTCTTGCTATAATGAAATCTGTAACCGTATTACAACCTGCTTAAGTGAATAAGAAAAAAAAAAACAGATTGTATCAGAAAATATTAAACATTTGTAAGCATCAAAACATGGGCATCTTTCTTCCAGTATTTGGCATGTTCTCTCTCAGACATGTGAGCATAATGGAGGGATTATTCAGTTTGTTGGAATGACGCTGATAAAGTTTGGTGTTTATAATACAATGTAAACGAGTCACTGCAATAATACAATTAATTATTTATTTGCTGTCTTTATATGAGAAGGCGTTTGGTATGCACAGTTGCAACGAGCATCTGAGTTCTAGCAACAGTTTGGGGAAGGTCCGTTTCTCTCAATCTCAAAATTCACTGCACAATCTCTACATGGGTGTCCTGCACTGTTGATGCTGCCCTCCAACCCGTCCCATGCCTGTCCAGGGGAGAAAGTTTCTATCGCTGGACACACACTCACTCACACAGACACACACTATATGGGGCAATTTGGAGAATTCAATTAACTTCATCCATGTTTTTGGACTTTGGGAGGAAACTAGAGAACCCGGAGGAAACCCACACGGACACAGGGAGAACATGGAAACTCCACCCAGATGGGGATTCGAACCAGGAATCCCTAGTGCTGAGAGAACATGCTAAACCACTAAGCCACCGTGCTGCCACCTTATTTGCATTTATGAATATTTATTACGAAAAAAAAACTAAAAAAAAAAATTGCTTGTAAAACCTACAGACCCCCCCCCATCCTACCTCCTCTCCTCTGTAATAGGAGAGGCATTCGCACCCTATCTAGGTTACAGTGTTTGTTCATTTAAGCTGAATGGAATATAAACTACATTTAGATGTTTACAGTTTGGAGGATGGACCCTCAGTGATCAGTGCAGGGGTGAGAGGATTTAAGATCCCGTGGCAGCACTTTCAGTTCATTAGAATTCCAATCGTTCCAAAGAGGGTCCCATCGCTGCAGCTCTGCTGCCACCTGCAGGCCGTTTCACCAAAACATCAAATGTCCTGCACGTGCCCTCAATGGGCAAAAGTATAAGGACGCGTCATCATATTTAAAAGCTTTTTTTTTTTTTATTTCAAATGCTATTATCACAGCTGCAGAGAATAAATAACAAAGAATCAATAATTAAAGTTAATTTCTCCATTTCTCCTCTCAGTCCTGGGGATCCAGGTTCGAAGCGCAATCGGGCTGGAGTTTGCATGTTCTCCCAGTGTCTGCGTGGGTTTCCTCTGGGTTCCCCCCACATTTATAAAAATAAAACATGGATGTAAGGTAAAATGAATGCTCTAAATTGCCCCATATAGTGTGTGAGTGTGTGTCTAGCAAAATATTGGTTCTCCCCTGGTTGGGCATGACCCCCCCCCTCCCCCCAAGACCCTAATAGAAGATTAAGCAGAAGATAAAGAATGAATGAACAAATAAAGGAAAGAACAGATACAGACAAATAAAACAAAATAATTATTATGAGATGCACTGTACATTTGAAAATGCAGTTGTGCTTTTCAGTGGGATTATAGGAAGTTTTTTTTTTTCTAGTAGAGGGTGGAACAAAAACAAAGATAACCATCTCCTGCCACAGTATTTAAATGAGGACCACCTCAGTGTTTGGTGGTTTACAGTGTAACTACACAGAAACCCAGGGATCAACTCATGATTACAAAAACACTTTCATTTCAGTTCTAATGAAAGCATCTCTCTGCACTGTACAGTTTCCTCTTCACCCCACAGCATATGATTAATATTTAATATCACAGATAATAGGTCATCCATCAGGTTATCTTGGCTGGAAAATAATTATATGTCATTATGGTTTGGTTTTCTTTTAAAAAAGTTTATTTAAACTGAATTAAAAGCATTAAGCTCAGTTCCTCCAACTTCTCTGCACCTGCTAGACGTGAGTAAACGAAGAGGAAGGCCTTTTCAACTCTGCACATAGATTATAAGGAAGCCCGTTTGAGGCCCCGCCTACTAGGGGCTTGTTCTGTGTGCTGGCAGGGGGAGGGTTAATGCTGTAAGCACTTCACACAGTGGAGAGGCATTTAACAGAAGTTCATTTTTAGTTTGTGAGGGACCTGAAACAGAAAGCAAGAGAGAGAGAGGAAGAGAGAGAGAGAGGCAGACAGACACAAAGAGAGAGAGAGAGAGAGAGAGACAGAGAGAGAAAGAGAGAGAGAGAGAGAGAGAGAGAGAGAGACAAGGAAGGAAAGCTTCATTTCTGCATTTTTCTAGAGGTGAGTTCTGACCTTCTTTCTCATTTTGCTGCATTCTCATTATTCAGCTTTCAACAGCTTCAGTCTGCATTCACACCTGATTGCTCATGCTGTTTGCACAAACTCCAGGTTATAAATCCAGGTTTGGGAATGAAGTCTGCAGGGTTTACAGGGTGCTGCGTGTCTGAACTTGCAGCCAAACCCCCGTACCATCACCCTTCATACTTCAGCACACTGTTTTATAGTTTTGGCAAATGAACGTTTACTGTCCCACCAACTTTAATGTAACCCAACAGGAATATTGACTGAAGCAGGGTGAGACATGTCCCTCTAATCTAGATCCTAAAGTGGGCCGGTGACAAAGTGGGCATGTTTTTTTTACTTCACAATTATAATAAGACTTATAAAGACATTTTGATATATATATATATATATATATATATATATATATATATATAT